>NC_047563.1:30203635-30606896 GCF_902806645.1 Magallana gigas | reverse complement strand
ATCTAGAAGTTCTCAATGAATGTAGAAAGAGGCGTATTGTATTTTTTTACACATTAAGGCATATCGAACCAATTTTCTGATTTGTACAATTCCTTTGCAAATAGCATATCGTTAAATGCGTCTTTTTATACAATATCTCAATGATTCACTTGAATTTCACTCTTTTCTTTTTTTTTTACCCTTTAAAAACAAAATATAACCTTAACATGTACTAGCCTTTAAGATGTATTTATTTATGTTTTTTTTTTTTAATTTTGAGTCGAAAGCTATTACATAAATATCATGTTTAATAATCTCTGGAGACATTAAAAAATAAAAAATAAAAATCTTTTTGCTATTCGTATGAGTATATTTTTCAACAGAGATTCACCGATGATATATGTAACAGTAACAGTACCCGCGAATTTTGACCTGTGCAAAGCTTTATAGATTGTCAAAAGATCACAGTTCTACATCTTACCGGGTTTGACACTTGTAAGTTTATATTTTCCTGATTGTAAATCTAAAAAAAGCCGTTTTTAAATTTTGAAAGAGCTTTTATAAGTAATGCATTTGTTAGAATCTAAAATAAGTAGTACGGATGTGTCACCAATCTTTATCCAACATCTATTTAATGGGTTTTATATTGTTTTACCAGGGAAATTAAAAATGTTTCTAGATGATGTCTTTATTTTTTTAATTTTATTCCTTTAACAGGAAAAAGAGAGAAATATTTGGGTTTAGTTCATTCTACCTCAAATAATACTTAATATGTACATTCTTAGCAGTTACATTTATCAGGTCAAACAAAACAGATTCAGTTCCAACAAGTTGAATTTCTTATGTAAAAGTATATACATGATGCGTAACTTTGCACCGTCAATCAGTTTTGTTCCTCGTTTTGTATGGCATTAACCGTATGTATATTTGAAAATTGTTATTTATAAATTTTTATTGCATTGCATATTCATCTTGAATAGTTTCAGTAAAACCGTACAGATATACAATAAAGTAGATATAAAATTTACTTTTCTTATATTCTTAAAAAATATTGTAAATATAAAGAAACAGGTTAGTACATCAATTAACAAAAAGACAATCATTATGGATTTTAGTTGATACCAAATGCTGAAGTATACATGAAGTACAATGACTCATAGGTCATGTTTTTAATACATGTAGTCAGTCGTTTCTGTATATGATACATGTATGTATTTTTCTCGCATCTTGGGTGCAAGAAAAAAACAGTTCGTTTTTTGAACGGATAAAAACTATAAAAAGGAAACAGCAGTAAATAAATAACCAATTCTAATCTTTAAACATCCACTAAAACAAATGTAAAATAAAACTTTGTAAATGATTAAAAAACCCGTCTCTTTTGATTTCCGGACAATTATACACAACCTTGTTATATTTTTTCTAACGGATGTTCATTCCTTCTTTAAAACATGAATCTGTATTTTAATCCTTTGACCAAATCAAACATATAAGCAATAAAATGGCATTTTTTCAAAATATTTGTCAGTCGGGTTTGTTAAACGCAAGTTTAATACCACTAAACCATAAACCATGCATTTTAATTTAAGTGCATAATTTGAATTTAATGATTATAACGACAAAAGAATACGAATAATGAAAAAATATAGAATGAATCACAAATAGCTACAGTGTACTTCTTATCGTGTGAAGTATATTCAAAGTGTGTTTGACCATCATATACGTATACATATACACCATATACATGATATATTATTCATTTCTAACAGTGCAATAAAATTCAGTCGGAGGTTGCCCATAAGAATAATTTTTTATTGCAGTTTTTACAGTATTAAAAAATATAGCTTACAAATTGTGTATGGAATCTATAGCATGTTTAAATGGGAAATGACAAACGACGCGTGAATATTCAGATTAACGATGACTCTTCGTACAGCTACGGATTTACCTATGTTATATAAAACTCTTTTAAAGCAGGTTTTTTATTTTATAAAATGATATCATATATATAATAATATATATATATATATATATATATATATATATACATATATGATATATATATATATATATATATATATGATATCGCATATTTTTTACGTGTTCCCTTTTCACGGTGTATCTGAAGGTAAAATAAAAATATAAATGGGAGTATCATCTAAAGGGGAGATTTCGTCTAAATGTAAAACAGTTTTCTTATTTCCTTGCTAAATAAATCGCGCTTTCGGTTTCAATAAAAAAAATCAAAAACGCACGAAGAACACACTAATGTGTACCACGTATTAATGCAAATATAAGATGTTTTTATGTTCACATCTGTCATTTAAGTGTCCGATACATTGAAAATAAAGTGCATGAAATTATCAATTTTCGCTAGAAATAAGTGATATATAGCTTTAGAATGTTCTGAAGTATACATACAACATTGTGATTTCGTTCTTGGATTGTCGTTCTTGTATAAGATTAAACTCGTTAGAATACTTTGCACTTTGTATGGATTATATACTGGAAATTGTACAGCTGTAAAATAAATATTTTAAGTTGTCATACTTTGAAGTCTGTTTCTTGCTTATCTGTTCAGAAATCTAGGGGGAAATACTCTATGACAAACTCTGTTTTATGCTTAACAGTTAAATTATATTGAATTGTGATTGCAAATGAGCATCAAAATTATATAAAATATTTCTGAAAAAGACATTATGAATAATTAACTTGTATAAGATTATTTCATATGAATAAATCTTACCATGTGTTCATTGTCAAGATCAAGAAATACGGAAGAAACCATAGTCAGTCCGGTGTATTAATAGTAGTCTAACAAGTAGGAAAAACGTCATTCAACATGTGTCTTAATGAGACAATGTACTTGTTAACAAGGTCACTGTAGTGACCACCGAGATTTGCGAAAGATGATTTTAATCTAGGTTCTTATTCATTTATTCTTGTATCAACAACTAATTTGTTATTAGCTTGTCTTGTTTAAGAAATTGTTCGTATGTGAAGCATACTTTTGCCGAACGAATAAGCTGAGAGACATAAACACCATAAGCATGTTATGATGGTATATTGCTTCGAAAGTAAGGGAAGTTGATTATTGAAAAATTTAAATCATTGCGTTAACATAAAGTTTTGTTGCTAGGTTGCCTTTAATATTTTTTTCTTGTAAAATATCCAAATATGAAACAGATGTCTAGAATCTGTGGTGTTTTATTTCATGCTCACTGGGAACTATTGAGTTAACATAAAATTGAAAGTAATAAAATACAATGTCCAATAATTTATTGCTTTCCTTATCATTAAATGCAATTGTACATTGCTATTGTCTGTTGAAGAGGAGGGGGCTTTTATGATAATTGGTTAAATAATACAAATGTTAAAAACAAAATATGTTACTTAATATATATGTTTATAAATCATGACTCGCCTGATATTTTTACGTACAGGAAGATAACTCGTCTTATTTTTAGAAATTCAGTTTAACAGCCACTTCCTTGTTCATTTACAGATGACTCAACAAAGATATTTGAAAATAAATACTAAATCTAGAATCAAAGCAGAATATATGCCTTCTTTTTTTTTACTTGTTTTAATTTGGTGTTTGTGTTCTTAATGAATCTAAATTGTATTAGCTAAAGTAGGTCATAATGTTATTGATGAATTGTCAGGATCAAAATCATGAACCAATAAAAGATATTAAAATGTTCTAGCTATTTGGTTATACTTTGAAATGTAATGAGCTAAACTATACAAAAAAGCAGTTTCAAAAGGTAACAAGCAGGGTGTAGATTAATACAAGGGACGCATAATTCACGCTAATTATAATCGCGATATGCATGTTACTGCAAGGAAATACGCATAAGCTTTATTTTTGTTTTGTTCCTTGTTTTGAAAAATTAATATAAACAATCTATCGATAATATAATTAGATATTTACAAACAGACTAGTGATTCTTTCATAGTGCAATGCATTCGATTTTAGTGAAAATTATTCTGTTTGAACTGGTAATTGAAAACTGTAAACTTGACGGGGAAGAAAGGTCAACGTAAGTAAAGTCGAAAGTTGATATGCATCGACTAATTATTAGAATTATTTATTATATCTTTGTACATACAATTAAACATTATTAATTTAGAATGAAATTAAAAGCAGCAGCGAAATCGACAAAACATTTTAGTAAGTATCTGTTTCAAATGATGATAAATGAAATAGAACTGAAATACTTTTTTAACATTGTATGTACCTCGTTTTGTGTTTATTTCAAGCGTGTTTACCTGGACGTACTGGAAACAACTGTAGCATTCCGTGTCGCTATCCCAGTTTTGGCAATTACTGTCAGAGCATATGCAACTGTAACAACTCCAGTTGCAACGCTGTAACTGGTTGTATTGGTAAATTTAAATACACTTTGAGTTTTATATGATATAATTATTCAAATGCGTTATTTTTGTCTCCTTTTGGCTCTCTTTATTTCCTGTTGAAACGTTACTATTTCAAAATTATTTGTTCTTTCTGTTTCATTCAATATAAGATCCATGCTCATGTTTTCTTCCACGAATTTTTCTCTTTTAGTTGGCTCTCCAACGGTATACCCTGTTTCAAAATCGTCACAAGTCGTGGAGTCATCTCATTTCCTTGATAACAAAATCAAAACCCCAAAACGTAAATTAAATGAGTCTTTGAAAATATATGCAAACGAAATGTAACAATATTAAAAGAAAAAAATATTGGTATTTTAATTATACAGAATCATGATATATATGGGCAATTTTGAGGGTGTTCTTAAGCCAACATATTAAAAGTTTCAATTCGTTCACTAGTCTGCCCAGTTGGGTACTTGGGCCCAGAATGTAAGACACCTTGCAGACATCCGAGCTACGGTAGTGGATGTCAGATGAAGTGTAACTGTACAGAAGAACTGTGTGACCACGTGAATGGATGTAAAAATATTTCTATTGAACGTAAGATTCATGTTACATATTCTGATCCACTATTAGAGACCATTTTATTTTAAGAACTTTTCCTTAAAAACACATGCGCACTGGGTTTTTTTGTATGGGCAAACAAAGCTAAATTTTTAAATAGGTTTCCTTAAGAAATCGAACGATTAAATGTAATCCCCATTTAATATTTGTTTATTTATACATTTAATCGTTATTGAGAGGGAAATTTAAATGCCGGAAAATGTTTTTCATTTCATTTCTGTGATTTTGCAAACCAGGAAAAGCGTATGTGTTAGTATGTTTCAACGATACCTTTTTTGAATCCATAAGCATGAATATGAGATGAGGTCGAAAGCTAAATGGCAGAGTATTCTTAAAAATAAAAAAAATAATGTATAGAAAAGGTTAATATAAAACGATGGATCGCAGTTGATATCAAAAGCATTCAATGCACATGACACGAAAGCACTTGTGGTATCCAACGTTAAAGTCTAATGACTTTGCATGCAAAAACTATGTAATTTCCAGATATGACATAATAATTATAAGCATTTGTAATGTAGTAAAGACAATTATATGTTAGTATTTTTACGTTTATTGCTAGTATTGTTACTAATGAATTGTCATAAATCTGAACTCATCATCGCAAACATGCACATTTTAATTCGAGAAAAAAGTCATTAAGTAGACGTTTACTGCTATTCAAACGTCTCATACTTACTATTGAACACGTTTACTATTTATCATTAAACAATGATGCCATCTAATGGTTATCATGATAATGCATTTTTTGGTCCTGCTAATGTTTCAAGTTTTTTTTAAAAGGTTATACATGTAACAGCTCTGAATTTGACGAATTTTGTTCCTGCATGAAAGTATAAATGTTGTGTAAAGTTAAGTGATTGACCATTTATGACTTTTTCTTGATATTTGTTAAGTGTTTAGTAATATTACAATTTAAAACTTAAGATTAAAACATAGTTTAATTTTTTTCCATCTACTATTCTTTTTTTCATCGTAGTGTCTGGGGAGGAGGAATTGAACTTTTTCATTTTTTTAAATGTCTACTTATCTTTCTTGTGTGAATTTAAAAAAAAAAACTTTTTGATAACTTCTGCGTGGTGAAATGATATACAGGTGATTATTATTATCTTTTACACATTTTGTTTAAAGAAATACGTACTTTTTTACTGTTCCTATTTTATCTTATTTTCAATTGTAGGCTAAAGATCAAATGTTACATATAATATGAAATTACGCCCTCTACTGGAAATTATAGCTTTTGTTTTCTCAAGAAAGTTCTCTAGGTTTAAAGTCTACGGTGGACTATTGTTATAAAGTTAACGTTCTTAGATAGTATCTTGTTAACTATGAAATATATACAGTTCAAACGATTGTCATTGTCAATATGAGCTATTATGCGTCAATCACATTGAAATGTTTGTTACATCATCAATTGTCTATCCTTTGTCCGTGTGTTTGGTATTATCTAGTATATATTTAGATACTGATATTATTTCTATTTTAAAAGTAATTATGAAGCGCAAATTTCCATCTTTTTATTCAATAACCAATATGTATGCGTGCTTAATTTATCAAATAAAAGGTAATACATGTAGCTTCTCCATCGTCTCAAGCCACGGGTTTTGTGTCCATTCTATTTCCACAAACCCGTGGCTGCGTCCTGGGAAATGCCCACGTTTTACATGAATAAAATCATGAATATTTATTACGTGACGTACGCACCGATATCCAATCAAAACGATTTTTAGCGATGTAGGAATGTTTTAATGGCGACGTCCAGTCAGACCAGTGGGAAAACATGTGAATTATGTTTGAAACCAATAACTGATTTAAAGTATTATCCATCTTTAGTAACAGAGGCCAGTAAGTTATACAGTGCATTATTAACTGAATTAAGTGTTGCACGAAAGGGATACGCTTGTAAATTTTGTGTAAATAAACTTAACAGATTGGTTCGATTGGATGAGGAAATTCGAACTAAGATAGACGTTTTAAAACAGAAGCGCTGTGAAATATTTGAAGATCTGAAAAGGGTAACAAGTGTTAGACAAAATATTTCAAGTGCTAAATCATCTTTACAAACACCAGTTAAAAATTTGTCAAAGCGAGAGTATAGAGTCGTTTCAAAGACTCCTACACCTAGAAAATTTAAGGCAAGGAGAATATTGCCTCTTGTCAGTGCTTCACCATGTTGTGTCAAAACAAGCAGAGAAGGGGGTGCTATACCATCAACCATCGACGATGATCCTCCACCAATAAAGCCTATAACGGTTGACAGTTCAACTCAAACTAAAATCAGTGAAGAGAAGGATATTTCTGTAAAGGTAAGATCTTTTAATTGTTATGTGATTGAGAAACACACGTTTTACGTTAAGCTATAGTATGCTCGGATGCAGAAAAGTATTTCTTTTCGTAATTTTATAATGTAAATTTAAAGAAATCTGATTTTGCAGGGGTGGGGACCCCCCTGACCCAGACTCTAGATCCGCACATTTATAGACTGTTAGACATGCCTTTTATTATGTTCAAGCATTAGCTTGCCCATCTTGTTAGATATTTAAGTCATGAACCACAATTTTCTGCAAGGGACTTTTATAGTAATGTGGGTTTTTTGTGGTCTTTAAGTGCTTGTCACTTTTATTTGTATTGTATTAAATTTTTTTTCATATTACTGTCAAGTATGGTAATCAACTACAGATCCCGTATTATTAACAGCGAGGTTCAAAAATCTGTCTGTAAGGCAATACTGAACAACAGGAACCCTGATACGTGTATAAAGTCTTTTACAAAAGATGACCAATTCAAGTCAGCTTTGCTTGATTGTTTATGTAAGGAAATTCGAAAAGAGGTGTGCAACCTGTGTAGTAAAGACGAAACTTTATTGAAGTATGATAACAATATCAAGTGGAAACAAATATTAGATGAACTTATTTTTAGAGCACCATCTATAGTCAGAATTTTTCAAAGTATTGTCAGTAAAGACATTAAGTCCTCTAGTAGTACACAGTACACCAACAACCTGTGTACTTCTGTATTGTTATATGGTATAAACCACCAACTTTCGCAGATTCAACATGTCATTGGCTTTGTTCTTGATCAGTGTGGAGCCACCAAAGAGGTACAAGACAAACTTGCATTTTACTTGTAGTTTTGTTGTGTTTTCTCTGTAAATCTGATAAATATAAATGTTCACAGTATTACTACATAATTATGCAGAATTCGAATATTTAAGAAAAAAAGTGAAGCGCAAAGCGCTTCTCAGTAGATTTGATCACGTACCAACCAAGTTCATATCCCTGTAAACTTTTTAACATGGCTATTTATTACTTATATTTACATTTGAGAGAGTTGTAACAATTGATTTTCTAAGTATAACTGTGTTTTCATTTTAATAATAATATAAAACTTGAATAACAAGCTTTGTTCATTGTGATGTCATAAATTTAACCCCTTGACCGATAAAAAAGTTTATACATATTTTAATGCTTTTGAAAATTAGTAGCCAGGTTTATATAAGAAAAAATATAAGCAAATGCAAATATTTAACATTAACCAGACTTGAAAAAAAAAATGATGTTATAATTATCTATATGAAAATATTTTAGGATATCTCCATTCTGCATGACATGGGAATTAGCGTTACTCATTCTACCATTCACAAGAAGAAAAAGATTTTGGTGAAACAGCAAGAAGATAGAATAAAAGCGACAGCTCAAGCATACACAGAACAACGAAAACTTATTCTCCTAGGGGAAGCTGTTATTGATAGTGACTCTCAAAGAAATGATGAAATTTTACCGTGTGATCATCAAAGTTTTGCTGACTTAGACATATAATCAGCTAAATCAAAGTTGGACATTCTTTCAAATGGATGTGGAGCCACCTATTCAGGATGTGAAACTACAGCATTGTATAATTCATGCTTGGAGCCATACAGTACTGCAAATACCTCTTTAACATTATTAACTGAGAGTACGGAGTACTCTTCCAGCCAATCTAGGTTTGACATTCCAGTGAAAGATGGTAAGAAGTCTGTGTCCAATTCTTGCATTGTACCCTATGGAACTTTTTCTACAGAAATGTACACTACAGCATCACATGAAAAATCAATGGAAACACTTAAGAATGAAATCAAGAGAGCCAAACTAAATCCTGTAAAGGCAATAGAAGTGCTGGGAGATAACTTAGACTTACTTGTGAGTCCAGGAGACATGACGTCCGATCGACAGAGGAAAAGCTGGCACTGGTTCTTGGTTTTATTAACACAGAAAAGAATTACAGCCCCAAACTTACCATCTACTGGAAGAGTTGCAGATATTCTTCATCTGGAAGCTTCAAATTGGTTACTGTCTGATGATGAAATCCTTAGATATCATAAAGATTTGCAAATACATATTGCCAAAATATTGGTGAAAAATTTTACTGCTTTGAAGCATTTCGAGAAAGTGTTACCAAAGTACATACCTCATGAATTTATAGAAATTACCAAACAAAAGACTGTTTTCTTTAATGCTGACTTAATTGACGCCAGTGAAAATTCAACTGAAGGCATAATACACATATTGCAAAAAATACACAACCTTGTTGTACCCCATTGTGTTGTAGGTTCAAAAGAGATTTGTGAACCTGTAGTCTTCGGAGGTGATGTACTCACTAACAAGCGCGCTTTTGGTGCACAGTTGGCAATGTTCAACAACAAATCTGAATTTGAGAATTTATTGGGTGTAATATATAGACCAGAGGGCCTCCACACACAGATGAATTTCCTCCTGGTGACATTATTTCTCTTGGAGTTCAGTTACAGTTCATGTTGATTCAGCATTGTATTGGTTTCAAGTTTCAATTGTAAGTTGATAATTATTATTAATAGGGATTCTCATGGAGTCTTTTAAAATATCATTAATATATGAGTAATGTGCAATTTAATTATTTTCCTTATCATTTATCATGCACGGATCCAGAATTTCCCCCCTGTTTTTTAAGAGGGTAGCTAGGTGTTCCAAGGAATATTTTTTGGTAATTCTATTTTATAATGTAATTTAAAGAAATTCAAATTTTGCCGGGGGGGGGGGGGTGTTCTGCCCCCTCCCCACTCTAGATCCGCGCATGATTTATGGTTATAAAATGATTTCTTTCTAATTAGTTAAACTTGAGTTTATTATCAAACGATTATTTAAATCATATTTCTGTATTTTAACAACCCTTTTAAAACACATGAATTATGTCCATGTGAATCCTGAAGGATAAATAACACTAACAAATTTTTAGATAAAGTGGTGTCTCAAAATTTAACTTTAAGGTCTAAAGACAGAGACTTGTAATAAACTTCAATCCAAGCCTGCTTAATTGATCTCTGATCTTTACTTTGAAAGGCAGGGAAGACAATGAAACTGGAATATAGGTCTGTAGGTGTGCGATTGTAATTTAAGCACTCTCTCCCTTCTTACAGCCTCATTGATTGATATTCCCAAATGTTCATACTGTTTTGTTCATGGTTATTACTAATTAGTTCGAAAATTATTTTTTTTCAAATATCAATACTAACTTCAGTTAAATTCAAGAATGTGAGCTTGTATATTTATCTTAATGTGATATTTATTATTGACTGTGACTTGCTATATGATTTAAAAATAACAAATATGACAAGCTTAACTTAACAAACAACATTACCCAGTCTAACTAAAGCCAACCAATTCACTTTGAAGTGAGGTGAGTAGGGTTTGGCTTTGGTCAGACTGCAATATTACCTACATAATCAAGCCAAAGAGAATCTACATGTATTGAATGTAAATGTTATCCTTTTAGGGCATTTATCAACTGTTCTATAAAGAAAAGAGCAGCAGTGATCCTGGTTCCTTGTACCAGCTCAGAAACTTGATAAACCGAAGGGATGTCACAGGACCAGATGCTGTAACCACAGCTTATAGGTGAGAAATTCATTCATACTGCAAATTTCTAGCAAAGATTCAGAGGGGAATTGAGGTCTGCTAAACCCCTCCCCAATTTTCATATATCTCATAATCATATTGTGTAAAATAACCAGAAAATAAATATTTCTCCTTACCTTTATAAAAAAAATCTGCTCTTTAACTTCATAAGAGAAAAAAGTATGGTCTGAAGGAAGGTACCTATACACTTTATAGGGTTAAGAAAATGTGCAGGTCTTCAATTTTAAATAGACATGTACAATGTATACGGTTAACAAAGTATAACTGTCAGTGTTTCTCAATATATTTTTATCTGTTGCAGATCTCACTACCATTTTGTCCAGGATGTTTTAGAAAGATACATCGTTGCAGCATTTTTGATATTAAGTGGTCTGAAGGACATTGATGACACAAATTGCGTAGGATTTCCCGTTTTTTCCATTATGAGTAGTGAAGATCAGCTGCAGTGGATTTTAACACAAGCTGATGCTGTGATGACCAACTTAGGAATAGATGAAACAAAGGCTGTTGTGAAGCTTAGAGACAACTTTAATCTTTTAGATCAAGATATGCAGAACATTCATCAGATGAAAAAAGTCCTGGTGGATTTACTCGTCTCTGTGGGAAACATTACAAGACTGAGGGACATTTTAGGCGGCATTTGTGCAAAGTTCATAAATGGCAGTTTCATGTACCTCCTCAAACGGTGAGCTTGGGTGATGCAGTTACTTGTTTTCTGAGGATGGCATGCTTATTATATGACACCAATGATGCGTACAAGATGGCAGATGGAGAAAGATGTATAGGAAATACAAAATTGGAGTGGTTATATGCATCAGCAACAAGGCATTACAAATATCAAATCTGGTTATGGAGAATGATTTCCTACACTATTGCTTTATTGTCTCCTCGTGAAAGCTTTGAATACAAATGGAACATTAGCACTAATCTAGTTGGTGGAGTTGACAAAAATATTCCGAACGATAACTGCGTGGAACTTCAAGTTAAGACCATAAAGAACCAGGTCAAGACTCAGGGAGCTAACAAAAGTTTCAATTCAGCGAGAACCATAACACTAACAACGCAATATACCTGCGCATGCCCGGCATGTAAGGAGGGGTTTTTTAACGTGCACCCTAAGAGTGAAATTTTTAGTGAAATTTAGATGAAATAGTGGAAAAGACTTGTGAAAAATTATAACAAAACCAATATCCGGTGTTTGTTCGTGTTGTGATTGTGGACAGAAAATCAGTAAGTGTTTTATTTGGTCTTAAATCAACAAAGGGGATCTGTTTGTTTACCTGTTTGAGCTGTATTCACTGATCTACATACATGAGTAATAACGCTACCCAGAGTTTAGATAATAGGAAAAGACACCGAGTATCTGATTCAGCGAATATGGAATCGGAAACGGAAACGGAGACTCCTCCTCCAAAGGACAAAATTGAAGAATTTCAAATTAGGGATATTTTCCAAGGAATTACCAATATCAAAAATACCCTTGGGGGCTTCATGTTAAGAATGGATGCACAAGGTCGACATCTAGATGAATTAACGACCGATATCCGTGGTAAGCATGGAATGCAAGAACAGGTGGAATTGGTGCAGGAACAAGCGAATGATACCTTATATACCGTTACGGAACTCGGAAGCAATCAAGAGAAAATGCTACAGGAGCTCAGTAGACTAAGAGACTATGTGATCAAACTGGAATTCCGTGTAAATTCCCAAGAAAAACAGATCCTAGAACTAAAAGCCCGTTCTCTTGAAAATAACATTATCATTAACGGAATTAAAGAACAGGATCCGGAAAGAGGGAACGACGAAAACCTGGCAAAAATAATACAAAAGGTTTTTGAAAAGGAACTGGAAATTGATAAGGAATCTGTTGGTAACATGCATATTAAGACCGGTGTGTATCCAGTTTGCTGACAAAATTTACAAAGATATGGTGATGAGGAAGATCCCGGTACTCCGCAGTAAAAAGTCGCCCATCAGAATAACTAGCCACCAGCCAGAGGAGCTGAGGGAAAAACGCAAGAAACTGTTTGATATACAACAGAAGTACGCTGCCAAAAATGTGGACACGAAAATCAAGGGAGACAAGTTGGTTTTTTAAAAGAGGGGCAACATATACGGAGACAAACTGGGCCAACGTCCATCCGCTGACGAGGTCATCTCAGGTGAAGAAATGAAAAGTCCAATCTCTGCGGGTGAACAAATAGAGGACAACGGTAATCGGTTCACCGCCCACGCTACACCGACCGAATCTCTCAAGCAGGTCAGAGGAGCTCTCATCGATATCATGCGTGTCCCTACAGTGTCAAGTGCGAGCCACAATGTATTTGCCTATCGATTTAAGAGTAACGACGGAACCATTCACGAGGGGGCGGACGACGACGGAGAACATGGGGCAGGGAGAGCCTTGCTAAGATCCCTTATCGACAATGAACATCTAAATGTAACTGTCGTGGTATCAAGATGGTATGGAAGCAAAATAGGTGCGCGCAGATTCGTTCACATAAAGGATGTCGGATTGAGCGCACTGAAAAACATTAATACTGACTCCGGGTAAACAATATTGGTGGCGAAGAACAAAATACGGTATTTCCTTGTGTAACTTAATGACCATTTCCCCCTTATGGATGTATATATATATATATAAAAAAAGACTTTTTTCTACTTTATTATTCTCACAATTGTATGTCCTTTTTCATTATTACCTTCAATCTACCTGATTTGTAAATTTTCAATGATTTTTCCATTTTTTCTGCATTTTTCCATATTTTATTCTGTTTAAAGTGTTATTAATAATGCGCTATCGTCCGCCCATTTCATTTTATTGTGTATGTTACGCCGGAATTTCTCAGTGTACAATTCGGGTTTTATATATAGTATCAGCAGAAGTCGTATCCGGTTTAACAGCTCTTCTCCCTGTTCTTTTCCGTTTTTCCCCCTTTTTTGTTTTTATATAGTCACAACACTTTGACAACACCTGAGAGATATGGGTGCGTTATCCTTTAAAGAGTAAGTGTTTCTTTTAGACGTGATTTTGTTCTTTATTACATGCTTATGTACATGAGTCGGGGAGGATGTAATTATGCGTTTAATTTTACGAATAATAAGTAATTCTCCTATTGAATTACATCCTCACAATTAACTTCTAAACATAACTGTACATGAGGATAAGCACTGCTGTCTCTTCAAACGTCCTTATTTTAAAGATAATATAACAATCTTTTTTCATATATGTGTATAACCAAGTACAGGGTCATGTTACATGTAAAAACTAGTTAAAATAAACAACCATGCATTTGCCAGTCTGCGCAATATGTACCTTTTCTAATATGCACAGGCTTTTATTTTCAATAGGGAACATACTATCCCTCTCTTCTCTCTATCGGGGCATGATATTTGTTACGTATTTTGTGTTTGACAATGGTTAAATTAACAGATGATTATATGACCAACCAACTGAAAATCATCTCTGTAAATTGTCAAGGACTAGGGGATAAAAGAAAGGGTCAAGATGTTTTGATGAATTTAAAATTGAAAAAATATAATGTTTATTTTATTCAAGATACACATTTCACAACTGGAGAAGAAAATTATATAGAAACAATGTGGGGTCATGATGTCTTTTTTAATTCATATAGGTCAAATTCAAGGGGAATATCAATTCTCTTTAATGATAATTGTGAAGTTAAATTACATAAAAATTACAGAGATGAAAATGGAAATTATCTTATTTTAGAGGCTACAATTGACAACCTACAATTTTTACAAGTCAACTAATATGGCCCAAATTCAGATACCCCAGAGTTTTATTCCCAACTGTTAGGAAAGATAGAAGAAATTTACTCAGGCCAATATGTCATAATAGGTGGGGATTTTAACTTTGTATTGAATCAAGACCTACATACACTGAACTATAAAAGAATAAATAATCCTAAGGCACAAGTAGAAGTTCATTAACTAATGGAGACTTTTGACTTCATTGATATTTTGAGAGGAAATAATCCCACATTAAGAAGATACACATGGAGAAAGAGAAACCCAATTAAACAGGGAATGCTTGATTTTTTTTTATCTCACAATCTTTTTTATCTCTGGCTCCACAAATAAAGTTTGAAAATAGTTATCGATCAGACCATTCACCAGTAGTATTAATTTTTAAAACAAATGAATTTAAGAGGGGTAAAGGTTTTTGGAAATTTAATAATTCACTAATTATAGACAAGGATTATGTTAAACTAATTAAGGAAAAGATTTGCGAGGTTAATCTACAATATGCCTGTTTAGTTTATAATAGAGAATAAATTCCAGAGGTAGACAATGACAGAATATCTTTTACAATAAATGACCAAATATTTCTTGACATCTTGTTAATGGAAATAAGAGGGAAAACAATTTCATACTCTACTTTTAAGAAGAAAAATGCAAGTAAGCGAGAATCACAATTAGAAAAAGAAATATTAATTCTGAAACAATACTTAGGAGAACAATCCTTGCCTGATATTACCAGTAAACAAAATGAACTTGAGAATATTAGAAAAGAAAGGCTTAAAGGACAGTGTTTACGGTCAAGAAGCAAATGGAAAGAGGAAGGTGAAAAGCCTTCTAAGTACTTTACTTCTTTAGAATCTAAAAACTTTATCAATAAGCAAATACCAAAGCTAGTGCAAGAAGACGAAACAATAATATATGATCAATATGAAATTCTAAATGAAACAAAAAACTTCTATGAGAAGCTGTATAGTAAAAAAACACAGAAAGCTGGAGAAAATTTTGTTAAAGAAAAAATAAATCAGTTTGACTTTTTAAAATTAGATACTAAGGAATTGCAATACATTGAAGGCCCATTAATCAAAACAGAAGTATTAAACTTTCTTTAAAAAATGAAGAATGATAAAAGTCCTGGACCGGATGGTTTCTCTGTCGAGTTTTTTAAATTTTTTTTGGAAAGCACCCTTCAAACTTTTACTCAATTACATATGTTCTGAAAAGCGACACAAGATTTTCGGTCGCACGTGGCGATTGAATTAACACAGACTGACCGAATAAACAAACGGGTGGGAAAACGATACACGTTGAGGAGAAAATCTTACACATAAGGAAAAGTCACCAAAAATGATTTTCGACAGATCTGGATATCGTTTCGCCATTTAAAAAAAAATCCAGCGCGAACACTTGTCAGCGGGGCTGGAGGAGGGGGGGGGAGCGCAGCAATGAGTTCGTTTCCACACTGAAACAAACAACCCTGTAGAAAAAACTACAGAGTGATTAATATGATAGAACCTAATCTTAAGTTGTTTAAAACTCATGTGAATATTCTTTAGAATAATCATCAAATGCCTCAATTCAGGACATTCTTGTATCGTGCTAGCACCTACTGCAAACATGTAACATGGAACTTTGATTATAATTTGATTTGATTTTTAAACTACCTTGTACGATATCGTATAATTAAATCAATGCTTAATCAACTGTACAAGTAAACAAAAATTATCTGTTCATCTTAAACCTATATAATAGTTGAAAACATAATAAAATATAGTTCTGTCCGTGCAAAATATGAAACATGAACGCGTAATAAGGTATATGTAGAAGATCATGAGCCGACCGCGGATCACTTGTCCACTCGCGCTGGATCTCCTCGGCCATGTGCGAGGGATGATTATCATTTGATATTTGTGGGGGGGGGGGTTAATTTTTTTTAGATATACAAACCAACCATTATTTCATGTCTGACGATGTTTCCGATTAATCGTTCATTAATTATATTCATTTTAAGCCGATATATATTGTATTCATATTAAGCATAGTATATCAAAAATTTATAATATTAATAATATTATATATATATATATATATATATATATATATATATATATATATATATATATATATATATATATATATATATATATATATATATATTAATAACAAACATGTGAAAAAATAAATCACTTGTGGCCTTCAACTCAACATTTAGGTATATCGACTATGTATTATCAATTAATCAAAGTACTGAAGAAGTGACGGGAGTTAATTTTGTCGATGTTTATTTATTTTAAAATCAATGATATGTTATTTTGCATGACAAGTACATGTAGTTTCTAATTTGTGTTTGAATTACTCCCATTTTCGTAATATGAATTTTTGGACTTTTTCGACAAGAATGTCGAGAAACCCCCATATGAATCATCTTAAATAATATTTAAAGACAAAATTAATTCAATCAAATTATGTATCAGTAATAGAAATATTTCTCGAAAATTGTATGAATCCAAGCACAATTGAACTCTAGTCTCATTCAACCAAACGCTCCGCTGACACCGTAAATCTCCGACAAGCAAGAGAGACTCTCTGCTTGTCGGAGATTTACGGAGACAGCCGAGCGTCGAGTTGAGCGAGACTATATTGAACTCTGGCGTAGGAATACATACGACTACAAAACAATATCTAAATTGTTCGTACCATTTAAAATCTGACTATTTTCAAGGTATTTATAAATAAGTTTCCTTGAAAAACAATGCTTTAGCATACATTACATCGAATTTATCAATTATGTTCAAGAACTAAGTCTTGTCAGCAGCGATGATTTGTGCTGAGGTCCAAACACTGTTTCACTTACGGTTTGTCTGAGTAACTGCATTGGAGAGTTGATTAAAATCAACTCCCAAAAATCCCTACTTTCATACATATGTCGACTCTATATATATATATATATCCCAGTGGACTTGAAATAAAATGTTCTACAGAGTCTGCGTTCCTTATTTCATTTTTGGATATTTTACTGGAAAGGGATATTAATGGTAAGGATAAAACAAAACTGATAAACGTGATGACTTCGATTTTTACATTAACTTTCCTTACTTATGTAGCAATTTACCTTTATCACCTGCATATTGTTTTTTGTCTCTCAGTCAATTCGACACACAATGGCATGTTCTACATATGTACAGTTTCTATGGTGAGGCAAGCTACTGAGTTGATAAAACAGGACTATCAACATTCAGGTTTGAAGTCATCTTTTCGTAAGTTGTATGGTCGATACAACGAAATTGCAAGAAAATACAAGTTCAATATCACCATCTGTCAATTTTAAAAGGAAAAAAACTTTATTTTTCAGGAGTGAAAGTTAATTCACATATTTAACTAATATTTTGTAAAATTTAAAGAAAAATTAACCACAATTTTCGCGTAAAATTAGCATATTGCATGCCATAATACATGTATTTTGCAGAGTTGTCCAGGACTCCTGATTTTATACAAAAAAAATTCCGCCAAGCCTCTCTATAATCTGAAGTCATTTTAGTTAGTTTGACTTTAATGCTACATGTATTTATAATTTGTAATAATCCTTATCGTTTTTACTTTATTTTTTATCTTAACAACTGACTCGATCTTTCTGTCCAATACTTATCAAGAGATGGTGAAATCATTGATTATGACATCTCATTGGGGTGTAACTGTATCAACCACTTGCCTTCCCTTTTGTGGCTGAAATAATTTGTTCTTTAACCAAATTTTGTATCAATATCCTATATTTGCTACAATTATATCAAATTTACCAGAATACATTTTTTTCTTCTTTACAAACTTAAAATCAATTGTTTACCTCGTACAAACCTGCTCGATGGTTTTTAAAAAAATATTTTTTCTTGTAGATTTATCTATACATGTATACACTTTGAAAATAGTCAGATTTTATATAATACGAACAATGTAGTTATTTTTGTAGTCTCATGTATTCCTATGCCAGAGTTTAATATAGTCTCGTTCAACCAAACGCTTGGCTCTCTCCGTAAATGTCCGATAAACAGAGAGGCTCTCTTGCTTGTCGGAGATTAACAGAGACAGCCGAACGTCTGGTTGAACGAGACTGGAATTCGATATCAATAGTGCTTGGACTCATACAATTTTTAGAATTGTTTCGATTACTAATACATAGTTTAAAATCTATCTTTAAATATTTCACAACATGATTTATATGGTGTTTCCCTAAATTCTTTTCTGAAAAGTCTATTTAAAATTCATATTATAAAAAAAGTGCGTAATTTAAATACAGACTAGAAACTAATTGCCACGCAAGATAAGTTGATTTTAAAATAAATGATAATCGATAAAATCAACTCCCGTAGTACTTCAGTACTTTGATTATACCTACTATGCATCTTCATCGAGTCTAGTTAATAGCCAGTTGGTATTGTTAAAAGTTAGATCGAGTTTTGAACAGTATGCAACTAACCGATAAAGATTAACGGTTTATTGCTTTAAAATTCATCTTAACGTATAAAGGTATATTTATTGTTTATGACTTTATATATGTAATAACACATTTTCTAGTACTAAAATGAAGATGTTTAATTCAACTTACATGTACCACTTGCATTAAATTTGTGAGAAAAGAAATAAATCTTATACTGGTTTATGATCAACATATCGATTTAAATCTCTGTTGAAAAATATACTCATACGAATAGCAAAAAAGATTTTTATTTTTTATTTTTTAATCTCCAGAGATTATTAAACATGATATTTATGTAATAGCTTTCGACTCAAAATTAAAAAAAAAAAACATAAATAAAATACATCTTTAAAGGCTAGTACAATGTTAAGGTTATATTTTGTTTTTAAAGGGTAAAAAAAAAAGAAAGAGTGAAATTTCAAGTGAATCATTGAGATATTGTATAAAAAGACGCAATTTAACGATATGCTATTTGCAAAGGAATTGTACAAAATCAGAAAATTGGTTCGATATGCCTTAATGTGTAAAAAAAATACAATACGCCTCTTTCTACATTCATTTGAGAACTTCTAGATTTCACCGATGATATATGTAATAGTAACAGTACCCGCGAGTTTTGACCTGTGCAAAGCTTTATACAATTGTCAAAAGATCACAGTTCTACATCAACCGGGTTTGACACTTGTAAGTTTATATTTTCCTGATTGTAAATCTAAATCAAAAGCCGTTTTTTAAATTTTAAAAATAAAGAGCTTTTATAAGTAATGCATTTTTGTAGAATCTAAAATAAGTAGTACGGATGTGTCACCAATCTTTATCCAACATCTATTTAATGGGTTTTATATTGTTTTACCAGGGAAAATAAAAAATGTTTCTAGATGATGTCTTTATTTTTTTTAATTTTATTTCCTTTAACAGGAAAAAGAGAGAAAATATTTGGGTTTAGTTCATTCTACCTCAAATAATACTTAATATGTACATTCTTAGCAGTTACATTTATCAGGTCAAACAAAACAGATTCAGTTCCAACAAGTTGAATTTCTTATGTAAAAGTATATACATGATGCGTAACTTTGCACCGTCAATCAGTTTTGTTCCTCGTTTTGTATGGCATTAACCGTATGATATTTGAAAATTGTTATTTTTAAATTTTCATTGCATTGCATATTCATCTTGAATAGTTTCAGTAAAACCGTACAGATATATAATATAGCAGATATAAAATGTAACTTTTTTATATTGTTAAAACACATTGTAACTATTGCGAAACAGAAGGTTAGTACATCTGTTAACCTAAAGACAATCATTATGGATTTTACTTGATACCAAATGCTTAGGTATACATCAAGTACAATGACTCATAGGTCATGTTTTAAATAGTCAGTCGTTTCTGTATATGACACGTGTGTATTTTTCTCGCATCTTGGTTGCAAGAAAAAAATGTAAGTGGGTTTTTGAACGGATAAAAACTACATAAAGGGGAAACAGCAGTAAATCAAAATACCAATTCTTATCTTTAAAGATCCACTAAAACAAATGTAAAATAAAACTTTGTAAATAATTTAAAAACCCGTCTCTTTTGATTTCCGGACAATTATACACAACCTTGATTATATTTTTTCTAACGGATGTTCATTCCTTCTTTAAAACATGAATCTGTATTTTAATCCTTTGACCAAATCAAACATATAAGCAATAAAATGGCATTTGTTTCAAAATATTTGTCAGTCGGGTTTGTTAAACGCAAGTTGTAATTTACCACTAAACCATGTCATTTTTAATTTAAGTGCATAATTTGAATTTAATGATTATAACGACAAAAGAATACGAATGATAGAAAAAATATAGAATGAATCACAAATAGTTACAGTGTACTTCTTATCGTGTAAAGAATATTCAAAGTGTGTTTGACCATCATATACCTATACATATACACCATATACATGATATATTATTCATTTCTAACAGTGCAATAAAATTCAGTCGGAGGTTGCCCATAAGAATTAATTTTTTATTGCAGTTTTTCCAGTATTAACAAATATTGCTTATTGCTAAAAGGTTACAGACAATTTTGTATGGAATTTATAGCATGTTGAAATGGGAAATGACAAACGACGCGTGAATATTCAGATTAACGATGACTCTTCGTACAGCTACGGATTTACCTATGTTCAATAAAACTCTTTTAAAGCAGGTTTTTTATAAAATGATGTAAATAAAATCAACCACATTTTGGGGATAACACAGTTTGAAACCATTAATTATACATATATATATATATATATATATATATATATATATATATATATATATATATATATATATATATATATATATATATATATATATATATATATATATATATATATATATATATATGATTCATATTTTCTACGTGTTCCCTTTTCACGGTGTATCTGAAGGTAAAATAAAAATATAAATGGGAGTATCATCTAAAGGGGAGATTTCGTCTAAATGTAAAACAGTTTTCTTATTTCCTTGCTAAATAAATCGCGCTTTCGGTTTCAATAAAATAAAAATCAAAAACGCACGAAGAACACACTAATGTGTACCACGTATTAATGCAAATATAAGATGTTTTTATGTTCACATCTGTCATTTAAGTGTCCGATACATTGAAAATAAAGTGCATGAAATTATCAATTTTCGCTAGAAATAAGTGATATATAGCTTTAGAATGTTTCTGAAGTATACATACAACATTGTGATTTCGTTCTTGGATTGTCGTTCTTGTATAAAGATTAAACTCGTTAGAATACTTTGCACTTTGTATGGATTATATACTGGAAATTGTACAGCTGTAAAATAAACTATTTTAAGTTGTCATACTTTGAAGTCTGTTTCCTTGCTTATCTGTTCAGAAATCTAGGGGGAAATACTCTATGACAAACTCTGTTTTATGCTTAACAGTTAAATTATATTGAATTGTGATTGCAAATGAGCATCAAAACTACATATTAAATAATTTCTGAAAAAGACATTATAGAATAATTAACTTGTATAAGATTTATTTCATATGAATAAATCTTAACCATGTGTTCATTGTCAAGATCAAGAAATACGGAAGAAACCATAGTCAGTCTGGTGTATTAATAGTAGTCTAACAAGTGTGAAAAACGTCATTCAACATGTGTCTTAATGAGACAATGTACTTGTTAACAAGATCACTGTATCGACCACAGATCTTGCGTAAAGATGATTTTAATCTAGGTTCTTGATTCATGTATTCTTGTTCAAACACCCTTTCTGTAATTAATTATTGAATTCACCAAGCTAACCCAGCACTATACATTATATTCGCTTGAAAGACACCGAGCCTGGCAACATTCAGGAATTATGAAATAGAACTTAACAATAAATAGTATGAGAAATATTTATCACTCCGCTATTACAAACCATTGGTGGATGTTGGCCGCATAATAATTTTTTGTGGGGTAACTGGGGAGCCGACCAGTGTGCCAGTTTAACTACCCATGTAAGGACACACTGTAGGCCCTAGTATGAAACATCAGTGCCCGAACCTGAACGATCCCCAGCGTTCTAAGGAGGGTAGTAGGTCATTGTAGTGACCACAGAACTTGCGTAAAGATGATTTTAATCTAGGTTCTTGATTCATGTATTCTTGTTCAAACAACCTTTTTGTTATTAGCTTGTCTCGTTTAAGAATTGTTTCTATGTAGAACATACTCTTGCATAACGAATAAGCTGAGAGATAAAAACCCCATAACCATGTGATGATGGTATATTGCTACATTGTACGACAGTAAGGGAAGTTGATGATGGAAAAAATAAAATCATGGCGTTTATCATAAAGTTTTGTTGCTAGCTATATATAGGTTACCTTTAACATTTTTTTTCTAGAAAAATACCTAGATGTCTCAGAATTTGTGGTATGTTTTATTTCATGCTCACTGGGATATATTGAGTTAACATAAGAGTGAAAGTAACTGTCAATAAAACACACCAGTAATTTATAACTTTCATTATAATTCAATGCAATTTTACATTACTTTTGTCTGTTGAAGAGAAGGGCTTTTATGATAATTGGTTAAATAATACAAATGTTAAAAACAAAATATGTTACTTAATATATATGTTTATAAATCATGACTCGCCTGATATTTTTACGTACAGGAAGATAACTCGTCTTATTTTTAGAAATTCAGTTTAACAGCCACTTCCTTGTTCATTTACAGATGACTCAACAAAGATATTTGAAAATAAATACTAAATCTAGAATCAAAGCAGAATATATGCCTTCTTTTTTTTTTACTTGTTTTTATTTGGTGTTTGTGTTCTTAATGAATCTAAATTGTATTAGCTAAAGTAGGTCATAATGTTATTGATGAATTGTCAGGATCAAAATCATGAACCAATAAAAGATATTAAAATGTTCTAGCTATTTGGTTATACTTTGAAATGTAATGAGCTAAACTATACAAAAAAGCAGTTTCAAAAGGTAACAAGCAGGGTGTAGATTAATACAAGGGACGCATAATTCACGCTAATTATAATCGCGATATGCATGTTACTGCAAGGAAATACGCATAAGCTTTATTTTTGTTTTGTTCCTTGTTTGGAAAAATTAATATAAACAATCTATCGATAATATAATTAGATATTTACAAACAGACTAGTGATTCTTTCATAGTGCAATGCATTCGATTTTAGTGAAAATTATTCTGTTTGAACTGGTAATTGAAAACTGTAAACTTGACGGGGAAGAAAGGTCAACGTAAGTAAAGTCGAAAGTTGATATGCATCGACTAATTATTAGAATTATTTATTATATCTTTGTACATACAATTAAACATTATTAATTTAGAATGAAATTAAAAGCAGCAGCGAAATCGACAAAACATTTTAGTAAGTATCTGTTTCAAATGATGATAAATGAAATAGAACTGAAATACTTTTTTAACATTGTATGTACCTCGTTTTGTGTTTATTTCAAGCGTGTTTACCTGGACGTACTGGAAACAACTGTAGCATTCCGTGTCGCTATCCCAGTTTTGGCAATTACTGTCAGAGCATATGCAACTGTAACAACTCCAGTTGCAACGCTGTAACTGGTGGGTAAATTTAAATACACTTTGAGTTTTATATGATATAATTATTCAAATGCGTTATTTTTGTCTCCTTTTGGCTCTCTTTATTTCCTGTTGAAACGTTACTATTTCAAAATTATTTGTTCTTTCTGTTTCATTCAATATAAGATCCATGCTCATGTTTTCTTCCACGAATTTTTCTCTTTTAGTTGGCTCTCCAACGTTATACCCTGTTTCAAAATCGTCACAAGTCGTGGAGTCATCTCATTTCCTTGATAACAAAATCAAAACCCCAAAACGTAAATTAAATGAGTCTTTGAAAATATATGCAAAACGAAATGTAACAATATTAAAAGAAAAAAAATATTGGTATTTTAATTATACAGAATCATGATATATATGGGCAATTTTGAGGGTGTTCTTAAGCCAACATATTAAAAGTTTCAATTCGTTCACTAGTCTGCCCAGTTGGGTACTTGGGCCCAGAATGTAAGACACCTTGCAGACATCCGAGCTACGGTAGTGGATGTCAGATGAAGTGTAACTGTACAGAAGAACTGTGTGACCACGTGAATGGATGTAAAAATATTTCTATTGAACGTAAGATTCATGTTACATATTCTGATCCACTATTAGAGACCATTTTATTTTAAGAACTTTTCCTTAAAAACACATGCGCACTGGGTTTTTTTGTATGGGCAAACAAAGCTAAATTTTTAAATAGGTTTCCTTAAGAAATCGAACGATTAAATGTAATCCCCATTTAATATTTGTTTATTTATACATTTAATCGTTATTGAGAGGGAAATTTAAATGCCGGAAAATGTTTTTCATTTCATTTCTGTGATTTTGCAAACCAGGAAAAGCGTATGTGTTAGTATGTTTCAACGATACCTTTTTTGAATCCATAAGCATGAATATGAGATGAGGTCGAAAGCTAAATGGCAGAGTATTCTTAAAAATAAAAAAAATAATGTATAGAAAAGGTTAATATAAAACGATGGATCGCAGTTGATATCAAAAGCATTCAATGCACATGACACGAAAGCACTTGTGGTATCCAACGTTAAAGTCTAATGACTTTGCATGCAAAAACTATGTAATTTCCAGATATGACATAATAATTATAAGCATTTGTAATGTAGTAAAGACAATTATATGTTAGTATTTTTACGTTTATTGCTAGTATTGTTACTAATGAATTGTCATAAATCTGAACTCATCATTGCAAACATGCACATTTTAATTCGAGAAAAAAGTCATTAAGTAGACGTTTACTGCTATTCAAACGTCTCATACTTACTATTGAACACGTTTACTATTTATCATTAAACAATGATGCCATCTAATGGTAATCATGATAATGCATTTTTTGGTCCTGCTAATGTTTCAAGTTTTTTTTAAAAGGTTATACATGTAACAGCTCTGAATTTGACGAATTTTGTTCCTGCATGAAAGTATAAATGTTGTGTAAAGTTAAGTGATTGACCATTTATGACTTTTTCTTGATATTTGTTAAGTGTTTAAAAAAAAAAAACTTTTTGATAACTTCTGCGTGGTGAAATGATATACAGGTGATTATTATTATCTTTTACACATTTTGTTTAAAGAAATACGTACTTTTTTACTGTTCCTATTTTATCTTATTTTCAATTGTAGGCTAAAGATCAAATGTTACATATAATATGAAATTACGCCCTCTACTGGAAATTATAGCTTTTGTTTTCTCAAGAAAGTTCTCTAGGTTTAAAGTCTACGGTGGACTATTGTTATAAAGTTAACGTTCTTAGATAGTATCTTGTTAACTATGAAATATATACAGTTCAAACGATTGTCATTGTCAATATGAGCTATTATGCGTCAATCACATTGAAATGTTTGTTACATCATCAATTGTCTATCCTTTGTCGGTGTGTTTGGTATTATCTAGTATATATTTAGATACTGATATTATTTCTATTTTAAAAGTATTTATGAAGCGCAAATTTCCATCTTTTTATTCAATAACCAATATGTATGCGTGCTTAATTTATCAAATAAAAGGTAATAGCTTCTCCATCGTCTCAAGCCACGGGTTTTGTGTCCATTCTATTTCCACAAACCCGTGGCTGCGTCCTGGGAAATGCCCACGTTTTACATGAATAAAATCATGAATATTTATTACGTGACGTACGCACCGATATCCAATCAAAACGATTTTTAGCGATGTAGGAATGTTTTAATGGCGACGTCCAGTCAGACCAGTGGGAAAACATGTGAATTATGTTTGAAACCAATAACTGATTTAAAGTATTATCCATCTTTAGCAACAGAGGCCAGTAAGTTATACAGTGCATTATTAACTGAATTAAGTGTTGCACGAAAGGGATACGATTGTAAATTTTGTGTAAATAAACTTAACAGATTGGTTCGATTGGATGAGGAGATTCGAACTAAGATAGACGTTTTAAAACAGAAGTGCTGTGAAATATTTGAAGATCTGAAAAGGGTAACAAGTGTTAGACAAAATATTTCAAGTGCTAAATCATCTTTACAAACACCAGTTAAAAATTTTTCAAAGCGAGAGTATAGAGCCGTTTCAAAGACTCCTACACCTAGAAAATTTAAGGCAAGGAGAATATTGCCTCTTGTCAGTGCTTCACCATGTTGTGTCAAAACAAGCAGAGAAGGGTGTGCTATACCATCAACATCGACGATGATCCTCCACCAATAAAGCCTATAACGGTTGACAGTTCAACTCAAACTAAAATCAGTGAAGAGAAGGATATTTCTGTGAAGGTAAGATCTTTTAATTATTATGTGATTGAGAAACACACGTTTTACGTTAAGCTATAGTATGCTCGGATGCAGAAAAGTATTTCTTTTCGTAATTTTATAATGTAAATTTAAAGAAATCTGATTTTGCAGGGGTGGGGACCCCCCTGACCCAGGCTCTAGATCCGCACATTTATAGACTGTTAGACATGCCTTTTATTATGTTCAAGCATTAGCTTGCCCATCTTGTGAGATATTTAAGTCATGAACCATAATTTCCTGCAAGGGACTTTTATAGTAATGTAGGTTTTCTGTGGTCTTTAAGTGCTTGTCACTTTTATTTGTATTGTATTAAATTTTTTTTCAGATTACTGTCAAGTATGGAAGCAACTACAGATCCCGTATTATTAACAGCGAGGTTAAAAAATCTGTCTGTAAGGCAATATTGAACAACAGGAACCCTGATACGTGTATAAAGTCTTTTACAAAAGATGACCAATTCAAGTCAGCTTTGCTTGATTGTTTATGTAAGGAAATTCGAAAAGAGGTGTGCAACCTGTGTAGTAAAGACGAAACTTTATTGAAGTATGATAACAATATCAAGTGGAAACAAATATTAGATGATTTTATTTTTAGAGCACCATCTATAGTCAGATTTTTTCAAAGTATTGTCAGTAAAGACATTAAGTCCTCTAGTAGTACACAGTACACCAACAACCTGTGTACTTCTGTATTGTTATATGGTATAAACCACCAACTTTCGCAGATTCAACATGTCATTGGCTTTGTTCTTGATCAGTGTGGAGCCACCAAAGAGGTACAAGACAAACTTGCATTTTACTTTGTAGTTTTGTTGTGTTTTCTCTGTAAATCTGATAAATATAATGGTTCACAGTATTACTACATAATTATGCAGAATTCGAATATTTAAGAAAAAAAGTGAAGCGCAAAGAGCTTCTCAGTAGATTCGATCACGTACCAACCAAGTTCATATCCCTGTAAACTTTTTAACATGGCTATTTATTACTTATATTTACATTTGAGAGAGTTGTAACAATTGATTTTCTAAATATAACTGTGTTTTCATTTTAATAATAATATAACACTTGAATAACAAGCTTTGTTCATTGTGATGTCATAAATTTAACCCCTTGACCGATAAAAAAGTTTATACATATTTTAATGCTTTTGAAAATTAGTAGCCAGGTTTATTTAAGAAAAAATATAAGCAAATGCAAATATTTAACATTAATCAGACTTGAAAAAAAAATGATGTTATAATTTTTTATATGAAAATATTTTAGGATATCTCCATTCTGCATGACATGGGAATTAGCGTTACTCATTCTACAATTCACAAGAAGAAAAAGATTTTGGTGAAACAGCAAGATGATAGAATAAAAGCGACAGCTCAAGCATACACAGAACAACGAAAACTTATTCTCCTAGGGGAGGCTGTTATTGATAGTGACTCTCAAAGAAATGATGAAATTTTACCGTATGATCATCCAAGTTTTGCTGACTTAGACATATTATCAGCTAAATCAAAGTTGGACATTCTTTCAAATGGATGTGGAGCCACCTATTCAGGATGTGAAACTACAGCATTGTATAATTCATGCTTGGAGCCATACAGTACTGCAAATACCTCTTTAACATTATTAACTGAGAGTACGGAGTACTCTTCCAGCCAATCTAGGTTTGACATTTCAGTGAAAGATGGTAAGAAGTCTGTGTCCAATTCTTGCATTGTACCCTATGGAACTTTTTCTACAGAAATGTACACTACAGCATCACATGAAAAATCAATGGAAAGACTTAAGAATGAAATCAAGAGAGACAAACTAAATCCTGTAAAGGCAATAGAAGTGCTGGGAGATAACTTAGATTTACTTGTGAGTCCAGGAGACATGACGTCCGATCGACAGAGAAAAAGCTGACACTGGTTCTTGGTTTTATTAACACAGAAAAGAATTTCAGCCCCAGACTTACCATCTACTGGAAGAGTTGCAGATATTCTTCATCTGGAAGCTTCAAATTGGTTACTGTCTGATGATGAAATCCTCAGATATCCTCAGGTATCATAAAGATTTGCAAATACATATTGCCAAAATATTGGTGAAAAATTTTACTGCTTTGAAGCATTTCGAGAAAGTGTTACCAAAGTACATACCTCATGAATTTATAGAAATTACCAAACAAAAGACTGTTTTCTTCAATGCTGACTTAATTGACGCCAGTGAAAATTCAACTGAAGGCATGATACACATATTGCAAAAAATACACAACCTTGTTGTACCCCATTGTGTTGTAGATTCAAAAGAGATTTGTGAACCTGTAGTCTTCGGAGGTGATGTACTCACTAACAAGCGCGCTTTTGGTGCACAGTTGGCAATGTTCAACAACAAATCTGAATTTAAGAATTTATTGGGTGTAATATATAGACCAGAGGGCCTCCACAGACAGATGAATTTCCTCCTGGTGACATTATTTCTCTTGGAGTTCAGTTACAGTTCATGTTGATTCAGCATTGTTTTGGTTTCAAGTTTCAATTGTAAGTTTATAATTATTATTAATAGGGATTCTCATGGAGTCTTTTAAAATATCATTAATATATGAGTAATGTGCAATTTTAATTATTTTCCTTATCATTTATCATGCACGGATCCAGAATTTTCCCCCTGTTTTTTAAGGGGGTAGCTAGGTGTTCCAAGGAATATTTTTTGGTAATTCTATTTTATAATGTAATTTAAAGAAATTCAAATTTTACCGGGGGGTGTTCTGCCCCCTCCCCACTCGAGATCCGCGCATGATTTATGGTTATAAATTGATTTCTTTCTAATTAGTTAAACTTGAGTTTATTATCAAACGATTTTTGAAATCATATATCTGTATTTTAACAACCCTTTTAAAACACATGAATTATGTCCATGTGAATCCTGAAGGACAAATAACACTAACAAATTTTTGGATAAAGTGGTGTCTCAAAATTTAACTTTAAGGTCTAAAGACAGAGACTTGTCATAAACTTCAATCCAAGTCTGCTAAATTGATTTCTGATCTTTACTTTGAAAGACAGGGAAGACAATGAAACTGGAATATAGGTCTGTAGGTGTGCGATTGTAATTTAAGCACTCTCTCCCTTCTTACAGCCTCATTGATTGATATTCCCAAATGTTCATACTGTTTTGTTCATGGTTATTACTAATTAGTTCGAAAATTATTTTTTTCAAATATCAATAGTAACTTCAGTTAAATTCAAGAATGTAAGCTTGTATATTTATCTTAATGTGATATTTATTATTGACTGCGACTTGCTATATGATTTAAAAATAACAAATATGACAAGCTTAACTTAACAAACAACATTACCCAGTCTAACTAAAGCCAACCAATTCACTTTGAAGTGAAGTGAGTAGGGTCTGGCTTTGGTCAGACTGCAATATTACCTACATAATCAAGCCAAAGAAAATCTACATGTATTGAATGTAAATGTTATCCTTTTAGGGCAATTATCAACTGTTCTATAAAGAAAAGAGTTGCAGTGATCCTGGTTCCTTGTACCAGTTCAGAAACTTGATAAACCGAAGGGATGTCACAGGACCAGATGCTGTAACCACAGCTTATAGGTGAGAAATTCATTCATTCTGCACATGTCTAGCAAAGATTCAGAGGGGAATTGAGGTCTGCTAAACCCCCTCCCCAATTTCATATATCTCATAATCATATTGTGTAAAATAACCAGAAAATAAATATTTCTCCCCACCTTTATAAAAAAAATCTGCTCTTTAACTTCATAAGAGAAAAAAGTATGGCCTGAAGGAAGGTACCTATACACTTTATAGGGTTAAGAAAATGTGCAGGTCTTCAATTTTAAATAGACATGTACAATGTATACGGTTAACAAAGTATAACTGTCAGTGTTTCTCAATATATTTTTATCTGTTGCAGATCTCACTACCATTTTGTCCAGGATGTTGTAGAAAGATACATCGTTGCAACATTTTTGATATTAAGTGGTCTGAAGGACATTGATGACACAAATTGCGTAGGATTTCCCGTTTTTTCCATTATGAGTAGTGAAGAGCAGCTGCAGTGGATTTTAACACAAGCTGATGCTGTGATGACCAACTTAGGAATAGATGAAACAAAGGCTGTTGTGAAGCTTAGAGACAACTTTAATATTTTAGATCAAGATATTCAGAACATTCATCAGATGAAAAGTCCTGGTGGATTTACTTGTCTCTGTGAGAAACATTACAAGACTGAGGGACATTTTAGGCGGCATTTGTGCAAAGTTCATAAATGGCAGTTTCATGTACCTCCTAAAACGGTGAGCTTGGGTGATGCAGTTACTTGTTTTCTGAGGATGGCATGCTTATTATATGACACCAATGATGCGTACAAGATGGCAGATGGAGAAAGATGTATAGGAAATGCAAAATTGGAGTGGTTATATGCATCAGCAACAAGGCATTACAAATATCAAATCTGGTTATGGAGAATGATTTCCTACACTATTGCTTTATTGTCTCCTCGTGAAAGCTTTGAATACAAATGGAACATTAGCACTAATCTAGTTGGTGGAGTTGACAAAAATATTCCGAACGATAACTGCGTGGAACTTCAAGTTAAGACCATAAAGAACCAGGTCAAGACTCAGGGAGCTAACAAAAGCGAGAACCATAACACTAACAACGCAATATACCTGCGCATGCCCGGCATGTAAGGAGGGGTTTTTTAACGTGCACCCTAAGAGTGAAATTTTTAGTGAAATTTAGATGAAATAGTGTAAAAGACTTGTGAAAAGTTATAACAAAACCAATATCCGGTGTTTGTTCGTGTTGTGATTGTGAACAGTAAATCAGTAAGTGTTTTATTTGGTCTTAAATCAACAAAGGGGATCAGTTTGTTTACCTGTTTGAGCTGTATTCACTGATCTACATACATGAGTAATAACGCTACCCAGAGTTTAGATAATAGGAAAAGACACCGAGTATCTGATTCAGCGAATATGGAATCGGAAACGGAAACGGAGAATTCTCCTCCAAAGGACAAAATTGAAGAATTTCAAATTAGGGATATTTTCCAAGGAATTACCAATATCAAAAATACCCTTGGGGGCTTCATGTTAAGAATGGATGCACAAGGTCGACATCTAGATGAATTAACGGACGATATCCGAGGTACATGTAAGCATGGAATGCAAGAACAGGTGGAATTGGTGCAGGAACAAGCGAATGATACCTTATATACCGTTACGGAACTCGGAAGCAATCAAGAGAAAATGCTACGGGAACTCAGTAGACTAAGAGACTATGTGATCAAACTGAAATTCCGTGTAAATTCCCAAGAAAAACAGATCCTAGAACTAAAAGCCCGTTCTCTTGAAAATAACATTATCATTAACGGAATTAAAGAACAGGATCCGGAAAGAGGGAACGACGAAAATCTGGCAAAAATAATACAAAACGTTTTTGAAAAGGAACTGGAAATTGATAAGGAGTCTGTTGGTAACATGCATATTAAGACCGGTGTGTATCCAGTTTGCTGACAAAATTTACAAAGATATGGTGATGAGGAAGATCCCGGTACTCCGCAGTAAAAAGTCGCCCATCAGAGTAGCCAGCCACCAGCCAGAGGAGCTGAGGGAAAAACGCAAGAAACTGTTTGATATACAACAGAAGTACGCTGCCAAAAATGTGGACACGAAAATCAAGGGAGACAAGTTGGTTTTTACAAAGAGGGGCAACATATACGGAGACAAACTGGGCCAACGTCCATCCGCTGACGAGGTCATCTCAGGTGAAGAAATCAAAAAGGCCAATCTCTGCGGGTAAACAAATAGAGGACAACGGTAATCGGTTCACCGCCCACGCTACACTGACCGAATCTCTCAAGCAGGTCAGAGGAGCTCTCATCGATATCATGCGTGTCCCTACAGTGTCAAGTGCGAGCCACAATGTGTTTGCCTATCGATTTAAGAGTAACGACGGAACCATTCACGAGGGGGCGTACGACGACGGAGAACATGGGGCAGGGAGAGCCTTGCTAAGATCCCTTATCGACAATGAGCATCTAAATGTAACTGTCGTGGTATCAAAATGGTATGGAAGCAAAATAGGTGCGCGCAGATTCGTTCACATAAAGGATGTCGGATTGAGCGCACTGAGAAACATTAATACTGACTCCGGGTAAACAATATTGGTGGCGAAGAACAAAATACGGTATTTCCCTGTGTAACTTAATGACCATTTCCCCCTTATATATATATATATATATATATATATATATATATATATATATATATATATATATATATTCTACTTTTATATATATATATATATATATTCTACTTTTTTCTACTTTATTATTCTCACAATTGTATGACCTTTTTCATTATTACCTTCAATCTACCTGATTTGTAAATTTTCTATGATTTTTCCATTTTTTCTGCATTTTTCCATATTTTATTCTGTTTAAAGTGTTATTAATAATGCGCTATCGTCCGCCCATTTCATTTCATTGTGTATGTTACGCCGGAATTTCTCAGTGTACAATTCGGGTTTTATATTTAGTATCAGCAGAGTCGTATCCGGTTTAACAGCTGAGAATCAGAAAATGGATCTTTTCTCTGTTCTTTTCCGTTTTTCCCCCTTTTTTGTTTTTATATAAAGTCACAACACTTTGACAACACCTGAGAGATATGGGTGCGTTATCCTTTAAAGAGTACGTGTTTCTTTTAGACGTGATTTTGTTCTTTATTACATGCTTATGTACATGAGTCGTGGAGGATGTAATTATGCGTTCAATTTTACAAATAATAAGTTATTCTCCGATTGAATTACATCCTCACAATTAACTTCTGAACATAAATTTACATGAGAATAAGCACTGCTGTCTCTTCAAACGTCCTTATTTTAAAGATAATATAACAATCTTTTTTCATATATGTGTATAACCAAGTACAGGGTCATGCTACATGTAAAAACTAGTTAAAATAAACTACAATGCATTTGCCAGTCTGCACAATATGTACCTTTTTTAATATGCACAGCCTTTTATTTTCAATAGGGAACATAATATCCCTCTCTTCTCTCTATCGGGGCATGGTATTTGTTATGTATTTTGTGTTTGACAATGGTTAAATTAACAGATGATTATATGACCAACCAACTGAAAATTATCTCTGTAAATTGTCAAGGACTAGGGGATAAAAGAAAGTGTCAAGATGTTTTAATGAATTTAAAATTGAAAAAATATAATGTTTATTTTATTCAAGATACACATTTTACAACTGAAGAAAAAAAATTATAAAGAAACAATGTGGGGTCATGATGTCTTTTTTAATTTATATAGGTCAAATTCAAGGGGAATTGCAATTCTCTTTAATGATAATGATTGTGAAGTTAAAGTACATAAAAATTACAGAGATGAAAATGGAAATTATCTTATTTTAGTGGCTACAATTGACAACCTACAATTTTTACTAGTCAACTAATATGGCCCAAATTCTGATACCCCAGAGTTTTATTCCAAACTGTTAGGAAAGATAGAAGAGATTTACTCAGGCCAATATGTTATAATAGGTGGGGATTTTAACTTAGTATTGAATCAATAGCTAGATACAATGAACTATAAAAGAATAAATAATCCCAAGGCACAAGTAGAAGTTCATAAACTCATGGAGACTTTTGACTTAATTGATATTTTTACAGAAAATAATCCCACATTAAGAAGATACACATGGAGAAAGAGAAACCCAATTAAACAGGGAAGACTTGATTTATTTTTTTATCTCACAATCTGGCTCCACAAATAAAGTTTGAAAATAGTTATCGATCAGACCATTCACCAGTAGTATTAATTTTTAAAACAAATGAATTTAAGAGGGGTAAAGGTTTTTGGAAATTTAATAATTCACTACTAACAGACAAGGATTATGTTAAACTAATTAAGGAAAAGATTTGCGAGGTTTAGCTACAATATGCCTGTTTAGTTTATAATAGAGAAATAATTCCAGAGATAGACAATATCTTTTACAATAAATGACCAAATATTTCTAAACATCTTGTTTATGGAAATAAGAGGGAAAACAAATTCATACTCTACTTTTAAGAAGAAAAATGCAAGTAAGCGAAAATCACAATTAGAAAAAGAAATATTAATTCTGGAACAAAACTTAGGAGAACAATCCTTGCCTGATATTACCAATACTTATGTCGACTCTCTCTCTCTCTCTCTCTCTCTCTCTATATATATATATATATATATATTTATATCCAAGTGGACTTGAAATAAAATGTTCTACAGAGTCTGCGTTCCTTATTTCATTTTTGGATATTTTACTGGAAAGGGATATTAATGGTAAGGATAAAACAAAACTGATAAACGTGATGACTTCGATTTTTACATAAACTTTCCTTACTTATGTAGCAAATTACCTTTATTACCTGCATATTGTGTTTTTGTCTCTCAGTCAATTCGATACACAATGGCATGTTCTACATATGTACAGTTTCTATGGTGAGGCAAGCTACTGAGTTGATAAAACAGGACTATCAACATTCAGGTTTGAAGTCATCTTTTCGTAAGTTGTATGGTCGATACAACAAAATTGCAAGAAAATACAAGTTCAATATCACCATCTGTCAATTTTAAAAGGAAAAAAACTTTATTTTTCAGGAGTGAAAGTTTATTCACATATTAAACTAATATTTTGTAAAATTTAAAGAAAAATTTGCTACAGTTTTCGCGTAAAATTAGCATATTTCATGCCATAATACATGTATTTTACAGAGTTGTCCAGGACTCCTGATTTTATACAAAAAAAAATTCCGCCAAGTCTCTTATAATTGGAGAAAAAGTCTGTAACTTTCAAATTATTTAAAGCATGCTGAGTATTTTCCCAGATTACGACGAAGAGCATACGGCGGGTGTGACTGGTCAGCAGAAAATGCTCATCCTCCATGCCACTTGATCCTACCTCTATCTTTAAAAATATTTTTTTTTTGATTCGTGAAAAGTGATATTGCCTGTTAAGCAGACGCTTTTATATACATTTCTCTTAAAGTGACCAAATGGCATCTGTGTTATTATCTCAGGTGCCTTCATCGGTGATATCCAGCAATTTACATTTATGACTATATATATGTACAATGCAACAAAAAAAAATTGATGATGTTTTTGATGACAATTTCGTTTTTCACATTCATTTGAAGCATATCAGAATGTAATTAAATATTTACCAATCACAAAATGCTTTACAAATGCAACAAACACATCAAGTATGAATTTCATTTATTACCGATATCAATTTTAATTAGCGATATTGATATCATAAAAAATACAGATTAATAAGATTAATAAGGGATATTGCTTAAAAAATGGTTTTCAAAGGATACAGAATTCAAAATGACCAAATACCTCATTAAACTTGTAATATCAGCTCAACACATAGTTTATTTAATTCATTTATTGTGGAACAATTAGAAATTTTAGGTAAAATTTTCAAATTTTACATATAAATGTATTAAAAGGCATAAACGCCTAAAAAATGTCAAAAGTTTCATTTAGGTATAAAACACAAACGAAAACACTTTCATTAAATACAAGAAGTATGAAAATTTGACACCTATAACGTCATGCACGATAGCTTCAAACTGCTTTTAATAAGCGCTAAGTCGGCTTCAAAAGCAATTATTTTAACAATATCTTAAATATACATGTACCATGAAATATTTTTAGGATGATTTTAAATACGTAATAAAAAAATACCTTTTAAGTTGTGTGTGTAGATTCCAAAAATAACCTTAGAATTAAACTCAATTGTCCTGTTTGGTATCCATACATTCATACTGCGATTGCGTGATGAGTTATGAAACGTTAGGACACAATTCACTAACGCACGTACTTGTGTAACGACCAATACTAAAACAATTATTTAGATGACATTATTGTTTCCCTGAGTTAAATATGGTCCTGGATAAGAGACATTGTAACCGCCATCCCGTTAAATATCGTGAGGAAGCGTAATCAAAATAATTCCATGAACGTAAACATTTTATCAGCAAACCGAAACACCAAGGAAGTTTTTCAAACATCTTTTATTTATGAACATTTTAATGATGTTTTCGAATGTGCCAAAACAAACATTCAAATTGTGTTTAGTCTTAAATTGTATTTTTATTGTTAAATCCAGGAGTGAGCAGTAAGTGTTCCTATATTTTATTGTGTATCCGAGATCTTATGTAAACAATACAACACTCATAATGTAAAGCTTTTATTGTGTAATGAATTTTTGTACATCTTCTATAGTCATGGATATGATGCAGCTGTTGGTACAACGAATAAAGGTAATATATTTGTTGTTTTTTTTATTCTTTGGATTTTTCACAGATTTAAGTTACCAAATCTTATTATTTCTTAAACTTGACAATAATGAGATTGATCAATCGGGTATATGTCTGAAGTCAGTCAGTAACAAACCTAACAGGTTTTTTTGTTTTCCGAAAAACTATCAAGTGACATATGTATTCACAGAAAACGATAATCTACGCAAACCCATGTACAAGTAACCTAACATTATGACGTCACTTTGGTGAATACCATTGACATTCCTAATTTCTACATGATTTTAACTATCTTCAATTTTTTTAAAAAGATATCTATAGAAATTTTGGGCCAGAAATTCATAACATCGCTTATACTTCATTCCATTTATGTCTTAGTTTTTCTAACAGGCTGCAAAATAGGTTTCATTGCCGCAAATTGCAGTATACAATGTCGATTTCCAAGTTTTGGATTGAATTGTCAAGAACAATGCAATTGCACAGAAAATATTTGTAACTTCAAGGAAGGATGCAGAGAAGGTGAGTAAAGTGTCAATTTGTCAACATGTCAACATGATAAAAAACGCATATATAGGTTAAATTCATTACAGATTTTTTTTTAAATTAAAAAAAATTCACTGCTATATTCATATATGAAATATGCAGTACGGATTATAATTAATTCTGAACTAGATTTGAATCTTAATCAGGCATCTTTGAATTCAATTATCTAAATAATATTCATGTCATTATCATTAAAAATCTACATTTTATATTTCTTGAAGTATTTTCTTCAAGCATATTTCCCTAAACAGATCTCAATGTACTTATTTGAACGTTACATAGGTCTTATACATGTACAATGTACGTTGTCACACAACCTCTCTATATTCTGAAGTCATTTTAATTAGATTGACTTTAATGCTACATGTATTTATAAATTGTAATAATCCTTATCGTTTTTACTTTATTTTTCATCTTAACAACTGACTCGATCTTTCTCTCCAATATTTATCAAGAGATGATGAAATCATTGATTATGACAGCCTCATTGGGATATAACTGTATCCACCACTTGCCTTCCCTTTTGTGACTGAAATAATTTGTTCCTTAACCAAATTTTATATCAATATTCTATATTTGCTTCAATTATATCAAATTTACCAGAATACATTTTTTCTTTTATACAAACTTTAAAATTAATTGTTTACCTCGTACAAACATGCTCGATGATTTTTTAAAAATATTTTTTCTTGTAGATTTGACGACGTACAAAATGGATACGAACACTATTTATACTAAAAAATATACAGGGAATATATCAGGTAAAATATTGAATTCACTTTTATCTTTAATGAATTTTTTTTCGAATTGAACAAGAGAAACATAAATATTTCATTATTTTTATATAATCTATTGTTTTAGTACACACATGGACCAATGTCAGGAATATTGAGAATACGTCTCCTTCTCGTGAAGATATAATGACGAACTCAATTGATGCAAACAAACGTTTCTCTCTTCATACAGTAATCGTTGTTCTTTCAATATTAGCTTTTATACTTTTATGTGTTTATGTTTCCACATTTGCGATGACATCTCGGGCGCAAGGAATAAGGAATAACGATGTATTCGAAATCCACAGCAATTCAGAGCAAGTGTAAACAACTGACAAATCTATGTTTGGTACCTTATCGAGATTGAGAATTGAGGCTCCTCAGCATGTTCCAGATATTTCAGTTGGTATTGTTAAAAGTTAGATCGAGTATTAAACTGTATGAAACTAATCACTAAGGATAAACGGTTAATTACTGTAAAATGCATCTTAAGGTCAAGATCTAGTAAATGAAAGGTGCCTACAAGTTTATAGAATTTAAGATATAAATTCTTTCAATCATGCTTCATAACAATAGCTTTGTTTGATAATGTGTACCGGGGCTAAAATATTTGGTTAACACAATGAAAAATCATGTTTTAAACTGTCATTTTCAATGAAATATGAAGGAATTGAACAACAAATTTCGGAGATTTATCCATTTTTGACGAATTCAACACATCTAAAATGCCTACAGTCTCCCCGAAAACGGCAGTAAACAATCTTTTGACCTCCTCTTTGAAATGATGTCAAATATAAAGGTACCGGGATTTCTTTTCCCATGATTTAACATAAAATGTCAAGAAATTTTCTAAAAAAATATTTAAAGCCGTAAAGTACGAGAAAAAGATTCTCCAAATCAATTATGAGGTCATAATGGTTCTATCACCAAAAAGAATCATTTACTAGATCTTGACATTAAGATATATTTATTTGTGATGACTTTATATATGTAAGAACACATTTTCTTGTACCATAATTAACACTGGCGTCGGAAGCAAATTGAAAGTGGGGGGGGGGGGCTTGACTGATCCTCAAAAATATTGAGAGAAAAAAACCCAATTCCCCAAACCATGAAAATCCTAATCCATGGGGGGGGGGGGGGGGGGGGGGGGGGGGGGAGTGGAACTATGTTTCCAATAAAAAAAAAATTACCTACCAAATATTCTTATTTTCATAGGGAGGGAGAGGGGGGGGGGCTAGTATGCCTTTGACTCCAACTTCTCAATCTTTCAAACGTTCATTACGGAACAATTGTGTTTTCTGCGAAAAAAAGTAGGGGGCTGAACCCTCTAATCTGCTATGTGCCTAATGGTTAGGCCTAACTTAGCAAAAAAAGCCCCCCCCCCCCCCCCCCCCCCCCCCCGTTCCGACGCTTATGATTAAGATGCATGTACCACTTGCATTAAATTTGTGAGAAAAGAAGTAATCCTTTTACTGGTTTAATGATAAACATGTCGTTTTCAATCTCTTTTTAAAAAATATACTTATATGAATTAATGTTTTTATATCTAATATTTTTAAATCTCCATAGATTACTAAATTTAAGATGTAATAGCTTTCGATCCAAAATTGAAAAAAATAAGTAAAAACGGGTAAATCAATGTTACGGTAATATTATGGGTAAAAAGAAAAAATGTGAAATTTCAAGTGATTCATTGAGATATTGTATAAAATGACGCAATTAAACGGTGTGCTATTTGCGCGAAATTGTACAAAATCAGAAAATTGGTTCAATATACCTTAAGGTGTAAAAAAATAAAATTAAATTCTCCCCTTTCTACATTGAGAACTTCCAGATTTCACCGTTGATATATGTAATAGTAACAGTACCAGCGAGTTTTGACCTGTGCAAAGTTTAATACAATTGTCAAATGATCACAGTTCTACATCTACCGGGTTAGAAAAATGTAATTATTTTTATTTTCCTGATTGTAGGTTTTTAAATGTAAAGCAAAACACGTTTTTTTAAATTGAATGAGCTTTTAACACTGTGCCGGATAATTATGCCAGTGCCAAGGTGGCATTTTTGCACCCGCTTAAGATGCAGTTTCGGAAAAATCCATGTATACCAAATGATAGACTATTGTCTAGAGAGTATAAAATTACTTTTGTTTTTAGTGTGTTTCACCTGACAGGTGATATATTTATCTTTAAAAATTAATATCCCATCGGAAAATGATAATTCCCATAGGAGAATTGACTCTCCTACAGGAAATATTGACAATCCTATAGGATTTTTTAAAAGTCCTGTAGGAATTATATTTCCTATAGGAGAATGGTTATTCCTGTAGGAATTTGATTCAGACATGTAGTTTTCCTATAGGATATTAAGTTTTCCTATCGGATTTTATCCAATCCTATCGGATTTGAAATTCCTATAGGAAGTTCTTGTATTCCGATAGGAAATTTCAAATTACCTATAGGAATATTGATTTTCCTGTGGGAAAAATTATTTTCCAATAGGAATTTATTTTTGAAAGGTAAATATCTTACCTGACTGGTGAGATACACTGATAACAAAGGTGGTTGTTTACTCTTTAAGCAATGGTCTATCATATGGCATATTTGAATTTTTCGATATATGCAGCTTATGCGGGTGCAAAAATGCCACCTTGGCACTGGCATAATTATCCGGCACAGTGTTTTTTATTAATACTGCATTTTGGCTGACCCTAAAATAAGTGGTCCAGATATACAAATGTATCAACATTTTTTTTCAACATCTATTTAATGGAATTTTTTGTTATACCAGGGAAAATATAAATTATTTATTAATAATTACCTAATTAATTTGAATGTTATTTCGTTTATCAGAAGATGGAGAGAAGATATTAGGGTTTAATTCATTCTACCCTAAAATGATACTTTATATTTACATTTTTAACAGTTACATTTATCAGGTCAAACAAAACAGATTTAATTCCAAAAAGTAAAATTTCTTGTGTAAAAGTACATAAATGATGTGAGACTTTGCATCCTGTTCCTCGTTTTGTATGACATCAACCGAATGATATTTGGAAATTGTTATTCTTTAACGTTTAATGCATTGCATATTCATCTTGAATAGTTCAGTAAAACCGTACATATATACAATATAGTAGTGATAAAGTTTACTTTTTTTATATTGTTATAACATATTCTCACTATAAAGAAACATAGGTACATCATAAATAAGTTTAATGCCGATGTCATAAAAATCTAGTGGTCTCCACCTGTTCCTACGGCTTCGGATCTTGCTATGTAATATAAAACTGTTTTAAAGCAGATTTTTTGTCTGTAAAATGATGAAAATAAAATATCCACAACATGTTGAGTTAACACAGTTTGAAATCATTGTTCGTTTGCATGATTCGCATTTTCCCTTTTCACAGTGTATCTTATGGCAAAAATATATAAATGAGAGTTTCATCTCAAGGGCAGATTTCGTCTTATATTAAAACGGTTTTCTTCTTTGCTTGCCATATAAATCGTGCTTCCGGTTTCATTTAAAAAAAATCAAACAGGCATAAAGAACACACAAATGTGTAACACGTATTAATGCAAATATAAGATGTTTTTATGTTCACATCTGTCATTTAAGTGTCAAATACATTAAATATAAAGTGCATGAAATTATTCTTTTCGCTAAAAATAAGTAATATATGGCTTTGGAATGTTTCCGAAGCATACATACATCATTGTGATATCGTTTTTGATTGTCATTCTTGTATAATGATTAAACTCGTTGGAACAAATGCACTTTGTATGGATTATATACTTGGAATTGTACAACTGTAAAATAAACCTAGTCAGTTGTCATACTCCACAGTTTGTTTCCTTGCTTATCTGTTAACAAATCTAGGGGGAAATACCCTATGACAAACTCTGTTTTATGCTTAAAACATATTGAAATTGTGATTGCAAATGAGCATTAAAAATATATTAAACATTTTCTGCAATATACATTATTATTAATAGAATAATGAACTCATTTAAGATTTATTTCAAATGAATAAATCTAAACCATGTCAGTGTTCATTGTCAAGATCACGAAATACGGAAGAAACCGTAGTCGGTCCGGTGTATAAATAGTAGTCTAACAAGTATGAAAAACGTCACTCAGCATGTGACTTAATGAGACAATGTACCTGTTGACAAGGTCATTGTAGTGACCACCGAACTTACGGAAAGATGATTTTAATCTAGGTTCTTCATTCATTTATTCTTGTATCAACAACTTGTTTGTTATTAGCTTGTCTCGTTTAAGAAATTGTTCGTATGTGGAGCATACTTTTGCAAAACGAATAAGCTGAGAGACATAAACCCCATAAGCATGTAATGATTGTATATTGCTTCGAAAGTAAGGGAAGTTGATGATGGAAAAATTAAAATCAATGCGTTTATCATAAAGTTTTGTTGCTAGGTTACCTTTAACATTTTTTCTAGTAAAATATCCAAATATAAAACAGATGTCTCAGAATCTGTGGTATGTTTTTATTTCATGCTCACTGGGATATATTGAGTTAACAGAAAAGTGAAAGTAACTGTCAATAAAACACAATGACCAGTAATTCATAACCTTCAAATTAATTAAATGCAATTGTACATTGCTATTGTCTGGTGAAGGGGAGGGGGCTTTTATGATAATTTGTTAAATGATACGCTTTTATGATAATTTGTTCAATGATACAAACGTTAAAACAAAATGTCTAAATTAATATATATGTTCATAATTCATGACTCGCCATATATTTTTACATACAGGAAGATAACTCGTCTTATTTTTAGAAATTAATTTTAACAGCCACTTCCTTGATGTTCATTTACAGATGACTCAACAAAGATTATTGAAAACAAATACTAAATCTAGAATCGAAGCAGAATATATGCCTTCTTTTTTAACTTGGAGTATGTGATCTTAATGAATTTAAAGTTGTATTAGCTAAAGTAGTTCATAAAGTAATTGATAAATTGTCAGCATCAAAATCAGGAACCAATGAACAATATTAAAATGTTCTAGCTATTTGGTTATACTTTGAAATGTAATTAGCTAAACTATGCAAAAAAGCAGTTTTAAAAAGTAACAAGCAGGGTGTAGATTAATATACGATACGATTAATTCAAACTAATTATAATCGCAATATGCATGTTACTGCAAGGAAGTACGCATAAGCTTTATTTTTGTTCTGTTCCTTGTTTTGAAATATTTATATAAACAATCTATCTATAACATAATTAGAAGTTTACAAACAGACTAGTGATTGTTTCATAGTGCAATGCATTCAATTTTAGTAAAAATTATTATGTTTGAGCTGGTGATTGAAAACTGTAAACTTGACGGGAAAGTTAGATCAACGTAAGTACATGTAAAGTCGAAAGTTTCTTTGCATCGACTAATAATTATTATTATTTATTATAATTATATATGCACATACAATTAAACGTTATTGATTTAGAATGGAAATAAATGCTGCATCTAAGTGGACAAACATTTCTCGTAAGTATTTTTTTTAAATGAGATAATTGCCATAGAACAGAAACACTTTTTATCATTTCATGTAACTTGTTACGTGTTTATTTCAAGCGTGTTTACCTGGACTTACTGGAGAGAACTGTAGCATTCGGTGTCGCTATCCCAGTTTTGGCAATTACTGCCAGAGCATATGCAACTGTAACAAGTCAAATTGCAACGCTGTAACTGGTTGTATTGGTAAGTTTAAATACACTCTGGGTTTTGTATGATATAATTATTTAAATGCGTTATTTTTGTCTCCTTTTGACTTTATTTCAACAAACTCTTTATTTCCTGTTAAAACTTGCTATTTTAAAAGTATTTGTTTTTGCTGTTTCATTCAATATAAGATCTATGCTCATGTTTTCATCCACAAATTATTCTGTTTTAGAGGGCTCGCCGACGTTATATCCTGTTTCAAAATCGTCACCAGTCGTAGAGTCATCTCATTTCCTTGATAACAAAATCCAAACCCCAAAATGTTAATTAAATGATTATTTAAAAATATATGCAAAGCTAAATGTAACAATATTAAAAATTAAAAAAATATTGATATTATAATTATATCGAATCATGATATATATGGGCAATTTTGAGTTTTTTAAAGCCTACATATTAAAGGTTTTAATTCATTCACTAGTTTGCCCGGTTGGGTACTTGGGCGCAAATTGTACGATACCTTGCAGACATCCGAGCTACGGTACTGGATGTCAGATGAAGTGTAACTGTACAGAAGAACTTTGTGACCACGTGAATGGATGTAACGATATAACTATTAAACGTAAGATCCACGTTACATATTCTAATCCACTTTTAGAGACCATTTTATCTTTAGAACTTTTCCTTAAAAACACACTGTTCTACCTGGGCAAACAACGCTCAGTATTCAAATGAGTTTCCTTTAGAAATCGAACGATGAAATGTAATTTCCATTTAATATTTGTTTACTAATACATTTGATCGTTATGGAGAGGGAAATTTAAATGTAAAGGAAAATTTGTTTTTTTTTTCATTTCTGTGCTTTTGAAAACCATGTAAAGCGTATGTGTTAGTATATTTCAACGATCATTTTTTGAATCCATAAGCATGAATATGATTTGAGGGCGAAAGCTTAATGGCAGAGTATTCTTAAAAATAAAAAAAATAATGTATAGAAAAGGTTAATATAACACGATGGATCGCAGTTGATATTAAAAGCATTCAATGCACATGAAATGAAAGCACTTGTGGTATCCAACATTAAAGTCTAATGACTTTGCATGCAAAAACTATGTAATTTCCAGATATGACATACTAAATATAAGCATTGTAATGTAGTAAAGACAATAATATGTTAGTATTTTTACGTTTATTGCTAGTATTTTTTCTAATGAATTGTTATAAATCTGAATTCCTCATCGCAAACATGCACATTTTAATTCGAGAAAAAAGTCATTAAGTAGACGTTTACTGCTAATCAAACGTCTCATACTAACTATTGAACACGTTCACTATCTATCATTAAACAATGATAGTAATCATGATAATGCATTTTTTGTTCCGGCTAATGTTTTAAGTTTTTCAAAAGGTTATAACAGCTCTGAATTTGACGAATTTTGTCCCTGCAATCAGTTTGAAGATGGCTGTCCTAAGATTTGTAATTGCACTGACGGTATTGATGACCACATATCAAACTGTAACGTGTCAGATTACAAAGGTAAGATACTTTTTTCTGGTGCGTATATGAACTGCTATGAAGTTTCCTTAGCTTAAGGAACAATTTGTAAAAATGCAAAATTATGAAATGATATTATTTATTCATAACATTTTACTAAACTGTACTTTACCAAACTTTACTTTAAAACATCAAAATAATTGTCTTTTTTACAATCATGTTTATATATTTTTTTTATTTAGAGTATCTTATTTTCAGACAACAAAAGGAACAATTCATATACTTTGCGAATTGCCATCATCACTATTGGGGCCATCGACTTATTCGTATTAATCATCTACATCTGCGTGCATATTAGAACCCAAAATAAGGAAAAAGAATATCAAGTCCAACATGTTGGTCTTATTATTAACAGGGATCATTTATATGAAAGTATAAATGTTGTGTAAAGTTTTTTCATCGTAGTGTCCGGGGAAGGGGAGGTGAACTTTTTCATTTTTTTTAAATGTCTACTTATCTTTCTTGTGTGATTTAAAAAAAAACAAATTTTTGATAACTTCTGCTTAGTGAAATGATATACAGGTGATTATTACTATCTTTTACACATTTTGTTTAAAGAAATACGTACTTTTCTACTGTTCCTATTTTATCTTATTTTCAATTGTTGGCTAAAGATCAAATGTTACATATGATATGAAATTACGCTCTCTACTGAAAATTATAGCTGTTGTTTTTCTCAAAAAAGTTGTCTAGATTTAAAGTCTACGGTGGACTATTCTTATAAAGTTAACGTTCATAAGTAGTATCTTGTTAACTATTAAATATATACAGTTCATTGTCATTGTCAATATGAGCTATTATGCGTCAATCACATTGAAATATTTGTTACATCATCAATTGTCTATCCTTTTTTCATGTGTTTGGTATTATCTAGTATATATTTAGTTACTGATATTATTTTTATTTTCAAAGTAATTTTGAAGCGCAAATTTCCATCCTTTTTATTCAATAAACAATAATGCGTGCTTAACCCATTAAATACAAAAGCAACAGTTTTTCATACATGTAACTTAATTTTTAAAAAGATAAAAACTGCCAAAATGATTAAACCATGATGATCAATACTATTACATACTGTGGTTTCATCAATATTCGTTGAATACCAATTTTCTTGGATTTCGTTGTTAAGTTGATCCATGAAATTAAATGTTCTTTGAAGTTCAATATCAACTAACATTTTGTAATGATAAGATCATTGGCCACGAAATTACGTATCCTTGAAACTGTGGTTTTTTGAAAATCCACGAAAATTGATACCCACGAAAATTAATGAAACCACAGTATGGGAAGTTATTAAAGAATGTGCATTGATGAGTTTATTTTAATAAATTTCCAGTTCTCCTATTTAATAAACATTATTTGGCTTTGTTATATAAAGTTATCATTTACATATCAGCGACTAAATCGATTAACAGAATGATTGAACAAATGATAATAATACAACTAAGAACCATTTCAAATATCTTGCAACTCATGCTACATCCATTACTGTTTGAAGTATTTTTCTTCATTTGACGATACTGACAGGCATTTATGGTAAGCTGAATGATGGGTTCAGCTATTCCATAGCAAGCTTTTACAATCTGTACAGGTGATATTAGATCCTCGGTACTGAACGCGACGATAAGAGCCAATATAATCTGTGGCAAATCCTCCAACAGTGTGGATATCACCGAAAGTGTTACAGCGCATGTGCCGTTTTCTTCGTCTTGGTCATCGTCGTCGCTGTTGCAGATCCCATAACACTTTGTAAAAACGGTACACAAAAACAAAATAGTTCCAAAAATGGCAAATCCTAAAATACTGAATCTCACTTTGTCTCTAATCAGGTCTGTTTTGCCTTCGACGTAAAAATCCCAATCCAAAATAAGATCAGCTACTTCTAAAGCAAGCTTGAAAATGAATAGTAATACTCTTTTGCGGTTTGCCATTATGAGTACACTGTAATCAGTCTGCTAAATGACCACACTATAGTCTCAAAATCAAATTTTAACATACAATTAGCCTTCCGTAATAAACTGAAATCTATTAATACCGTGATATTGCTGCTGCGGTATAATTAGTGTTTCCTCTTGTCATACTGATACATGTATTTATCCTTGTAGTCGATATAAATTTTGAACACGTTGCTTCCCACTAGTGATTACATGTACATTTATGTACCTTGCACAGAATCAAGATTATAGGAAGTAAATTCATGAAATTTAATGGAAAATTGTCTATCATAGATAAAGGTGATGATTATGAGAAAAGCGAAGCAAAAATATTTATTACAATATTTTACTTCTTAAGAATGAGATGCAGTACGGTTTTCATTCATTCAATTAATTTTCATTTTCTATGTGGTTTTTTTTTCTATTTGTAAGCTAGTAAGGGTTGTTAAGCGACTTTGTCGCATGGATTTTGTCTCTTGACTTATTGATTAGAATAGTTAGGGTTTAATCGTGGGGACTGTATTTAGATATACAAATACACTGTTTTGATATGTATTTACTCTGGCCAAAAATTTTAGCGATAGCAAACATGTTATAGCAAGGGCTTTGCTTCCTAGACATTGCTGAAATAGATCATGAATGATGCTTTTATATAACACCCCAAAGAATACAAGAAGGACACCAGGTGAAGTATTGCTACCTAGGACAAGTAGAACTGTGTATATCCTATGAAGACTACTCTGAAAGTTGACCCGAGGTTAAATACACAGGGATTAGACCAATGAATATTCCAATTCAAAATTCATATTATATATTCGTATATATATTCGTATATGCATCCATGATATACCAAGTTTATCTCAATGGAAATTTGTGGTCATTAGAGTAGAAACATGCAATAAAATATTTTACAGCATCCAAATTGGCCTAAATACAATAACAGTTTTTGAAAAACGAAACTCATATTAAATATTCCTACTTGCATCAGTTTTTAATTGATATCCCCTAATACAAGGAAGTTGTACAAAAAATCAATTGAGTGTTGGATTTTTTTAAAACTTCCTTTATACAATCATTTATTTTATTTAAAATAAGATTATATCAATAACATTTCGTCATGAAGTCAGTTTTTGTCTTTTGTAGTTTTGATTTTATCACTGCTACAGTTTGATAATATAAAATGCAATGTATCATTTTGTAACCCATTCACCGTAAATGAAATGTATTCATCATTTTAAAAAATTGTACATGTTTGGTTTTGGTTGAACAAACTTACATTACGTTACGTTCAAAAGATAGTATTCTTCCTTAAATTAACTAGGCATGGAAACATTCGAAGCAATTTTAAACGCTTCAAATATACGTACGATATTGTTACATAAATGTTTTGTTCATTTTACCTGTTATCTTCCTTATTAAACATATTACAAAGTCACACCAACACTCTTATTTTTCTATGTTTTGATTGCTTAAGGCGAATGCAAATGGTTTCCACCTAGCTCTAAATGCAACTACTTGAGGCACATTGTCCGTGTATACCTGTCTACGACTTCGTATTTTTCATCCGGCTCTTTTTTGCCGTCCTTTTTTTTATCTTGTTTCTTTACCTATCGAGTGAAAAGCAATTCTGTGCAAATTGTCATAATATGCATAAAACCCCTACAACATCTTAGCTAGACTTTATCATTAATTGTAAATGCTTTAGTTGCGTTCACTATTCTGGAAGGGGACATTAAAATGTATTTGAAGCTGTTTTGGTCATGAAATATAAGCTGTATTTCAGACAGATTGATGTCAACTTTAAAACTGATACATGTATGATTTGGAATATCGTTATGACACCGAAATGTTTTTAAATGGATTTTGTGTTGGAATTAAATATAAGACTTACAGTCGTTACATCAGGTACCAGTGTCTTTTTAATGTTTCTTTTTATTTATTTAATTTTTTTGCAATCAAATGTTTATGAGTACTTGTTATTGAATTTTAATGGAGTTCTGTTAAATACGTGTATATACTCGCTAAAGAATGAAGCAAGTAAAAATACAAATAATTTTATTGAAACACGCTATTATTACTTGGGTAACTTCAATTCGTAATTATTCAAAGAAGAAAATAATATACTTGTGTTATTGTTTATCTGTCTTTTCTAATCAAAACCAATGTGCTTATTAATGGGGCGCCTGTAAAGTGCGAAACGAAATCGAAACGAAACGAAACGAAATCAAACGAAACGAAACCAGTCCAAACGAAACGAAATCAATCGAAACGAAACGAAATCAAACGAAACGAAACCAAAAATCGAAACGAAACGAAACGGAATTTAAACAAAACTAATATCAATTTTGACTACATAAAAGTGAAAATAAATTCATTGAAATAAATTTTTGAACCATAAAATATAACTACCTGTATGTTTCAGGTTGCCGCTGTAAATTTTTAAGCCGATTATCCGAAATTTGCAAAAATTATATAATTATGTAAATAAGTGATGCACATTCCTATACCTTTTAATGTTTCTAATTTGTTTCATTAAATGATAAAAATGATATTCAGACGTTTTGAGAGAGAGAGAGAGAGAGAGAGAGAGAGAGAGAGAGAGAGAGAGAGAGAGAGAGAGAGAGATGCCTTAAAACTTATCAGCGACATCACATACAAATGAAGCAAAGTATATACGCAAGTTTTGGAGAGAGAGAAAGAAAGAAAGAGAGAGATAGAGATGTGAGAATGATACTAAAGGGGACATTCTAACAACAATTTTCTTTCTGTCGATTTGAAATATTGTAAAAACGAAACGATCGAATACAATGTGATTTAGAGCATACTGGTTGGTTATCAGTTTCTAACATATAATAAGAATTGTTGTAATATGTATAGCATGAATTTGGCAAAATTAACTTGCAATATAAAGATGATTATACTGTAAACGTATTATAAAACTGTCTTTACCCCTTTGGCTATGTATTCTATTTTGCGTTTTTGGCGGAAAACGGCGTCCGCAAAATCAAGTGCATTGCCAAATGTAAAATATATAAGTAGATAAAAAGGTAAATTCAGAAATGCGCTAAATCAAATCCATGCTAACTTGTTGAATAATTATATTCCGCCAAATATTATACACCCTAAATATAGTGCATTTACAGTATTTAAGGAGACATTCCAACTACACGATTTTTTTTGTATCGATATGAAATATTGTAAAAATGATTCAAATACATTGTGCGTGCGTGTGAAAGGGATAGAATCGAAAGAGGAGATCATGTTTGATTTAAGGTAAAAAAAAAAAAAAACAGGTAAAAAACCTCTTTATATTGCACTTTAATTTTGTCAAATTACGACGTCCAAATTCATGCTATACTTTCTTATTATACGTTAGAAACTGGTAACCAACCAGTATGCTATAAATCACATTGTATTCGATCGTTTCATTTTTACAATATTTCAAATCGATAGAAAGAAAACTGTTGTTAGAATGTCCCCTTCATGCAGTATCATCATCATATCTCTATCTCTCTCTCCGCCAAAACTTGCGCATATACCTTGCTATGTGATGTTGCTGATAAGTTTTAAGGCATCTCTCTCTCTCTCTCTCTCTCTCTAAACGTCTGAATATCATTAAATGAAACAAATTAGAAACATTAAAAGGTATAGGAATGTACATCGCTTATTTACATAATTATATAATTTTTGCAAATTTCGGATAATCGGCTTAAAAACTTACAGCGGTAATCTGAAACATACAGGTAGTTATATTTTATGGTTCAAAAATTTATTTCAATGAATTTATTTTCACTTTTATGTAGTCAAAATTGATATTAGTTTTGTTTAAATTCCGTTTCGTTTCGTTTCGATTTTTGTTTTCGTTTCGTTTGATTTCGTTTCGTTTCGATTGGTTTCGTTTCGTTTCAATTGGTTTCGTTTCGTTTCGTTCGATTTCGTTTCGTTTCGTTTTGATTTCGTTTCGCACTTTACAAGCGCCCTTATTAATGCTCTTTGCATCCACCATGAATGCTAACATATTCATCTTCATGTATTTCTGTTTATCTGTATTTTCTAATCAAAACCGATGTGCTTATCAATGTTCTTTGCATTCACCATGAATGCTAACATATGTATCTTCAATATTATTTGCTTTTTAGTCTTACTAGCTAGCTAGCTGGCTAGTTAGCTAGCTAGCTAGCTAGCTAGATAGATAGATAGATTTTTTTAAAATGCCCGCCTTGAAAATTATTCTGCCACCCCCACCAAAACTTTTAATTTTTTTCTTATTTAAAACAAAAGAATTGTGAGCTAGGTAATTGTGGGTATAATTAAATCATTGTTCATTATTTATCGTATTACCTTATTTCACCTTTAAATACATTAAACATGAAAAAATAAATATATTCAGCTTATATTGTGTCCATGTCTCTTTTAAAACTCGATTGATTTATTTTTGAGGTGATATATCTTACATAAAACATCAATGTGTATGTTGGTACATCATATTCAACATAGAACCACAGTATTGGAAATGGTTATACAATCATATATGTAAAATAGAATTATGTTTTTTAAATTCTTATTAAGTTAAAAAAAGGTTCAGCATGCTTATTTATCTCATGACTTGCGTATCATAATCAAAAGCTGACAATTTAACCCATTGTGCTACGGTTTTATGCACAAAACTAGAGAAGAAAACACGCGAAACTTTACAGATGATTGGACTGTCAATTTTTTTTAAAGAAATTACGGTACAATAAGAATGTGTCCGATATCTACTTTATTAAGAAATGTACATGTAGTTTCAATCTTTATTTATGTGGTTTACATCTTTACATTTTTTTACGAATTTGTTTGCAATGAAGATAACATAATTCCAATCTAATTATGCAATCTAATTATATACATAATGTTAAGATAAGACCTACAAACAACAAAATATTACAACATACAGTCTAATATTCAATTTCAGTGATCGTTTTTCTTATTATGGGCAACATTTTTGGGCAACGAATTTATTGATCAAAAACTAGTTCGAGTTTAGGTTTATGGTTTGATAATAGTTTCATATCTGTTTGAAACCAGTTGCGTGGTTTGAAGGTTTAGCACTAAATGGAAAGTTAGTTGAGAAAAATGGGTGTCATTGCACTCGCATACTTACTGGATTTGTTCTTGAAATTTAAAGAAGATAATTTTTGAACTCATCTGCATTTGCATGAAAGTCTTTATTAAATAGTGCAGACAATTTTTTTCCTGGCAATACCCACATATTAGGTTATTCTGCGAACCCATTGCAAAATTGGCTTTTAACACCATATCAATATTTTGGAAAAGTAAATGCTGCTATGAAAAACTGTATTAATATTCATTTTTCTACACGTATATCAATAGAGATCATTTGATTCACTCAAGGCGTTTGAAACAAGTTAAAAATGACACTGTTTCAAGTGAAATATCCACTAATTACGTGGTCTTAGCTCAAAAGCCAGACAAATCTTATTGATTTCAAAGAGCCGTAGTTGAATGGCCAGCAATGAAATAGACAGGCGATCTTATTACATGCATTACAATGTGTACTAAAAAAATGATATGAGCAGATCTTTCAATTCTTTTTTTTTTTTTTCATCAACAACTTTGAACGTTTTTCCTTTGCCTGTTGTAAATTGCAAAGGGTAATTCTCAGTGTTTGTATTAATGGATAACCCAGTGTTTGTATTAATGTAATCACTCTCTTCCACATTATTATTTTGGTCAGTACTATATGTACTATCATAAATCCTTTGAGACATAAATGTCTGACTTTAGAACGATACCCATATGCTTCGCTGAGTTCATTCTTTGACAAATGTGCCACACTTGAGTATCAACAACTCTCTTTCGAACACCTCCCCACCATCTTGAAAGGATTTAAAACCCCCGAAACCGCACTCGAAGGTGGTTTTAGGTGTCCTGAAAACTTGTTTCAGTTTAAAGCCAATAAATACAAAAACTAGTTTTAGTTTAAAACTAGTTCAAAACCAGTTTTGCAAATAAATGAAAAGGTTGCAAAACCACATTAAAACTTAAACTAGTTTTTGATCAATAAATCCGCCCGTTATTTTGCTTTATAGAGTAATTTAAAGGTTTGTCGTGCCTAAAAAGGACATCTTATAGATGTGATACATTAAAATATCGTTGAATAGTCAGGTAAATATGCATACCTGAAATTCATTGCATTGAACGACCACATTATCTGTATTTATTGATTTTAATCTTAACTGATCGCTAACATATATCTCTTCCTATATTTAGAATCAGTTTGACAACAAATAAATTAAAATTAAATTAAATTAAAATAATTAAAATAAATAAGTTCCTACACTTACTGGATGTGTTGTGGAACTTTTTAGATGAATCATGATACTAAACGAAACTGTCAAATCAAAATCAGCATTTGAAAGAAAAAAGCAACACTTTGTGGTTATTCGTAAAAAAAAATTAGTTTATTTTCCTACGTATTCTAATCTTTCCTTAGTTTTCGACTGTATTTTCGTAAACCTGGTCATTGCCTAGAAGCTTAATATCTGGATATTAATTTGTTTCCTTCTATTACAGTTTGGGATTAAAAACAACTATAAAGAAAACAAATTCGATTAACCTCCATTAATCCTCTGCTTTTAATAAGATTTCTTGTTAATCTATATTATGCCTACTGTTAACTTACAACATTTGACTGTGGATTCTATTTAGCGACTTTGGCGGAAAACGGCGTTAAATCTCTCTCTCTCTCTCTCATTATCTAAAAATCGACATTACTGAACCCCGTTTTTTATTATGTCAAATTAAAACTGAATACATAGCGAGACAAAGTCCTGACTTTTGTTAAATATGGACTTTCAGAAAGGTTTTTATTTTCAATTCAAATTGTAGCTTTTGAATATAAAATTAAATTTTAGTGCTTAAAGTCACGGAAAACTTATTCAGCTTTATACAGATTTTTATTCGAATCTCTCTATTCAATCTGACCATTGTGCATAACTGAAAACAATATTTGATGTAGATCCAAACTAGTTCAGTACTGATATCTACAGAAAACAAATTGTAAAGCACTCACATCTGTTCATCACAATTACAAAAAGGAACAATATTCACTTATTTAAACAAGTTTTACAAGGGTCTGCTATTTTCATAATTTTGAAATAAAGTTTCATTTTCGAGTTTCTCCTGATGTTTTATTGCGTTAACAAATCTTATGTATTTGTATTAGTTGTGCTTAGTCAAGTATTGCCTTGTAAAGTTACCGCATTGTACTTGTATACGATTTGAATTATATTACATGTACTGGGATTTCCAACTTTACAAATATTTCAGTAAGCTGGAATTTCATTTTCCAGGTAATTACTAATAATCTGATTAAAATTAATTACAGCAATTTTCTGTCATTGGAAAAAAAGAAGAAAAAACCAAGATAATTAAGTTATAAAATTGATACAATAAGTATTCTTGACATAAATTAAATAAATAATGGATTGGGCTTGATACTGTAACATATTAAATATCTTAGATAATATGTAAACATGCATGCAGTGATCAAGTTTACATCTAACGCTAATATCCTTCACTTAATGGTTCGTTCTTTTACAGCATCTGCTGCTTCACTCCCCTGGAAATTCTAGCTGGGTATGTGTAGTTAAACATTGACACTGTTGTATATGAATTACTACACATACAAATGTATCTTAATCTTATGAGGGTTTTAGATTTTAGAAATTTAATTAAATGGGCTTTGCACTAGTTACCATTTCCCTCCTTTAATTAGATACAATTCTCCAAGAATACTATGTAACCCCCGTATCGATAAACGTTTATGTCATTTAGATTCCATAATCTTTTTTAAAAACTCTTTAATAAATAGTAAAAAGATTAGCTTCATTATCAAGCTTTTCTATGACTATGAATAGTTGAATTATTGGCGGGAACGGTCCCGGGTAAACGAAAGATGTCGAAGAGGACAGTAAAGGCAACGGGTAAAGGTGATTATGGTATGTTCAGATAATTCATACCTGTAGTAAACCAAGTAATAATCCAGTATTATTTACGTCTTTTATACGGTAATTGTAATAAATTATGTGTAAATAGATCTCAAACTAAATTTGATTGCTACATGCTGCGCACACTCAGCGCGCCATGTGCCTTTTTCTTCGTGATCGATTGTACGACTATTAATTGTTTTGGTTTTTTTTAAAGTTCGCCAAAGAACATTTGAATATTTAAACAAACTTTATTGTATGATATTGTACAGTCGTATTACCGGTAACAAATATTTGCCAGTATCGAATTATTTTTAGAAAAATTATTGGAGAAAACGAAATAAATGTTTTGAAAATCCTAACTAGGTAATTATAATACAGAAATAAATATTTTATATTTTTTTTACATTAACCATATTGTTTACAAATTAAAATGGTGACCCAGATATAAGCTGCTGGAAGTGCAGGACAGAAAAAAAAAACTAAAGTGTGAAAACAATTAAGACTTTCTATAAAAATAAGTGTGTTATTGAACCACATTTAGTAGATAATTAGTAATTAGAATCCATTTAATAAGATTAAGCATCATATTAAATAATAATTGAGCTGTGATAACTTACGACTTCCAAAAGAACCACTTGTTGTTTTCTTAGTTTCGGTTCAGTGCGATAGAGGTATAATTTGGCGAAATTCGTTGATATACAGACAAAACAAAGGCAAATTGCAATTATTTATCTTCAATTACTCACATAAAGTGTTTTCTTGAAGGTTTATTTATGCAAAATTAAAACTTTTCAAATTCAGTCTCAATTGTGAAGGAAAACGGTAAAATGAAAATAATGATCACATTATTTTTTTAAATAACATATTCCCGCAAATATTGTTTTCTTCATCATGTGTAGGTTCATTGACATGCACCTCTGGTGTATTATCGCAATTGTTCCGCCCCAAAATATTCGATCAGAAATAATAGAGGGCGCTTGATTCGATACTGGAAAACAAATTCGAAACTGGGAATATGGAGGGGGTGTTGAAATTTATTACTATCTCCGTAATTTATCCTTCATATTTTCGGATGTTTGATACCACCGTTTTGAAAAATAAAGAAACATGATTCAAACAACAAATAAAAACATTACGACCATAATATAGTAACATGAAAAACGAAACCGCATACTGATTCAATACCGGCAAAATGACTGTATACATCTTAATCTGTTTGAAAAACACTGCGCAATGACGTGTGTGTAGTCCAATAATTTGCACTTTTGTAGTGTGGGTTCTGGTTCAATTTGACGACCAGGTTTTCTCTATTGACAAACTTCAAAATCTAAAAAATCTAAAAAATGATGAAGGGGAAACTGGAGAAAACATGGATTTAACAGAAAGAGCCAGGTGCATGGCCGAGTATAACAAAGAATATTACCTAGCAACCGTTAGTTGCATATAAAATGTAGATTTAAAAAGCCTATATTTAATTTTTTAACAATAATGATGAAAATTACCAACAAAATGTGTTTTTTCAAGCAACTGGTCACTTCGTTTTTTATATTGTAAAAAGTGGAAGTCTAACTCAAAGAATCTTAAAGTTCATATAAACTATAAAACAAAGAAGAAGTAATGAAGAAGAAGAAAGAAGATGAAACCAAAAAGAAGAGCAGTAAGAGATAAATGATTATGCCCATAAAATGTTGACGTAGTATTTATTAACACATGTATCAGCTGCTAGAAAGACCCAATGGTATTATTGTGCCATCTTTGATCAGGTCCAGTCGAAAGACTATTTCTACCTACATAGCTTGTAGTATAGCTATCTTGGTATTTAAACCTACCTGAAGTAGCTACTTTTACCTATCTTTGAAAGAAAATTATATATAAATAATTACATTAAGGCATTTTCAGTATTGGTCAAACGTGTTGTTTATCATCTTCAGCACATGCACAGCAAAATTTAATTACTTTATAAGATGAAGAATGAAGAACGAAGTGCGTTTAAAATCACCCCAAAAAACTTTTTATCTATAAATGCATGACATATATACATACATTTATATTTCTTTAAAATTGATACAGATTTGTAATCTATTTTAAAAATAGTTTTGATTATTATTTACCAATAAATGAAATTTGAGTAGTTTTTTATGCAAAATTGCTATGTTACAAAGTAATTCACCACCAGTTTGAAATGTATATTAATCATATTTCACGGATCCTGCATTTGGCAACAAAATGCAAGTAAAGCAAAAAGTAGGTAGAAATAGCAACTGCGGGTAGGTTTAAATACCTGACAGCTTTAGTGAAAAGTGAATAAAAAAATGATGTATAAGGTAATTAATATCTTATATGCATATATCCATTTTACTGTAGATAAACCTTCTGAAGATAAAGAAAATATGAATGAGAATGAGGGTAAGTGTCAAAAACTGTATATTATTGAATCCATATTGTTCAATATTCTTGTTATCGCTTAAATAATTACAGGTAGTATGATACAATGGGAATTGCACGTAATTTATGATTTCACCTTAAGAAAGCTAGAGAATTTCAGGATTTTATATTGTGTTATGTATCTGTACAAATGTATTAATAATATTTTTTTATCTTAAATTATAAGAGAGAAATCAACAACAAAGAGGAAAAAGAAGAGCAATAATTAGGATGATTCAATATAAAAAAGGTAAGAGTTGTTAAAAAAATCATTCCATATAATCTTGCATTACATGTTATGAAAAGATTTAATTTCCATTTAGAATTAGAATATCAACCTTGTTCCAAGTCCATTCGAAAAAATATTGTGGATTTTTTTTCTCAGAGATTTCTAAAGAGTACAAAGATAAAAAAAAATTGTAGAGAAAGAACGCTTTTGAGTGCGCAGCTAGCATTTTTGAAGCAGCTGAATGAACCACTTATTGTAATTCATCCTGAAAGTGGGAATCTGAGCTTCCAAGTCTTAAGTGGAGCTGCACCATACCTGCGCCTACTTGAGCATCACGAACCAATGATCTCTGGAGTAAAGAATGCCAAAAAGTCAAGGGGAAGGAGAGGTATAAACTAAACAATTGAAATAACTAACAATTGATTTGTCTGATTATTCAATCTATGTTATTGAACTTGTTTTATTTTTTCAGGGTTGGATTTGGACTCGTTTGGGGATGCCAATACGGCAGGGGTGCCACCAGGAGCTGCGACAACACAGACCATTGTAGTCTCTCCTGTATCTTCAACGGCCCTCAGCCCCACAGTCCCGCTCGGAGCTGCATCAACACCGAGCCGACAAGTCTTTCTCGGAGCTGCATCGACACAGAGCCGACAAGTCTTTCTCGGAGATGCACCGTCACCAAGCCAGGTTGAGAAGCAAGAGGCAAAGAATCTCTGGAGTAAAGAATCCAAAAAGTCAAGGGGAAGGAGAGGTATAAACTAAACAATTGAAATAACTAACAATTGATTTGTCTTATTATTCAATCTATGTTATTGAACTTGTTTTATTTTTTCAGGGTTGGATTTGGACTTCTTTGGGGATGCCAATACGGCAGGGGTGCCAAAAGGAGCTGCGACAACAAAGAACGTGGTAGTCTCTCCTGTAGCTAGAGTGACCCTCAGCCCCACAGTCCCGCTCGCAGCTGCATCAACAGCGAGCCGACAAGTCTTTCTCGGAGCTGCATCGACACAGAGCCGACAAGTTTTTCTCGGAGATGCACCGTCACCAAGCCAGGTTGAGAAGCAAGAGCAAAGAATCTCTGGAGTAAAGAATGCCAAAAAGTCAAGGGGAAGGAGAGGTATAAACTAAACAATAGAAATAACTAACAATTGATGTGTCTGATTATTCAATCTATGTTATTGAACTTATTTTTTTTTTTCAGGGTTGGATTTGGACTTGTTTGGGGATGCCAATACGGCAGGGGTGCCACCAGGAGCTGCGACAATACAGAACGTGGTAGTCTCTCCTGTAGCTAAAGCGACCCTCAGCCCCACAGTCCCTCTCGGAGCTGCATCAACACCGAGCCGACAAGTCTTTCTCGGAGCTGCATCGACACAGAGCCGACAAGTCTTTCTCGGAGATGCACCGTCATCGAGCCCTGTTGAGCATCAAGAGGCTGAGCCAACGATCTCTGGAGTAAAGATTGCCCAAAAGTCAAGGGGAAGGAGAGGTATGAACTAAACAATTGAAATAACCTACAATTGAAGTGTCTGATTTTCTATCTATGTAATTCAACTTATGTTATTTTTTTCAGGGTTGGATTTGGACTCGTTTGGGGATGCCAATACGGCAGGGGTGCCACCAGGAGCTTCGACAACACAGAACTGGTAGTCTCTCCTGTAGCTGCAACGGCACTCAGCCCCACAGTCCCTCTCGGAGCTGCATCAACACAGAGCCCCCAAGTCTTTCCAGAATCAAGTTGAGCATAATGAGCCAGACTTTTCATCTGATTGCGATATAGGGCCAGTGGCGACTTCTGTATCATCTGCTTTTAGAGTGCTACAGAACACATGCACCTCCTGCATGCTGTTAGAGGAGCAGTTGTGTGATTTACAGAGAGCTTACGAAGAGCAGGCTAAGGAAGTTAGTTCATTGAGGGGTCAGTGCCTTTATCTACAGGATGCACTTGGTAAGTGAATGAGATTGTACCCTTAACCTGAATACCCACAGTTACTTAATAAAATGAAATTACAATTAGTGATAGTACCACACCAATTAATTTTTTATTTGTATTTTAGGTGAATGAATAAAAACACATTTTTTTTCCTTTTTAGACAAAAGTAAAAGTCCTTTAGAAATGCCGGGAAATGCAGAATCTGTACAAGGTCTTAGCACACGAAAGGAACATTATAGGCCTTAAAGGGGTGTTTAGATTTCGGAATTCCTCCAGTCTAACACATTCACTCCCAAACTAGCTTGCATACCACGCATCCCTTTAATATCAATTGTTCTCAAAGCGGTAAGGTGATACTTTTTTCTCTCTCTAAAATATATCCTCTAAAACTTAAAACCTAATAACCAACACTCCCTCCCTCTTTCAGGAGATATATTGCTTTTGGTTTTCATCTTTTCTTCAATGGCGATTTGCAAAAGTCAAAACCTTTCATCAGCCTGGATCCAGGACATAACAAACGTCGCAGTGAACCTAGAGTTTATATGGTCACAGCTGATGCGTTATCGTGTGCATCCTAACTCAAATAGAAGAATTCAACTATTCTGACATTATTTTACATCCAATTTTCCATTATTTATATCCATTTCAAAAAACTACATAATAATGACAAGCATGAGCGTGTGCCATATATTGTACATAGTAATATACTAGAATTGATTTTTTTTTAATAGCTTGATTTATTGATTGATTGAAACAACATGTTGTTGTGTTTATACATCTGTGTATAATGCTTACCTAAAATAATGCATTGAATATAACTACATGTATTAAGTAATTGAATATTGAATGATTGGTGTCGATTGCTGAGTTGTGCTTACTTATTGCACAATTTATCCATTGATTCATCGTCACTTATTGTTGCTTTGTTGTTGATTGCTAGTAGGCCCGTGGTAGCTTCGAACCGAAATCACCTCGGCCAGTAGCGGCATATAATTCCAATAAACTTATTGATTTAAATGCCCTCTTGTTATTTATTTATTTATTTACTAGGTATCTTGGTATTCTATGCTCTTCGTGGTTTAAGTCATTATGAAATATTTACCAGCAGTTTATTACCAAACTGCAGCACTACCAAGATAAGTAAATTCATTTCGAGATTTCTTTTTTTGTACAACTTAATTAGACCAACATTTTATTTACATTAATATAATAATATATTTTATGTTAAGAAATATATAAAGTTGTGTAGTATTTTATTGGGTTATTTAAAGTAGGGGGTCGTGTTAAAAGTGCTATATATATACTCTGTCCCGAAATTTTGCCTCCCCCACTTTTTGCTTAATTTTCGATAATCATAAATACTTTTGTGCTTAAACTACGTTCATCCACAATTATGAAAAATGTCCAGATTATCTGTTTTGAAACGCCCCCTTTACCGCTTAAGGTTTCAAAATACAACCAAAAATAGAAAGTCTACGGGGATTTTGCATCGCATCAGCCATGATATAGCCCGGATGATAACGTTGAGAAATTGTGCGAGGTATTCCGAGTGAGTTCCGAATGGTGAAAACATGTAAACATTTTCTGTTATAAGTCCCCGAAATTTGTTTTCGTTTCTGTGAACTTTTATGAGTGAAAATTATAATGTGTCAATAGTTATATCTTGGATAATTTCCCTTTCATCGATTTTAACTGTATTTCTTTAACAAGTATGATTAGTTTTTTTAATTAAAAATCATCAACAAGTATTGAAAGCAATACGTTGAAACAGATGAGAAACTTTTCTCACCTGTCTTGTGTGATCCTTTTATTCTATTGATGTCTACTGCTTCATGTATTCTTTATTTATCTTTAATAAATTTTGTTTGATAAATTTACTTTCTTTATAGTTACACGTTCTTACAAATGTTTTAATGGCAATAGCTGACACTGTAGTGTACATGTACTGGCTTAATATTCTTCCGATTCCAAATACTTTTGATTTGTTTTTAATGTTTTGTAACTGTGCTGAATATAATATTAAATGGCATATAAGTATTTAGTGGTATATCGTCGTAGCTCAGTGGCTAAAGAAGTGGGCATCTGAACCTCAGATCATGAGTTCGAATCCGCCTGTAGCTTTTGTTCATGCTTATTAAAGTAAATTTTCGAAAATGTAATTTTTCATCCAAAATTGCACTTTTTTGCCTATTTCACTTAAATACTTCTAATCCATTATGATATCTATCATAATCAAGTACATTTCTGCTTATTTGAGAAAATATTTCAAGGTGTAGTAAGGCACCTTAAGATGGAAAAGTTAAAATTGATTTAATATTAAATAATCCACTTCTGAAAGATTTTTCATAGAATTCCTTTTTTATGTTAAGTTTTTACTCTTTTTACATTGAACTTAATTTGGTTAATTCATTGACAGCATTATTGTTCTGATGCATCCTTCTTTAATTTGTACATTAAAGTTTTTTCTCTATTTATATACATGTACATAGCGTCATCCCATTTGCCTATCCTTATAGCTTTCATTTTGCAAAAGTTTTGATAGGTGGTGCGAAATCAGTACACTAACATTTTTATTAAATGTTAAAACAATTATAAACAAATATCAAGACAAGGGCAAAAAGACAAACCATGCCAGAGATGCAAAAACAGCGGTAATTCAACTGATTCTGGCCAGATTGAAATTAAAATTTCAAATTTATCGAATTGCCAAAACCATAAAAAAGAGAGCAATAGAGCAGACGCACAGAATGGAACTGCAGATCATATCAAAACATTTCTGACATTCGTTATCATGAGATGGACTTCGGAACGTTTTCTTACTGTGTTTTCTGTCGCATGATAATTTTATTGCTCTTACAAGAGGCTCAATTATTCCGTACACAGCCTTCAAGATTTGAACCACAGATATCAGATGTGTCGTATGTCTTGCAACAGTGATAGCGAGGACGATTTGTGGCATGTCCTCTGTGACGGTCGACAGTAAAGAAAGAGACGCCATACATGGATGCTCTTCGTCGTCGCCATTACAAAGATCGCAACACAGAAAAACGATTGTTGTTAAATACAAAAAGGTCCCCCAAATGGCAAATCCTAAGATCTAATATTTAGTACTCTGCACATTTGGATCACTGCTTTGGGCTATTTCGTATGCAAAATCCCAGTCCAAAATAAGATCAACAGTTTCAGAAACCATCATGAACAATAAGAAGCAAGTTTCCTTTTCGCTGCGCATCTTGTGTGACGTGTTAATCTATGTGAAAAAAGAGTCACAGGGTTTTAGTATTATTCTGAAATGCATGCCCGAAGAGTTCAGATGTTTTTATATTCATTTAAAATATTGAAATACTTTAACTATTTCTAGCAACATCGTTAAACTTACCGGTTTTAAACAATTCCTCTACAATACAGTTAGGTAGCGACTGTGGTTTGAAATCCTTGAGAAGTAATTTTCTGGAAATCTTCGATGGGCTAAATTTAGATGTTCTAACTTCAGGATAGTGGGATTTCCATCAGATAAATATAGCACAAATAGCTTTTATAAACATTTCCAGATTACAGAAAATAATATACCTTTAATGTTTATTCTTAATGCAACTATTTACAATCAGCGCATTTAAAAGTATATTTTTGATACCTTATATAAATGGTTTTGAATATTTTCAATTGTTTGGATGTTACCGAAATCGTCTATGTTAAAGTTTCGCGATCTGATAGTCTGCTAAGAGCAAACTAAATAATCAAGTAAGTTCTAAACGTGCACCAATCAGTATCTTTTATTGTTGAATGTATTTGCAATTGAAGTTTGTAAAGAAATGTTGTTGGGTTACAGAAAAAGAAATATGAAACGCATGTTTCATAGAAGGGTAAGCAAAGAGAATCCTTTTAATGAAAGGATGCATAATATGTAAACTCAAATTTTATAGGAAAACATTAAGAAAAAAATTCAGAGTCTGCAATATAATAATAGGTTGGTTTCGGACCCGGAAAGAGAGTATCTATATATTTTGAGATTGTAATCATTTTATTTGTAAAATTCTTGAATTCAGTTTGATTCACAAAATACCGGTTTTGCACGGTTGTCTGAAAAGATTCGTGTTCAAAACAAAGGTCAAGCAAAAAGAAAATAAAAGTTTCAATAAATATATAATTTTGTCGATCATTCAAAATTTCACAACACGGGCACGATAAAAATTGAGAAAGTTCTGCGGGTTCCTTTTTTATGTTTTTCACTAGACCCTAATCTGTTAAACTATCGTTGAGTTTTAGGACAGCATCTCGATTACTTCGAATAATTTGTTACATTAGCATCTATCTCTATCTCTACCTCTATCGCTTTTTGTGTTCTTAGAACTCCCTATAGCTTAAATACTGGTAATTCATTTACTTTAATATTCCATTTTTTAAAGTATTTTCCGATCGAAGATGGAAATTTTATTTCCTTTTTATTAACAATAAAACAAATCCATGGTTATCTGACCTAAATTAAACACAGCATGTTTTTGTAGCTACAATTTTGTTAAAATAAAAACAACACAAAGAGTGGAATTATTAAAAAAATTGGTATTAATGAATTTACATATTTTATTTAAATGAAAAAAATGACAAGAAATTCAACATATTCATTTGACAAATTCAGTGGTAAAAATGTCATCACGTGTTGTAATACTAAATTATAATTTTCAAATTGCAAGCGATGCATTATGACAAAGGTCACGATATGATTATCCAAATATATAAAAGACATACAGATCTTAAATTCTTTTCCATTTTCGTATATAATGATTCAAATTATTTTACCTTTTTATAAATCCCAATTACTTATCGGAATATAAATCATACATCAAAATAGATGAACAAATGATCAGAACACAACTCAGAAACATTTCAAATATCTTGCTACTCATGCGACAAGTGTTTTTATCCCAAATGTTTCTATTCATTCGACAATACTGACAGACACATATAATCAGCTGGATGATAGGTTCGCCTATTCCATAACCAGCCTTCACAATCTGTACAGGCGATATTAAATCCTTGGTACGGAACGCGACGATAAGAGCCAATATGATCTGAGGCAAATCCTCCAACAGAGTGGACATCAGAGAAAGTGTCACAGCGCATGCGCCGTCCTCCTCGTCCTGGTCATCGTCGTCGCTATCGCAAATCCCAATAAACTTGGTAATGATGGTACACAAAAACAAAATAGTTCCAAAAATAGCAAATCCAAGAATACTGTATCTTATTTTGTCTCCGATAAGGTCTGTTTTGCTGACTTCGACGTAAAAATCCCAATCCAAGATTAGATCCGCTATTTCTAAAACGAGTGTAACAATGAATAGGAAAACTCTACAACAGCTGGCCATTGTGAATAATCTTTCAGCTAGAAAAAAAATAAATGGAATAAATTATTAAAACAATGAAGTAATGAAATTAAATCAGGTGACAGACTAACTTCCAATAACTCTCTAAAGTTTATCTGTACCGTGTTATTACTGCTGCTATATGGTCAACGTTTTCTCTCTTTATTTTTAACTTGTTATACCGTATTTATTATTGGAGTTGATTTAAATTTAGAACACTGTGCTTCCCACAAGTGATCAGGTATCTATTTATAGAAATAATAGCGATATATTCTAAGAACGAAAAGCGAAAGTGCAATTATGTCGTTTTCAGGAATCATCAGGTTAACTATGACATTGTAGAAGTATCATTTCAAATTCGCTTGATAAGGAAATCGGATTTAACGTTTGTACAATTTAGATATTTGATTACACCATTTAGAAAATCGTTTGAACTAGCTATAGCTATCCAGAAGTTGGAGTTAGTCTAGTATTACATTAAAACTTACATGTGCATTTAACTAGGTCTTCGGTGTGTTTTAAAGGGGCATGGTCACGATTTTGGTCAAAAATTATTTTTTCGATTTTAATGTTTACAATGCTTCAGTAAGGCATTTTTAATTGGCAACCAAAATTTGAGTTTCATTTGATGAGTCATAAGCGAGTTACAGAGCTTACAATTCTTCGCTATGTAAACAAAGCGTTTGTTTACATTTTGAATGTTGAAGTGAAAATTCCAGTTTTAGACCTAAATGAATGTGTTTATCGTTAGGAACTATTTATTTATACTTAAAATAAATAATAAGATAGACAAATCAGCTTTAAAAAGATTTTTTACTGGTCAATTGAACCTATGTAAACAAAAACAGGGCACGAGCCTTGTTTACATGACGAAGAATTGTAAGTCCTGTATCTTGCTGAAAACCCAACGACTGGCACCCAAATTTCATTTGATCATTAGAAATGCATTCCTAAAGCATTGCAAATAATAAAAACAGAAAAATAAAATTTGACCAAAATCGTGACCATGCCCCTTTAAAATAGTATTGATAAAGTTTTCTCTCAACGTTAACTAATGCTCAGACTAAGAGCAAAATTTCTATGCATGTCAAAGTGCAGAATATAGGGAATATTTATAAGGGATATGCTCCATAATTTGCATTTCACTGTATATTGGCTGACCGCATGGGACGTTTCGCGCTGCGAATTTTCGGCCCAAAAAGTTCAATACCAAACGTCAATGATTTCCCTAAATTTAAATAAACACTTGAGATACGCGTTTTTTTTAAGTGTATTTATTTATTCATTGGAATTTTAACGTTCCACTTTGTAAATATTTGTTCCTATACAGTCACTCGACTGAACTCGAGAGTTCACTGTATGAAAAAGACTACATCATAAATGATTTTCTTTCACTAAAATGATATTATCATATTATTTCAGCATGATTAAAACCTCAATTGACATATTTTTTATAACTAAGTATTAATTGTTCTTCATATACAAAACTAGGAGGATTTTGTATCATAAACTCTACATGCATTATTTATATGGATTTCACTTGTAAAAAAGAATTGAACAAACGTATTTCAAAATTGTACAAACTTTTTAAATTCGTTTCAACGATTTTAAAAATTTTACAAACGAATTTCTCAACGTTCATTAACTTAACGAAAGAACATCTATCCTGCAAAATAAATTGTCTGAAATAACATAATGTTTATGAGAAAGTATATGTGGGAAGTATTAAGACCATTCTCCACTTCAGGGTCGGTCCGTTTTAGTGTATTCCAAATTGTCTCTCCTCGTATATGGGTCATTCTCAAAATATGCAGCCTTTTGTGTCAGTGTCAATTTAAAGGGGGAAAAATAATGTTCTGGGGAATATATACAGTACCATTGGATTTTAGAAACTTAAACCTATATTGTTGAACAAATTAATCGACAATTTAAATGCTTAAAGTATAAAAAAAATATTATTTGTTATGAGATTTCAGTGAATTTATGTTGTCATTAAATTTTTCCAACGTCTTTACCCTACAATATCTTCAATAATATTGATGTTTTATTCCAAAAATCACCGGTAATTTTCAAAACAACATTCATATTTTAATTTCTGCTATGCTCCTTAACAAGTTCTCTTTTAAAAACAATGAATTTGATGAGATATATGCTTGTACAAAAAATTTTTGTCATTGGTGTTACAAGGCAAATTATATAAAAATATCTTAAAATACATCAAGTAAATAATATTGTACTACAGTTGGAATCCCTCAGATCATAGTGACATCATTCCCTGCTACTAAAAAGATAAATGTATCAGTGATGACATCATTGTGATAGAAAATATGGCAGAAAATGTTAGTATGCTCCGAAAAATACAATGTAAACTGTGTCAGTGGGATAACGTGCTATTTAAGGTTTTCTATTATGAAAGAACAAACAAGTTTTTCACATAAATGATGAATGTTTATCACATTATAACATAGGCTATGTAGCTTTGTGTACTATCTGTTCTCTTTGGTCATACTGCTACATTTACTATGGATACATCAGTGGTATAACGGTCAGTGGTGTAACCAAAAATTGTTGTTACACCACTGAAAAAACTGTTACACCACATGACATTATTTAATTATTTTACTTTTCCTTCCATTTCATTTATATTTTGAGCATTTTGAACAATTGTTATTTATCAATTTTACAAGTTAGACACTGTCACAATAAAGAAAGCTTGACTATTTAATTGCAATTGTGTTTTCTTAATCTGGAAAATGGGACCTGTTACACCATTGACGTTATTTGAAACACCATTGACATTTTGTATGCTCTAATTATGTTTTACTCATTTAAATACTTGATTAAAAGATAAAAGTAAAAACAAATTTATTCTAATAAAGAAATGAAATTATCCACATTTTATTTTTATTAAAAAATCAAACTTTTTAATGACTTATAGTGTATTATAAGATATGTTATTCCACTGACATTTCACATTCCCTATTATGTTATACTAAAATCTTTCAAATTCTTAAAGGTAACAAATGCTAGCTTAGCTTCAAGAAACATATAAAAACAAAGAGGAAGTGTATACGAGTTGTATGCATAGAATTTGGAGAAAATTAAGAGAAATTTCAATATTATTATCCAAAATGTATGATTGATATGAGCTGGTATAGTATTGACGATGTTGTTTGTGAGATTGATGAGCCAAAGAAAGTTCGAACTCGATACAAGGTAGATAAACGTGTGTGGATGCCAATAGTATGAAATATAACATCAAAGAATGAGTGAATTCGTGTAAAAAAACATCTACATGCCGTTTTTGTGTCAGTTGTGTAACACTGATTATAAGTGGTGTAACAGTGTATCTCTCTTCAGATTATGAAAGAATGAGGTACAAAAACTTTTATTTAAGATCAAATTTATCATGTTTTAAATACAATCAAAAATAGAGATTAGTTTATTTTACAAAATTTAATGCGCTTATCTCTTATTTATTATCGCTAGGTCATTGGTGTAACTTTAAGTCAGTGGTAAAACATAATAATCAGTGGTGTAACATGTACATTTTTCTCCAAATAAAGTTAACTGGCAATGATACATGTATATTTGAAAACACCAGTGCATTTATAGTAATGTCTTTTTTATGCTCCATTAAAAGAAAAATCCAGTTGTGTTCTTTTTAATGCTCAAATTAAAAATTTGTTGAGTAACATCAAGACTTTGTCTCAAATGTTATGTTGGTCACTATGTAAATGTGTCAAATATTTTCTGTTATCTAATTCTGATAACTTTAAATGAAGTTTGTTGATATAAACTTTATGTCCATCATTTTAAAAGAATTATTTTATTTTATTTAAGAATTTTTTCCTTTACTATATACCTGTTACACCACTGACCAAATTTTTACAGTTCATTACATTTTAGTCTAATTATCAGCTAAATGGTAGATTCCTATGTTTGCAAATTTTTAGATGTTATACTTCATTGTTTGTTAAATGTGTTTTTTGCAATCAAAGTAATTTTTTCAGCAATAATTTTCTCATGTTTTACATTTTTCAAAAGTCTGCATATTTTGATAATGACCCATATGCACAAAGTGTCATTTTTTGTTCTACTGTATTTTAACTCTTGGCTTAAAATTGTACGAAATATTCATCCAACTTCCTTTGAGCGCTATTTTTCAAATTTATTCAATTTATTAAGATACAAAACAACAACCTCAGTCTATTTATTAATATTACATGTAGATGTGAGCGAAAACGTAATTTAAGACGGCTGATTCTGTTAAAAGACTCTTAAACATCAAGCCGATTCTGTGCACCTTAGTATTAATAATCTTTATTTTTAAACATCAACCTGGGTAATTGATATCCCCCACAACACAACAAAAAACAAACACATAGGCCTACATACATATGAAAAATTCTCACATGACTTATTTATGGAACAGGTAGCTTTTATATTTTCATTCAGAAAATAATTGCAAAACAAATGCAAAGATACAATTTAAGAAGAAAAAACAGTCGGTTATAAATCAGTAAATCGTGTTGTTTAATGGTACAGTACGACATATTTATTCTACACCATATATATCTAACAAATATCACAATTGAAAGCAGGAAGTACGAGTATTGTATATTAAAATAAACCAAAAGGCGAAACATAAAAAGCAGATATTAACGATTCCACATACTAAAATCAAATATTTACAAATTATAACCGACATAATTGTGTCGTTTCATTAATTAGGCCATAATAACATTATAAAAAGAGCTAAGGAGCACAAACACAATACACTACAGAAAAACATATCAGCGGATTTCTGGCATTCATAGTCATGAGATGCGGTGCTGAACGTTTTCTTGCTCTTTTCTCTTTCATTGATAAGTTTGTCCACTCGTACCAAAGACTCCATGAATCCATAAACCGCTTTTGCTATTTGAACCCACGATATCAAATTCGTAGTGTGACCAGCCACGGCAATAGCAAGGATGATCTGAGGGAAATCCTCGGTGACGGTTGACAGCAACGAAAGACACGGTGAGCAGGGATTTTCTTCGTCTTCATCGTTACAGAGATCACAACAAAGGCTTAGAAAGGTTAGAAAATATAATATAGTTCCCCAAACGGCAAACGCTAATATTAATTGTTTTGAACTTTCGTCTACTTTTTCAGGACTGTTGTTGATTTCGTAAACAAAGTCCCAATCCAAAAAAAGATCGATTGTTTCAGAAGCAATCATAAAACAGGCAAAGCGGTTTGCATCCTCGCTGTGCATGCTCTTCAATGTGTATTTGCCTAGATGAGTTATGGAAAAAAATGATTTAAAACATTAACACAACTATCATGTACGTATTATACGTTGAATTGCTCAAAGCAATTACGTGTACTAATATTTCTTGGCCATTGTACCGATATAAATAATAAATAATCTATTATAATTTGAAAAAGTGTACTAACTTACCTCCACAAGACAAACAAGAAACGAGATTATTGACGAAAATGTATCCCCTGCTGTAGATTCTTCCAGAGAGGCAATTTTCAGAAAATTCTTCACTGCAAGCTATTCATAGATAATCTATTTCTAGACACATGGGGGTTTTTTTATAAGTAAATATAGCACATCATAAACATTAGAACAAAGCTCTTACTGTGTTTTGTTTATTCGACCATTTTGTTTAAAAACTAATTTATATAACGCTAGATTCTAACTTAAGTCCAAAAGTAATATTTACTGTTTTATTCGTTTGACATGTACATTATATTTTTTAAAGCTTACGATTAATACAATACAATTGCCTCTGTACATTTTATTCATTGTATACACTTGTTCTTCTCATTTTTTGGACAGATAATAAGTTTTAAAAAGCTTCAATTATTTCGTGAATGTAGTAACTCGTTGAATTAAAAATGCTGGATAATCAGCATATTACCCATTAAATCTATTAGAATGTTAAAACAAATGTTCTTGATCTGCAGGGATATTCCTCAAAACAAGAAGGACATTTAAATCTATGTACCAGTTACGTGTCAACGTCTTCTCTAAATATAAATATATACAAAACTACGTAAATAACTATACATACATAGCGGGTATGCCATGAATGAAGACAAAACACATATTTTTGGAATACTCTAAAACCTGGCCTGGCCTGGCCTGGACTCCAAATTTTGGCCTGTCCTCAGAAGTTGGCCTGGTCTCAAATTTGGTCTCTACAAACATCTTCGGCTTCAATTTTATTTTTATACTTTCTTTACACATTTGATGAATGGTATTGATTTTATTTATTGATTTATATTAAATACATATAAAAAAAATTAGACAAGATGGCTTTAAGTCCTCAAGTGATACATGTAGTTCTTTTGTAAACATATATATGACTACAGGAATGAGTGATTGGTTTTAGTAGATTTTGATACAGTCTATTTTTAAATTCCAAAGTACTTAAAGAATGTAATACTGCTATTGTATTACATCATGGCAAGGTTTTTTTTAGTGTACTTAATCCTCAAACTGCTCTCAGGATTGGACAGTATCTATATCAAATACTTGTATGAGAAAAAAATGGCAGATACCAATTGGTTTATTCTAACCAACATTTAAGGTCACAAAATGTTTTGATTTGTTCAAATTCTGATACCAAAGATCCCCTTTAGGGAAATATTGTTTTCCTAAATACGCAAACAGCACATGCAGACGATAATGTTACAAAATTAAGTAGCTATTTTATGGTGAACTGTACATTTTCACAAATGGCTGTAAACTTTTATCACAATAGCTCTCCGCAAAATTTTTATCAACCAACTTCACAAAGTGGGTCTGTATTGAAAAGACATTCAGGACGTCATACTCATATCCCGTAATAATTGCTCGAAATTAAAAAAATGCCAATTTTCACCTGCATGATAGACTTTTTCCCTATATATTGCTAACAATGCAAAATGAAATCTCTTTAAAAATAATGTATACACATTTTAATTTCACGACGGTTAATCTTATCTTTGGAATTTTTATTTATTTGTAAATGGGGTGTCGCTTCTTATGTCTCATATAAATCAAAATCTCAAAACAGATGTCTTTAAATATAGCTTTTTTTTCTTATCGATAACTTTGAAGTTATTACATCGACCAGCTGGCCAACCCCGTGTAATTTTTTCCGGGGGAGTGTGGGGGGGGGGGGGGGGGGGGGTCTTGTCCCAATTTTGTGGTAGCGATAGAGAGGCTTTTGGGGATATTTTCTTAATTCAGCTGAACTCTATACTTTAACAATTTGTTGCATGCTCTCGAATAAAAATGCGTGTTAATATATATATATATATATATATATATATATATATATATATATATATATATATATATATATATATATATACTTTTAGTGTACTTAATCAACTATACACACGTATAATCAAACAAACTTATTATATTTAATTTTTACAGTTCTAAAAAGATATCTGAGGCCGATCGAATTCTTCACTTGCATCTTTTATACATTCTTTTGATACATGTAAAATGTACATCAATCTCATGATTCATTTTTCCGAAAAATGATACTTTCTAAGAAACGTGTTATCCAGAGATTATAAGATTATAGGCCTACCTAACAATTTTTTTCATTTATTCCGTCCCTATTCCGGCGATTACGGCATGTCTTTACTTGCAGCTAGCCTTTTTCTATCGATGACGTCACTGTTTCCAAATATGGTCATGTCAAAATTCGAAAAACTTGTAGACTTTACATTTGTCGATTTGTAACATGTCAACCGTGATATTTCGAAACGGAAATACAACTTCAGAGACTACAGATGGAAAATGGGTATTATAGTGACAGGTTACATGTAAATAACAAACAGCATTTTACACATGCAATTAAGCATCTGTAGGAAAAAATAGATTGGAGGCATGCGGGGTCAACTCTAAAGTGTTTATTCCTGAGTTTTTATAGGTTATACGATCAAAATTACACTCATTTATACTCAGACTCACAAACCATCACGATTGCATATTCGGATTTACAAGTTTACATGTCTGGATTTTGAACACGATTACCTTTCATACGTATGACATAATCAATTCCTTGGAAATAGTAAGAGTAGTATTGCATATGCATATCAAATGTATTTGTGCGTAAAAATGAATAAAATCAATTAAAACTCAATAATAAGGGCAGCTGTTTTATATTTTTTTCCATATTATTATCTCTTAAACATTAAGACATCAATTAAAAAATTCAATGAAAACTCTTTGGAAATGTGAGAAAAAAAATTGATCTGAGTCCAAATATATTAAAAAGGCCGAATTTTGGGCCAGCCAAAATTTAATGTCAGACTAAAATTTGGGACCCGGCCAAATTTGAGACCAAAGGTGACACTAGGATAATTTTGAGGACAGGCCAGGTATGCCATATTTTTGCGCATTTTCCACGATTACGTCAGCCGCCATACATATTTTCTGTGGTTAATATTAACATTAAAAAAATTGGAGTTCTTCTGCTTTACAACGTTATTATTCACCTCTACGGTACTCAAAATCAGTTCGATATATCCGTTAATTCGTTGTATCCGAATTCGTTATAACCGTAACGTTTGCAAAGATATGATCGAATTGCCAATAATTTTACCAGGGATTCAAAAAAAAATTCGCTATATCTGTGTTCGTACTAAACGAGTTTTACTGTATCAACATTTATTTCAGCAACTTGACTTCTTAATATTTTGATATATTATATGTTAAATTATGAGACCGAAAAAAATCCCACAAACAACTCTGCAATTTGACACAGCATTAATAAATTTTCGATTTTTTCATATATTTTTTTTTCATTTTTGTGGGGTTATTTCATAAAATATGCCTAATTGAAAGTTAAAGTTTATAAGAACATTCTCGGCTCTGAATGTAAACACATTTTTACAAAATGTAGCCCCCTCCTTTTATCCAAAAGCATGAAAGTTTATCATAATCTGTGTAACCACTTATCAATTCACTGAATCTTGGTATGAAGTTCCGATTTCTAGATTAATTTCCCTTGTTACTTGTTTTTATTTTCATGGATATCCATCGTTTTTCAAAAGAATCTAAAACACCTCATCAGAATAAAACAGAATGCAGTATTTTATTTCTAATAAATTTATTTATTGCTGAAGCTCTCTGCAACAATTGTGAATTCGAAAGCATCAACAACACAAAACAGGAAAACCTTATTGGGCTTAAAACTAATGGTAAACATGCTTAACTATAGCTTAATAAATATCATGAACTAGATGGAAGGAGGTTAAGGTACAAAGTTGTGCATTTACATGTACGAGGGTCAATCAAACAATACGAAGACAATGCGGCTGTCTATCGTATATTTTTCATGAAAGTCATACTTAACAGATTAATCTGTGCACCAACACTTATGTTATTGATATGCGGAGTTTTAGTCCATTTGATGAAACGGTATTTTTGTTACCCCTTTTTAAAAAACAACATGTTTTGTCACCACGGCGCACGGTAACATTCAAAACATGACGTCAAGATTAAACACGCACAGTTTATAGATAAACCCCATCTTTATATCACACTTAGTCTCTTGTGCCTTTCTTCTTACAATTTAAAATGGCACTGAACCACTTAACATCTTATTTGCACACATTTGCTCGAGAATCATAAGTTAGTTCTTCAATGTTTTCATTTTCTAACCGTGTATATCTTAGTTTACAGTAAGGATAACCCTGAACGTTGGTTGACGTTACATGTACTTCTTTTATGACCAAATATTTACAGATATTCTACTCTCTTTCGGACTGTTTCATATTCAAAATACAATGACCACAACCCCCACAAAATGTATTACAGTTAAACACAAACTTGCAAATAGTTGTTGACTTATTTTTTGCACCATTGAGCATTTTCACAGCTTGTATCGGCTTTTTCATGAGTTAAATCCATTTTATTTGTACTTCTCGTTGCACCGTGACGTCAGGCGACGTCGATGTTTTTAGTCAATTCTAAAGAGGACTATCTGACTTTAGTTACTAATATCTGTTCGACAAAACAATATATCCCGTCATTATTTGGTACATAGAATACCATGACTATACTAAATTTGAAGTTTCGATATAATTTGGTTTTAAGCCAAATTTATAGAGATAATACTTTCAACATTATATGGTTTATTGTTGACATAACATAAATTTTGACCGTGCGCCGTGACCTCATTTTTGCAGGATTTAATTCTAAATAATTCTTAGAAATAAAGAAATTTATTAACTTTTTTTCTTGCAAATTGTCTGAAACTATTGCTAAATTATGTCTACCAAATTTAGTAATGATATGACGTTAAGTAACATAGCTATGACAAAAGTCTTCGTATTTTTTGATTGACCCTCGTACATGATTGATAACAAAATCACATATATTTACAAGATATTTTATCAACATAATTTCCCCATGTTCAAACATATTTTATCTATTGTAAAGACACCCATTAGAAAATGCACACAGTTATTCATTCAACAATAATTCCTTAAAAAAAGAAAATTAAATATCTTCCTTTTGAGCAGCTAATTTAAAAAAATGTTGAAAGTTCACCTTGCTATACAAATGTATGTTACATTAAAGGTTTAGAATTTATCAATTAAAACTTAATGGTTTATAACGGTATATTACAGCTGAGTTTAAATTTATAACTTTTAAACTTTAGATGTAACATATACACAAAATAACTATACAGTTATATACAAAATAGGTATATATAACGCCCTTTATGATGCTTTAAAATATTAAAATGAATGTCTTAACCGTTTTATAAAAAGCACTTCCATATAAAATTTGTACGTGAATAAAAACACAATATGCATAATCAGCATGTGACTGTATATTTTAATATTTATCCAGGTCCAATTAAGAGTGTACAGGGATTTATTCCAGAATGTATTTTATACACCATTGTAACGGGATGAGCGGAGGCTACTCCAAACAACAACAAGACATCTTAAATTTAACAAAATTTAATAACAAAAAAAATAAGAGAAAGAAAGAAAAGATAGAAATATAAACACTAAACCACACAAACACTCACACACCTTTCACTCAACAAGAAAAAATATGATGTTTATACAAATGACCAAAAATAAATTAGAAGAGTGTCCGAATCTCCGGGGCTGTAGTCCTGGACCAACTACGGACAACCACAACTAGAGTAGTTTCGTCACCACAATCATCATCATCACCATCGCCATCATAATCATCGACACTATCGTCAACATCATCGCCTACAACACCATAATCATAAAAGACATCATCGTCATCACCATAATCATCTACTTCATAATCATCACCGACGTCACCATGAACGACATCATCTACATCATCTTCATCGACATGACCATCATCATCGTCGTAGTCATCATCACCATAACATCATCGTCGTCATCAACATGGACATCGCATCGTCATCGACTTCACCATGAACGACATCATCTTCACCATCATCATCGACATGACCATCATCATCGTCGTAGTCATCGACATCATAACATCATCGTCGTCATCAACATGAACATCGCATCGTCATCGACTTCACCATAACATCATCATCTTCTCAACATCAACAATATGACACTACAATAAGTGTACAAGTGACACCATAACACCATAATAAAAACAATATTGTATAATACATCATATAAGTATCTCACTGATAGTATCAAACTATGATAATGTATAAATAGTATTATATTAAAGGCAACATCTCAAAATATTGTAAGTATATGGTAACTAAGTTATTTGTTTACAGTAAACAATATGGCGTCCGAGACTTCCGGTGACGCACTTCCGCCCAAGTAGTTAAGTGGAAAAAGTGACAATAAATTGTAAAATAAAATAACGCATAGAAAATAGCCCTTTAAATCACCGTTTCTTTATACAGCAATAGCAAAAACTGTACTATAGAAAAAGACGAATTCCATTTAAACACTCTCGCTAAAGTCACACATCAGTGAACACACAGGTAACTCTACAGTGAACAATGGTCAAGGTGACTTTATAGGACGACTGCGTAATACTAATAAAAAGGCAAAAATTTACAAATAAACTACACCAAACTAAATAAATACTTACCACGGTCAGCTATCCGTGTCCGCGTCAAATGCTGAACTTGTGAAACTAAAACATGCCACACAGGCTTCTACCACGATACCCCCTTCACACACTAAGCACGTCTTTATTGCTGGACAGCTCGGCCGGGTATAACTTAGCGCCTATTGTTAGGGTCGGCCAAGCACGTTGCAAAGAATTATGGGAAAAATAAAATCGGGTGTGTTCTATATGAACAGTGATTGTCACACACATGAGGCCTTTAATTACCTATGTCATACAAATTTTAAAATTATATTGTTTTACCAGTGCTCTGCAACTTGAAAATCGGGTCCACGATCATTCATAATAAAGAGGTATAAATCATATTTTTTTTTATTAATGACTCAATGTGTTTTAATTCAATTGTTAAACGTAAATTCTTTCAACCATTTTAAAAACAGTTTTTCAATATTTTTACGACTTGTAAATGATGTTAAAAAACGGAAACAAAACCTATCTAATATTAAGAGAAAGTGTGCTTAACATCATTTATTATACTATAGTACCAATAGAATATTATAAAATGAGGATTTTGACAAATTATTTAATCATTTACTTAATTTAACATTACATTATTTTGCGCAATGATCTATAGTTGCACTTGTAAGCAAGAACTGCATTGTGACGTCACATTTTGTATTCACCCGGCTTCAACAGGTAGTACGGAAATTTACACTCGGCTTGTTAGTCAATCAGATGTCCCGTTATAAGCGACATATATAGGAAATAAACTATAACATTTCAAGGTATATGTATCAAAATAATGTCGCTTTATTAATGTGCTTGTTATAAAAAAAACCTTAAGCCGACGGGGCCGGGTTAGTGTAAAGCAAAAATGTGTGCAAAACGTGACTTTTCCTGAATGCCTGATATGATATCAGCTGTAAAATAGCTAAAAGACGACCGCAATAAGACCATGATACATAAATTCAACTTAATTCTTTTTTGACGCATGGGTTCAAAATAACTTAATTGATTTTTTCAACATTTTATGAAATACAAGTCTTTACAGATAAGAAAGTAAAACCAAAATAGTTCATTACTGCTTTTCACAAGAATAATTTTGTAAATCACATGTGTCCATCGTAAGCACAAAAAGGATCAATATTCCCTTATTTAAGCTAGGTTTGACAAGATCACAGGGAATGTTATTTTTATAATCTTCATTGTAATTTAATTTGATTGGCAAATCTCTCCTTATGTTTCGTTGCGTCTACAAACCTCATGTATTTGTATTAGTTTTCCTTATTTAACCACTCCCTCGCAATGTTACTGCATGGTATAAGTTTTATTTATATTCCTGGGTTTTCCAGTTTTATAAATATTTCTGTTAGTGGGGTTTTCATTTTTCCATTAATGCTTATTTTATATGCCTTGTGTTCCAAACTTAAATTGTTACAGCAGTTCTCTGCCGCTTTGATAGTAAAATGGTTCTTTTTAAAGCAGAAGATAAAAAAGAAAACAAATACAAGAATTTAAATGAAATATCTTACTGTGGTTTCATTAATATTCAAGGGTATCAATTTTCGTGGATAAAGTGAAAATCACAGTTTCAAGGATACGTAAATTCGTGGCCAGTGACCCTTTCAATACTAAATGTTAATAGAAATTGCATTTCAATGAACATTAAATTTCATGGATCAACTCAACAACGAAATCCACGAAAATTGGTATTCAACGAATATTGATGAAACCACAGTTTATTATGAGCATTTTTGGCATCAATTAATGATGGATTGGGAATTATACAGTACACATCATGTATTTATGAGCTGATCCACACTACATAAACTGTTTATCGATCACAAGTAGTGACATTTAAATGTAAATTCAATTGGAAAAGATGCTTCAAGAAAATAAGTCATCATAAAATGTGAATCAAATTATAAAAAAAATTCACCCAGGTGTTGAATTTGTTTTCAGTGTCTTTATTTAAGTCTTTTGGCCTTGTTTATACAAATATATTATTTATGGATCACTGACTAACTTAATCAACAAAATGATTGAACAAATAATCAGAATGCAGCCAAACAACATTTCAAATATCTTGCAGACCATGCCACATCCATTACTGTTTTTCTTCATTCGACGATACTGACACGCATAAAGGATTAGCTGAATGATGGGTTCAGCTATTCCATAGCAAGCTTTCACAATCTGTACAGGTGATATTAAATCCTTGGTATTGAATGCGACGATAAGAGCCAATATGATCTGTGGCAAATCCTCCAACAGTGTGGACATAAACGAAAGTGTCACAGCGCATGTGCCGTTCTCTTCCTTCTGGTCATCGTCGTCGCTGTCGCAGATCCCAATAAACTTGGTAATGATGGTACATAAAAACAAAATGGATCCAAAAATGGCAAAGCCAAGAATACTGTCTCTTACTTTGTCTCCAACAAGGTCTGTTTGGCTCACTTCGACGTAAAAATCCCAATCCAAGATCAGATCCGCTATTTCTAAAAGGAGCATAAGAATGAAACGGGACACTCTTGAACAACTGGCCATTTTGAGTATTCTTTCGGCTAGAAAAAATAAAGTAGATGAATTAAAACAATGAAGTATTTAAATTAACACAGGAGACAACACTAACCTCCAAAAAAAAACTCCCCCAAAAAATTATCAATACCGTTAGCTTAATGCTGCGTATGATTCGGTTTCCTCTCTTTGTTTTAACTGTTATAATAATACTGTTACATGTATTTTTTTTGTAGGCAATTTAAATTTAGAAAACTGTGCTTCCCACAATTTATCTTGTATTTATTTATAGAAATAATTGCAATTTATTCTTGGAATTAAAAGCGAAAGTACATTGGTCTCCGTTTTCGGAAATCGTATGATAAACTACGATAACGTAGAAGTGCAAATTCAATATTGCAGAAAAATAACTAACACGGTTTTGACATTTGTTCTTAAAGCGGAGTGAAAGGGCCAGATGAAAAAATGAATAAATCTTATCTGTTTGGACGAGTTAGGTATTTGTTCGGACCTTTAGGGATTTGTTCAGCCAAAATAGCTATTTGTTCGTACGAATATTAAGTAATTTGTCCAGATTAATTAGTTTTTTGATCGGACAAATAAGTTTACGTACAACGTATTTTTAAATTGTACAAACAAGTATCTGAACGTTTATTTTCTCAAAGAATGGACATCTATCCAGCAAAATAAATTGTCTGAAATAACACAAATGTTTCTGGAAAAGCAGCAAATGTGAAGGTATACTTGTATTTTATATCTGTAGAAAAATTCCGAAGTTTCGGTGATGACATAATGCGACCAAGATAACTTAGCGTGCCCTTGAAAGAATGAGACCACGCAAGCTGTGATACAAATGAACATTGCCTTTCTTGTTTAAATGGACGCCGTCTGCTAAGAATTTATGGTAGCAATATTTTTCTTATGCTGGTGAAGGAAACAATCCATTATGCTTCCAGAAGGACGCATAATCCAAATTTGTCATGTCTTTCTTGATAAGAGCGTTGGCTGCATCGACAAAATAATTATAATCAAATGACTGCCTAAATCTTGGAAGTAATTTACATACATGAATCTGTGAAACACTAAACCTTTTTGCAAGCAAGTTAATTCCTCCGGTGAATATTATCGTCTTACGTCATTGCCCTCAACCATAAGAATGATATGATCCGGCTGGAGTGTTTTAATGAACGGTAAATCGTGACGTAAAATGTCATCAATAGTACGACCCCCTGTTCCTGTGTACCTTATTGCATGTTAGTTAATACCAAGATCATCAACATACCTTAAATCTTCATCGTCAAAAAGAAAATGATGAAAACGACGGACAATAGAGTGACCGAGAATCAAAACTGTGGTTGAATTCATTTGTGCGTATAAAATAATAGCTGAATTATATTAAAAAAAATGTTTGTAATAGATCAGTGACGAACATACAAACATTAGAATTTTAGTATTTACAACGCTTACCGTTTGAATTTTTAAAGAAATGGTTCGAAGGAACAGAATCAATATTCTAAGGTGTTACCCGTGCGGGGTCCTGAAAAAATGAGAACTAGCGCGTCTTTCTAAACAAAGAGAGGTGCTAGAATTCCCGCGTTTAATTTCATTGGTCAAATGATGACACCAACATTACGTGACCAAATAGAGCACCCTCAACTTCTTGATAATACAAATTAAAAAGTGCGATAACTCGTAGGAAAAATTGTAAAATCAAACTTAAAATTCCTTTGTTAGTATAACGGGTAAAGATAAAGCAGAGTTGTTGATTTAAGACTTTTATGCGATAAATCAAACAAGTCTGCTAATAAAGATGGAAAAAGAATGTAACCTGAGATGAGATCTTAAAGAAGAATCATTTATAACAGGGTACGAATCGATGCATACGTCTAATTTAACAATTAATAATTATGCAAGCCCAACCCTGCGCCTAACTATATGTCATTTTAATTTATTCGACTGTATAATACAAAATCGGTACAAAGCGTCATAACGGGCAACATCACTAAAAATGTAATGATATGAGAAATAAGCTTAGAAAGCGAGGCGTCATTCTTTTCTATTTTTTCTCCGAGGTGCCCACTTTTTTAATGATGTTTTGGGGCAAATCGTGGTTTTATCACTAAGTTGTATAATATGATTTTCTATACTGCGTAGCAATGTTAAGGCGTCCCGATGCTAAAATACGGCTGGAAAACGATATTATTTGAATTATCACATAAATACTTTGACCTGGAGTATTTCCTAAAATAAACGTTACTTTTATTGACAACGATGTTAAACATTATAGTTGGTGCATTTGTAAGCATTCAACCTTTATTATCTCCTGGAGATGCTACTCAAGCTCAGTAACCACGAAGTCCAGTACTTCTTTCTTCTATAGTTTATTAATAAGCGTGATCGTACAGTTAAAATTACATCAACTAAAAAAAGCCCAAATCAAAGAAGCTCCTTAAGATAAATCTAAACCTAAAATACATTTCGAAAAAAGAATTCTCAAATTCTCAAAAATATAAATATCTAAATTTAATTCAAAATCAAATTCCAAAAATCTAAAAATCTAAATGAAATTCAAAATCAAATTCCAAAAATCTTAAAATCTATCTAACATCATTTTACAGGGGTATATATAACATTTTACTTATGAATGACAGTTCTGACAAGTTCGGCCCATCTACGATGATCACGAGTGAACATTTAGTGTTCAAATTCCAGAGTTATATTTTATTTCTAAATAAAGTAACAAAACTGTCAAAATTGTCAGAAATAATATTGTGGTGCAGGTTTTGAGTCTCAGAGTCCTAGTCTCTGAGTCCCCCACCTGGGTATGATGCATCGCTTACGCATAATACATTCATTTATACATGGCTTAAAGGTTACAAAAGTTAAATAGCATTACAGGACTAACTTGCAATATCAGGGCCTTTATTACGCACACAGGATGCCAAATATGACAATTTGCTGATAACTTATTTATATATTTTCAGTTTGGGTTTTACTGTGCCAGAATTAATTAACCTCATTTAGGACTTAGAGTATTTGGATGCAGGCTTTGAGTGTCCCGCCTTATTATGGAGCATCGCTTGTGTGCAATATTGAAATACCATATATAAAAGTATACATGAGTTAATGGTTTGAAATGTTACAAAGGTAATATATAGAATATGCAATACATGACTCAATATAGATTACCTGAGCTATCGATGCAGACACATAATCGCCAAATATGACACTTATTTATAAACTCTCAATTTGTATATTATTATGCACCTTATTTCATAACCTCATTTAGGAATACTACGCAGTGCTACAAGAGTCACAGAGGTCATTCTGTTAGTTATCATTACCACAATTCATTGCGCAGTAGATAGGTATACATCAGTATCATAGTGACCAATATGTAATACTAGCAATTCAATGTCATAGCATGGCTATCTGTTTATACATTTTTGTGACGTCATATGTACCTTGTAATCACGTGACGGTTGAATCCTAATATTGCAAATGATCTATTTGAATCGCATCGGTGCAGGTGATTAATGACATTAAATTATAAATCCTTTGTTATTACATATATTTTGAAGTTCTTGCTTGGGCTTGAAATAGATATTTCGTTTATGAAAGATAGTGTTAAAACATTCCACAAAATCATCAAAATTATGCACATTTTTACTATTCAAAAGCGATTTACAAAAATTAGGGTAAAACTGTAGGTTTCCAAAGCGCAATTCACATTGGTATTTTTATTCTCTACCAATTTTACGTAAAATATTCTAAAATGGTGTTGATCTTTTACCTGCGCCAAGCTAGTTTTTACATGCATTAATTTTTCTTCATTCAGTTGTTTACACGTAGCAGGGAGAGTCGTTTTTAAATAGTATTTTACTTAAAGAGACAGTACGGCGCATCTCATAAAAACCGACTTGAAAAAACAATTCCGATCGGGTTCGGTATTCTTGTACTTCTCATGAATGTATAAACTTTCTGAAATTACTAAATTTCTCTTAAGGAGTTATTCATTCTTTACTTTTATGATAAATTTCGCATTGTTTTTCTTTTTAGCTCACCTGAGCTGAAAGCTCAAGTGAGCTATTCTGATCACATTTTGTCCGTCGTCCGTCTGTCCGTCTGTCTGTCCGTCTGTCCGTCTGTAAACTTTTTACATTTTGAACTTCTTCTCTAAAACCGCTTATCCAATTTCAACCAAATTTGGCACAAAGCATCCTTATGGGAGGGCAAATATAAATTGCAGAAATAAAAGTCTGATTTGTATTCAAAGCGGAGAAAACCTTGAAACTGTAGAAAAAGGGGGGTGCATTTTTAAAAATCTTCTCAAGAACTACCGAGTTAATCTTAACGTAATTTAACATAAATCATCCTTAGGGAAAGGAAAATATAAATTGCAAAAATTATAGGCGATTTCTGTTCCAAATTTGAGATAATTGCGAAAATACTTATAAAGAATGGCTCGTTATTCCATATATCGTAGACTGGCAATTCATTGCGATAGACTGGTCTTATGACAGGCATCGCCAGTCTACCGCATCTCGAAAACGAGGTTCTTTGTTTGAAGCTGGCAGTTTGTTGTGCAACAGTTCACGTGCGAATATATAATCTATGAAACATGGAAATAACATTGGTGCCGATTATTGTGAAGTAAATTGAGGTTAAATATTTCAACGCGTTGTCATTTTCACTTGTGATGTTGGTTTTAGCTTGTTTTCATTTTTTCGTTTCATTTTGCTTTTTAACTTGGGAAACAATCGCCTTGTATTTGGAACATAGACTTCGGTAAATGTTTACCTGCGAAAATGATAAAATCTGATGCATTAACAACGTACTAAAGTGCATTTCCCTCTGTTTTTATTGTTTATTAATTAAGGTCTTCCGTTTCCAACGGAAGACCTTGTACTGATTCTGTTGGAAATTCTTCATTATTATTTTTCTTCTTCTTTTTCTTCTAGACGTTTCTTTAAACTGTAATATCTCGTTTGTTTGTCATTATATTTTATTCAAATTTCCAGGGGTTATTGGAAATGACAATAGCTTACTATAGCACAAAAAATTGTGAAATCGCTACTTCCGGTTTTGAGTTATTCCCCTTTTAATATTTGTTTAGTGGGTCTCGTGTACCTGCAAAGGCTCCGAGATGATCCGTAGCAAGTAGTTTTAATTTACAAATCTTTAATGTAGACATCTTGAACGTTGTCCTCCTAGTTTTACATGTTTGATTATTCCACGTATACTTCTTAAAAAATTACATCGAAATTTATGTTTCAAAAAATGTTAAATTTTGCTTATATCTTTGCTCAATAACTTTTTAGTTGTAAATTTTTTCTTAACACATATAGAACAAAAGTTGTGCAGAATATTAAGAGCTTTCATTTGATATCATAAAAAAGGGTCTAGCCCCTAAAATGAGGGGTCTAGATCCCTTAAAAGTCTTTGCTTCATAACTCTAAAACGGTAAATTTTTCGATATGGGCGTCGCTGCAAAAAATGTTGTTTGTGGCTTTATTGATCTCATAAAACTGTTTTTGTGTTCGGGTATTGCATAATGTGAGGGAAAAAGTAATACGTGTTGGCCAGTACTCGCGGCAATTTGGCCAACTTAACGAAACTCTTCCTCGCCCGCGGCCGAGAAAATCGGTCACCATGGTCGCGGCTGGGCTACCTAGCGGTCAGCAGTTATCTAATACACGAGAGTTGCGTCTCTCATTTATGAGTTTATTTAGCCGTGAACTCAAGAATTGTTTTAGTTTTTATTACACATAAAAGTTTATCGACTCAACGATTGGGAGTCAATTAAGAAATTGTTCAGTTAATTAATAAAAGCAATGTCATTCTCAATCTAAAGCAATATCAGACATAGATCAATTATGGGTTTTAAGTTTAAAATAAAGAACTTTTATTTGATAGAATATGGTCATTATACTGCAAACTTTTCAAATCGTCCTGGGTTCTGAGCTGTGCGTGTCTATGCGTTGTACCTTTACGTAATCTATCCTTCGTCCACGGCCGAGGAGATCAGCCACGGCTGCACTACCTAGCGGTTAGCAGTTATCTAATACACAAGATTCGCACACCGCGACGCACACTTAGATGAATAAGACTGTGATTGAGTTTATATAGCCGTAAATGCAAGAAATGTTTTAATTTTATGTTATAAAAGTTTGTCCATCTTGTATTTATTTAATTAAACAATTAAGTGAAAATGAATATTAATGAACGATATTACTCCAAATCGGAAACATCGTCAGACATAAATTAATGGTTGGTTTGTATATCTAAAAAAATTTAACCCCAACCCCCCACAATTAATGATCATCCCTCGCACATGGCCGAGGAGATATAGCGCGAGTGGACAAGTGATCCGCAGTCGGCTCGTGTTCTTCTACATGTACCTTATCACGCGTTCATGTTTCATATTTTGCACGGACAGAACTATACTTATTGTGGTTTCAACTATTATATAGGTTTAAGATGAAAAGATAAATTTATTTTACTTGTACAGCTGATTAGGCATTGATTTAATTATACGATAGCGTACAAGGTAGTTTAAAAATCAACTCAAATTATAATTATAAGTTCCATGTTACATGTTTGCGGTAGGTGCTAGCACGATAAAAGAATGTCCTGAATTGTCCTGAATTGAGGCATTTGATGATTATTTGAAAGAATATTCACATGAGTTTTAAACAACTTAAGATTAGATTCTATCGGTCACATATTAATCACTCTGTAGTTTTTCTAATACATGGTTGTTCGTTTGAGTGTGGAAGCGAACTTATTGCTGCGCCTCCCCCCCCCCCCCTCCTCCCGCCCCGCTGACAAGTGATCGCGCTGGATTTTTTTTAAATTGGCGAAAAGATATCCAGATCTGTCGAAAATCATTTTTAGTGACTTCATCTTATGTGTAACATTTTCTCCTCAATGTGTTTCACTTTCCCATCCGTTTGTTTATTCGGTCATTCTGTGTTAATTCAATCGCCACATGCGACCGAAAATCTTGTGTCGCTTTAACGCACACAACTCAGAACATATGTAATTGAGTAACAGTTGGAAGGTACTTTTATTAACAATAAGACTATTATTCGAAGTCAATCATCTTCACATTAACTCTATTCCCCCTAAAGCATTTACCCTTTACCCCCTAATGCCACGATATGACGCATCGGTCATTTCCCTAAAGAACCCCAATATTCTTTGTTTATTTTACTTGTCTGAAGCAAAATTGAGTGGCAAATAACACCTAATAGTGTCTACCTTACACAGACGATCATACACAGTCAGTTTATGCAATGTTTTGACAGATATCACGTGATACACACACCTGTGAAGTTTAAAAAAATGGCGGCATCGGACGATTATGATAGAGATTGGTTTAGATATTCTTGATGATTCTGGGTGTTTAAAATTACCCCCAAGTGGAAATAAACACGACCAATCCACTTCCTTTGACAGGAATTTGGTTGATTAGCAGTGAATTAGGGCTAATTCACGACACCTGCATGACAACAACAATGGCGGCCTCCGAACATCGGCACATGTGCATTGCGTCAGCCTGGGCATAATCTAACTTATAAATTCAACACATTAACTGTGGATCTTCCCTAGTGTTTTGTAGTTATACTGTTCCATAAAATTATTTAAGAAATAAAACCCAATAGAAACTAATATACAATGCTGTAAATGATATACATCGGGGAGGGGGGGGGTGCCAAAAAACGAAGTCGGTAGATTATTAGCTCATACCTGGGTCTGAACTAAATGTTTAGAAATCCCTCTTTGCATAGTTTAATGTTTTGACTGAATTACAATAACAATTTTGAAATAAATATTGCTTTATACATGTAATTGTGCAGTCAATAGATACAATAGTGTACAGGTATTTCTACCTGAATTTCTGTACCTTTACTACAGGTATCTGATATACTGATATAATTTATTTAAAAAAATATTATAAATGATATAAATGCAAAACTTAGAAGAATTCTGATTGCAGTGATACATGAACCATGATAGTTTGATAAAATATTACTCTAGGGATGAATTTTTATACTTTTGATTAAATCTTGATTGTTGTGTATTGGTCTCAATTCGCAAGATAAAACAAGAAACACATTATTCAAAACATGAAAAAATATTTTTGAACAATAGTTGATCATATGTTAAAATCTAATTCATTAATTTTCATGTTTACAGTGATTTTTTTTAATGTACAGGAAAAATTACCTGAATAAACTCACCTAATTAATTTCTATTAATTTATTTGTGTACTCTAAAGTTATAATGTTAAAGTTCGATCTTTCCCGATCACAGTGGTATATCATATGACATGGTTTGACAATAATTCTTGTCAATAACTATGGTAAAACAATACCACTCAAACAGTGAAAAAAGTTTCAGGGGGAAGCTAAGAAAACCTTATAGGGAAATGACAAATGCGTCATATGGTTGCATCAGGGGGAAAAACGTTAAAGATGTGAAATCATAACCTGAGAGTGTGGCTAATAAATTGACCTGTTGAACACGCTAAACTTCTATAGTTATGAACATAATAATTCATAATATATCGTAATTGAAAGTTGGAAGTCAAAGGAAATTTTGTTCTTGGGAAATACGACTACATTATGCAATGCAGTAGATCGCCATAGAAATCATCAAAGTACTGCAAGTGTCAACAGATTTCTTATTTCTTTGCAAGACCATAATTGTTCACTTGATTTGCAGACTATAATATAGCGGCAAATCTGCCTCCAAAAAATATATGCGCTTCTCAAAGTTACACTTAAGTGCGTTATTGGGGATTTTATTTATTGCTAATTGTATGAAAATTGATAAAAAAAAAAAACACCTCTTATTTGAAGTTGTGTATTATGAGGTTGTAATGCAACTTAATTTACTTACAACGTTAGCTACAGCCAGTGGAATACTAATTTTAGGTGAACTATGAATACCCATTATATTAAAATACAAGATAAATCGTTTCCAGAACTTTAATACTATGCTTGTGTATATGAATGTTGCACCCTCATATGTATGGCTGTAGGTGAGGACGTAAAGGTGTATCGATATACATACAATGTATGACTGCACATACGGATTCCGGACCGTGCACATGGCTACGACGAAACACATGATAGTCTTTTAATACATCAATGCGAAGTTTGATCTAGAAACTGACCAGTTTCATAACTTCTTAGAATTTCTCTAACACGGACTGTCTAATTCCTTCCCAGAAATCCAATTTACGCATGCGCAATTGAATTTTTTTTTTCAATTTTATAAATCAGCCCACTGACATAAAAATAAGGCTTTTTCATATTATTACATCGTCGAGAGATGTACTGTTCATTCTGTAAATAAGGTTATTTAATTCACGTTACATAGCGGTGTCTCTATGAAACAGCACCATCTGGTGTAAAATTTAGATGCTCGCTTTTGCATAAATTCTCCCGCTGATCTTTTTTTAAGCTATTATTTTGAATGTCCAAGTCTACTCGTATCATTAAATAATATCAGACGACACACATTTCCCTATAGAAAAGTTCAGAGATGCCATCAATATTGACTAATTACTAAATTTTGTCCGCACGTAACAACTCTAAACTTGCATATAGTCTTCAAAAATTTAGAAAGATTTAAATAAAGAAATTATCTTAGAGAAAAGGTTACGTGTTTTGTAGGCGTGTTCGGTTTTTAAAAAAAAAATACAATTCCTGACATGAATCATGAGTACATACTGTTTATAACAATGCTTGCTACCCTTTGAAAATTTAACTCGCCATTTAACATGATATCTCATTTTTTAAAGAATTTTTGAAACGATTACACAAACTGTGTTCGACAAATAGTTTTCCTAAAACATTTTCTACTTTTCTTTTCAAAACATACAGGCTTTCAATCACAACACGTTTTTATAACAAAAGCAGAACTGAAAGTTTAGTCATTACAATCGTTTGACACCATATCACATATATTTTCAACCCGCAGCAACAACGGAAGACCTACTCGTGGCTTTGCCACGAGCTCTGCTCTAGTTAATTTTCTAATTGTTCCAACAAGGATCAAACAAGTGTGTTGGTGTTAGCTTGTTCGGATTTTCGTTTCGTTTTCATTATTTACGCTTTTAAACCTGGAAACTATCGTCTACAGGTATTTCGTGATTTTTACGTATCAATTCAAACAGATACTTCGGTAAATCAAACAGTTAACTGTTTACCTGCGCAAATTAAGCAAAATCTGATGTAGGGGTACTGAAATACAATTCCTTCTATCGGTAATTCGGCATTTTCTTTTGCGTAATGGTAGATTAATGCAATAGATTTTGTTGAGATGCTCGACATTTTCTCGAGTTTATTCAGTTTAAATAGAGTTTGATATCGCTGACGGAAATATGTAGGTATGTACATGTATATATATATGATTCATTTCGAAAAAATAAATTGTGTTCTTTATTTGTTATAGTGCATGTTTCTTGTGTTTAATTGTTTACAATTTCTATTTACTAACCATATTTGAGTGTTAAGCTTCGAATTATAAGCAAGATACAAAGATTTGCTCACAATTCTATGTTTGTACACAGATCTTAAAAACTAAAGATTAAAACAGTAAAAAATTTGTCAATATTTATTTAGAAAATGTTCAAAGTCTGTTCTTCCAGAAACCAACTTTAACAACTTATTGTATTGTAAACTTAATCTTTTTAGCTCACCTGAGGGTGGGGCCACAATGGGGGGGGGGGGGGTCGAAGTTTTACATAGGAATATATACAGTATATTTTTAAAAATCTTCTTCTCAGAAACTAATCAGCCAGGAAAGCTGACACTTGTGTGGATGCATCCTCAGGTAGTGTAGATTCATAGTTATGAAAATCATGACCCCCTGGGGTAGGGTGGGGCCACAATGGGGGATCGAAGTTTTACATAGGAATATATACAGTATATCTTTAAAAATCTGCTTCTCAGAAACAAATCAGCCAGGAAAGCTGACACTTGTGTGGATGCATCCTTAGGTAGTGTAAATTCAAAGTTGTGAAAATCATGACCCCCGGGGGTAGGTTGGGGCCACAATGGGGGATCGAAGTTTAACATATGAATATATAGAGTAAATCTTTAAAAATCTTCTTCTCAGAAACTAATCAGCCGGCAAAGCTGAAACTTGTGTGGAAGCATCCTCAGGTAGTGTAGATTCAAAGTTGTGAAAATAATAACCCCTGGGGGTAGGTTGGGGCCACAATGGGGGATCGAAGTTTAACATATGATTATATAGAGTAAATCTTTAAAAATCTTCTTCTCAGAAACTAATTAGCCAGGAAAGCTGGCACTTGTGTGGAAGCATCCTCAAGTAGTGTAGATTCAAATTTGTGAAAATCATGACCCCTTTGGATAGGTTTGGGCCACAATGGGAGGTCGATGTTTTACATAGGAATAAACAGAGTAAATATTTAAAAATCTTCTTCTCAAAAACTAATCAGCCAGGAAAGCTGAAACTTGTGTGAAAACATCCTCAGGTTGTGTAGATTCAAGGATGTGAAAATCATGATCCTCAGGGGTAGGGTGGGGCCACAATGGGGGGTCAAAGTTTAACAAAGGAATATATAGGGTAAATCTTTAAAAATCTTCTCAGAAACTAATCAGCCAGATGATTCTTTATAATTATTAAGACTTTGGCCCCAGGACAATTCTTTGGCCTCACGAGAAGGTTCAGAGTTTGATGTACGTTTATATCCGATATATAAACTATTGTTAAGGATCTTTTTGAGATCTGCAATACTCAACATATGATATGACTATAAAATCATCCTGTCAGAAAGGGGACTAATGATTATAAACAGAAGAATATCCAGGGGAAAATGGATTTTATTTGTACAGGATCTACATGTATTATTGTACATTGTCCAGATAGTTTGTATTATGACTCCATTAAGCTGATTTTATCATACCTATTGTTCCTCAGGTGAGCGATGTGGCCCATGGGCCTCTTGTTTTTCATAAGATATTCCAGTCAATCCCAGGTTCAAGAGACTGAGTCAAACCATCAAGAATTGCCATGCACTATTTGGACACAGACTGAGACAACTAAGAAGGACCAAGCCACCCATGTTGCCCGACCTGAAATTGCAGTAGAAGATATTCAAAACTCAGATGAAAGTGTACAATTTTATACTGGCCTACCTGATTTTGATACATTTAAAGCACTTTTTGGAACTTTGTGTGAATATGGATGAAATAGAATCAGATCAGCGTAAACGACTTGTAGATCTATTTTTGTCGGTTTTAATGAGGCTGCGATTGGGGCTACTTGCTAAAGATCTTGCATATATGTTCAAGTTATCTAGTTCATCGGTATCTAGGATAGTCTTTAGATGGATTATCTTCATGAGACAGTGTTTGTCCTCTATTGTATTTTTACCTGAACTAAAGATATTGCAGCAGAGAATTTCAAGTTGTTTCCTTAACTTTTCTGACACACACATTGTATTAGATTGCATAGAAATGATCGTACAAACACCCTCTTCATTAGAAAATATGTCTCAGACTTTCTCCAACTACAAATCTCATAATACATTTAAGTCATTGATTGGAATCTCTATGACTGGAGCTGTTTGTTTAGCTTCCAAACGGTGGGGTAGTTCAACATCTGATGTACATATTACTAAAAATTGTGGTCTGTTAGAAGTTTTACAACCAGGTGATGCAGTGATGGTTGATAAAGAATTTGTTCACTTAAAAGCTGATTTCGAAAGAAGTAGTGCAAGTTGTATTGTCTTTAAAATAGTCTTTAAAACAAAGAGTCGGTTCACAAAATAGGAAGTTGAAATTACTAGACACATCACCTCAGCGAGGATCCATGTTGAAAGAAAGATGGAACAAATTAAAACTTTTAGAATATTGCAAGGCATTATGCCACTGGCACTTGCTCCTATCGCAAATGACATATTTTTTTGTATGTGCAGCACTTACCAATGTTTTACCACCACTTGTCAGTCAGTGATAATCACACGTTCAAAGTATTTGTGTGGCTAACTCACAGAATAGGTTTTCTTAATTATATTTTTTTTTTGTGAAATCATTATCATTGAAGAGTTTTGTGAAAGCGTATTGAAATTTATATATTTTATGGAAAGAACATATAAGGGTCATCAAATTTTTACTATACTGTAGTTTAGTATGCATATATCATACAAACAAGCATTGGGTTATTTAAAACATTTTCAATTATGTATAATATATTCTGATGGCTTCATAATATAATTAACTGCTGTTATGGACAATATACTAACTCTTGTATATTTACTATTATCAAATTTTACACACTGCATTAAATCTATAACTGTTAAATGATTAAAAAACAAACATTAGTTAATTGTTTTAAGTGTGTTTATTTTTCAACTGTTGCATTGAAACATGGAATGACAAAATTTATGTAGAATGTTTATAATTTTGACAAAAGTGACTACCAAAACACAGCATTAAATGGGATTTAAATAACAGTCAGGTCTTGCAATGTATACAAAACAAGATGACACACCTTGTACTGACAAACACACATTTGACCCTGAATTTGGATGTAATATCAATTGGATTTTATTGTTTGAATCTAGATAACAATAAAAATCTGGGGATTTGCAAGCTTCAAGTATAGTACTATTTCTCCACTTGAAGGAGCATTTGATTTCAATTAGATATGTATTTGTGTTTTTCTGTACTATACCATCAGGACTTGCTCCAAAAGCAATAAATGACTGGTGTAAGAACAAGCCACAGTTTCTTACCGATATTTTCTCTTTGCCGTAGAGTCTCATGTGTGCTTGATAACGCTTCTTAGCGATATTTTAATGTTTTAGCCCCCATTTTATTGCTGCTGTGGTTAATTGCTCATTATTCTCACCTTTGATTTTTTTCAACCAATTTACCTGGGTTTGTGCTTTCTTTGCGTTTTAGTACGTCATGAAACAATGATGCAGTTATTCTGCCTTTTCGTGCTTCAAACCACAGCTTGTTGTCAGACAGCCCCCTTGCTGAGAATGTGAATGAATTCAACCTCATTACAGACGTCATTGGAAAGGGGCATTTGATTATCAGATGTAGTACAAGACTGAATAAATAAAAGACAGTTTTGAATTTCAATAAATTCATCTGATGCATATGTGATCGTATCTGAAGAAACTACTTCTTCGTGCCCTACATTCAGATCCCAACTGACTTCAATTTCATTATCAGGGGTATACAAAAGATGGTGAAAAACAGCATTTTTGTTTTGCAACCTTCTACATAAACTGTCGCGAAATGATTTGCAATCATTTTTCATTTCAATGACGTTAAGAGTTTGATCTACATCTTGTTTATATTTTTTAAAGTTCATCTGATCAATTGTTTTGCACTCTTTCGTTCTCTTGGAAGGTTTGTTCCAGGTGCACGGCTTTGATGTACAGGGCTTATTACTCTGGTTCTCGTACAATTCTTCTATAGTGAACAGAAGACCGGCGATATGTGTGCAACCTTCTCCGAGCCTTTAAGGACGTTGTTTACTCAGGGTTTGAGTTCTAAAATTCGGATTGTTATAAAGTTCAATGTCATGAGTAAAATTTGTTCTAAACACTAAAAGTTTTCATGAAATGAATTATTATTAACAAACCATTTAATATTTTTACTATATTATGCAATTAGGCTCAAACAAAGTTTTACTTTTAGCAAAACAGAGGAAATTCGGACTAAAATTTTCAGATTCTATTTTTCACTGAAATATTTTTGGTAGTACTGTCATATTCAAAGTGAAGATTTTATCTTTTAGTCAACATAATTTTGCACATTTTCTGCTGGTTTTATCTCACTATTTAGTTTAGATATTCGAATGGCACACACTACAAAAATATTGAAAACTGCTTCAAAACGATAAAATACACCATATCTCAAAATTTTGATCATTGACCTCATATAACTTTTATGCCTGCAGAGTAAGGTCAATATACCTAGTTTAATGCTATTAATGTTTTAGTATTATCATCATTCAGTTTTTTGTAAAATTGAATCAAAAAAGGTAAGGAATTTGAAAACTGATAGAGGAAATTCGGACTGGAATATTCATAAAAATTGTGAATGAAAACTTAATGCTTTGTGTCTGTTTAGTGTCACTGATATTCATAAACTGTATTTAATTTTTAAAAGAGTTTAGCAATTTGTATTATTTTCACAATTAAGAAAAATTCAATGATACTCAAAAAGTTTTAGGGACTTTTCTTAAAATTTAAAGAAATAGTCAATGGCCATTATCTCAAAAAGTAGGTCATTGACCTACTTTTTTGAAAGTGAAAAATAGCACTACCATGATAGGTCTTTAATGCACAATAGATGGTTTTTCATTATCATCAGTGGAATTTTTTTTCATTCTGAGTAAACGTATACCTTAAAAGAAAATATGTTTTTTTAAAGACAAAAATAACTTTTGTTTTTTTTTACTGAAATCACAAATTCTATAAAGACTTGTATTTATTAAAGCTGAACACACTCGTAAAAGTCCGCTTCTGATATTCCCCTTTCATTGCCGATATCCCTACAACCCCAAATAGATGAGGTCTCACCTGGGTGAACGTACACCTCACACCGCAGTTTTTCTCGATCGCGATGAAGTTATCGTATTTTTACGCACTATTTCTAAGTTTTGAGAATACTTGAATGAAATATACAGAATAATGCATTATTTAAGAACAGAAAATGCACATATAAACAAGAAATAAATGTAAAAATATATGACCAAGAATGGGATACTACATGCACTTCGGCCGCGAGTTTTTAGGTATGCATTCGGGTGTAACGAAATTGAAGGGTTTATTCCTGTGTGATGGTGCATTATTTATGAGTGGTGTTCAGCTTTGATAAATAGATTCACAATAAACTCTCGTTTTCATAATCTTCTTAAAAACTCTGGATCAACGTAGAATCAAATTATTGGTTTTGATTTATTGAATTGTCAAAATGTTATTATGAGAAACTGCGCGGGTATGATAAGGCAACTCTCAGCGATCAAATTTCTGATCGACATGACGTCACAATAAGCAGGATGATGTCTAATTTTACTCAGAAACATGTCGATTTTAACTTTATCTCTGAGGTGCGTTCAACAGCGCGAGCGCTCGCCACCGTTCGCGAGCGCTCGCTTCTGAACGATCACGTTAGCGAGAGCGATCGCGAGCACTCGCTAACACACTCTCGGTTTAAATTATAAAAACTTCAGGCATAAAATATCACCAGAAACTCTTCTAACTGAATATATCTTAGATTTCTCTAAATTACGTATAATTATCATTGATGACGTCAGAAGCATGTTTAATAGAGAATATCATGTCGGAAGACAAATCATCGGAATGCAGTGTAAACAATGCCGAAATAAGACGTATTTAATGCATATATCTAAGATTTAGATGAGTTTCAGTTCGGATATAATCGGGATAATACAGGCATGGATACTTTGTTTAAGCAGCGAGAGAGATCGACATTTATATGGCTTTTCCAGTCTTTCCTCTGTCAGTGTGTACAAAAAAGGCAAAAGTGTAACACTACCCCGGATATTATAAAAGATGACTTTGGTAAATATCAACAGTATATGACCTAAACTACATGAAAAGTGCTGCTAGAATCCTGTGCTTCGTTGTTTTAAATGGAATATACGTAGTATTTTCAATGAAATTATAGAAGTTGAGAGGGTTTCCGATAAATATTTACAATATTTATGTTATGCGATCAACAATAGGATTCTAGCAGCAATACTAATAAACATGAACTAATTGCCTATCGAATAATTGTAGCAAACATACAAATGAACTTTGGGGTAGTGTTACACTTTTTGATTTTTGTTAAGGTACAAAAGCGATCTATTTTTAACTGTCACGTACGTGATATCAGGGCACGGCAGCTTCAAAGATCGAGTCGATTCCGAAGTAGAAAAATAATATTTTGGTGAACATATTCACTTGGTAAAATATTCCGCACTGTATTCTTATAAATAAACAGTTTTTAAATTGATCATAATTTTGACGGTCATTAAACTCGGAGTTGCCTTAACCTACCCGCGTGAATGCCGTATTTAATCACCCTGCTGGACATGTACAGCTGGCCATGGCTGAGTGGATAACCATTGGTGACTCTTTGCAAACAACTACCCACTGTGTGTAAATTTCTTTTTTCAATGATGCATGGCATTTTGACCGAATGTAACAAAAACGGCGTGCGTCTGTTATTTTATTTGCCATTATTTTATGAATATATTTTTCCTTGCAAAACTTAAGTTCCTGTATGTACTGTCGATAGCACGTTCGGTTACTATTTCTTATTAAATAATTTTCGATATCTTTCTGAGTAACAGGCGGGTTTATTTCTTCTGAAAAGTTACTTGACCATCAATCCGTAAGTTCTGCAAAAGACGGTATTGAAGAACAATCCCCAAACGATGCATCCGTGGGCGTTTCACTCGCATTGTTTATAATTTAATTGTGTTGTTATTGATTGTGATCAAATGCTCTCCTTGCAAATTCTTGTTTTGAGCCACTGATTTATAAGTTGTCGGATTTAAGATAACTTTTGATTTCTTCCTTTTTGAAATTCAAAATATCCTCAAATGTTGTTAAAGACGATAAATTCATGTCAAAATTTTGTATGTTCCAGCACTGATAACTTCGATTTACCGGAAGTGATCTATACCTGCTATCTACTAGGAGTAGATAGCTCTAAAAGTAACGATAACTCTGTTTTATGGGAAGACCGAATAGGTAAATCTTAAGTTATTCACGCATGTGTTTTCAGCTGTACTGTCTCTTTAAAACAAAGCTTTAAAACTGCCGATTATTTGATACTGGTTTTTAATATGAATGAATCCTGTACGTATAGCATTAACGGCAGCATCTATGTAAAGGAAACATGCGGTTTTATACTGGTTTGATATAATTCACTTTTAACGTTTTGTAGCAGGTCAGTGCCGTATAGGTTTTTATCAGTACTTCGCGTTGTGTTTATTTTTGTTTTGAGACTGAGTTTGACCTCTACATTAAGAATTAAACTTTACTAAATTATAAATAAGGTATGAAAACGACTTTACTCTCACTGTAGATAAACCAGATATAATAAACCAAACTCAAAGTAAATGAAAACCAAGATTAACAACCCTTTATAAATTTATTATAACAAAATAAGAACACAAGGCAATAGCATATACTTAAAATCCCCCAACCCTAAAACCTAACTTTAACAGGGACCTCAAGTAGACAGACGAGACGGGGACTCAGGAGAAAAGAAGCTAGCGAAACCAGCTGTCTCCCTCCCCCTCTCTGCTTGCTTGGAGAAAAGTAGCTAGCGAAACCAGCCGTCTCCTTCGTCAAATAAGGACTTACACGGCTTTATATATGGGACAGAACAATAGACAACTGTCAATAACGTTATTGGCTATCGTATAAAGTGGGCGTTACCAAAGTAATAGAATAAATCACATCGGGATCGGAATACGAATAATAATAAATAGAAACGAAATCCCGATCTACCACATTCCTCCCCCCTTAAAGACAAATGCTATGCATTTGACTAAAATCAAGTGGTGCATTTCAGTCAAATTTCCCTCAAAAACATACATACAAAATAAGCAAAACATAACACAATCAGGGGAATATGTCACATTGCTAAGTTCACCGTGGTTTCACAGTACCAGTCTCCATGGTCCTCAGCAATCAATAATTGGAACACAATCCAGAATAGGGTACTATGGGTATAACACAACATTTACACACGATAAACACAATCTTCACGGATATCGCTGATTCCAGAATGAACACAGTGGATACCGGTATAACATCAGATATTATGAAGGCGATCAGACACTTGAAATATATGGGGTTGAATGTATCAGGTTCCAGTCCATTTCCAAATCTCACATTGGTCAACCTGGTGTCTGGATAAACTGCAATAAAATTGGTGAATACATGGTCTGAAAAATCAAAAGAATTTATTAATACACATGTCACAAATATCATAACTGAATCCATTTATCAAATCATCACACTGAACACGGAACCTCACAGTACATAAAAGTATTATGTTTACACGGGTTATTAACATGCATACTATCCCAGTTTTGTCAACAAGATCGACAGAAGATAGTTACTGTTAGACTAACCTACTAGATTTACGCGTGTTTAAAAATCTATTGAATTTTACAAAAAAATCTAATTTAGTTTATAAGCCACAAAAATAAACAAATCAACGAACACGTAAATGCTACACCGCTCTAACTTTCAACTGACATTGTTATATCAAAACACATTTAGCCAATTCCCTTCGGATGCTCGGGTCGGCAGTAAGGGTACAATACTGGGTCGACGGGCTTGTACATAGAAGTAGTACCCACGAACGACAACTGTAAGGGGATTTCACCGCTCAGACAAGAATTAACTTTACCAGGGGGAACAGTTCTTCCATCGAGCTTCCATTCCAGGATGGAATCTGACATGTGCTCGTTCTCTCTCTTTTCTGGTAAATCTGAACAAGTCTGAGAGTTTGGTATAAATACATTCGCTTCGGGGTTCAAAGTTGACAATATTACGCCATTTTCACTTAAATTGGAAACTGTTTTAGTCTGTAACTCAGTGTCAGAACACTCGGATTTATTACATGTAGAACTGGACTTAAAATCAACAGGCACATCGTGTGTTTTAGTAACTTCGCCAAGACATGCATTTTCTTCAAAACATTGAACTTTATCCGGCGTTTTACCAGTTTCTGTTTGGTTCTGCGACTCTACCTCGAATGGTCGACTGTGTTCGGTAAGGTTTGAACGGCCTGAAACTAATGACCCGACCATGGCATTAGTCCCTGAATGTTTTTCGAGAGTAAGAGTTGTTTCTAACGAGCTTGAATTTTCAGAACAATGACCAGCCAGATGGCACGATTTACTGGTAATATTAGGAGGAACGTTTTGGCAATCAGACATGTTTGAATTCTGTAAAGACTCAACTTCATCAACAAAATGTTCACAAAATGCTTTCTGAATTTCTTCTTTAATAAATGCTTTTAAATTATTAAAATCGCTGTCACTCGTGTGAACTGAAACAGGCATTTGGTTTGCGACAAAATTACTTACGAAACTCTCATATTCTATTGCTAAACCTATCGCTTTCTCAATTGTGGAGGGATGTTTAAACTGAACATGCTTTTGCAAATCAATATCTCCTAAACCAAAGATAAACTGGTCAACAATATGAGGTTCTAAGTATTTATAGGGAATATGTGGATATGATTTTAAGGCTAACCTTTTCAAAGCATAACCAAAATCTTCAACTGTTTCCCCATTTTGTCTACACGCTGTTTTAAACTCAACTTGGTAAGCTTCCACGTTTTCTCCGGGATTGAAATAGTTCTTACAAATTTCTTTTAAAACATCATAGTTGTCAGACTTTGTCAAAGGAATTTCGGATAACACATGTCTTGCAGATCCCCGTAAACTCATAATAAGCTGACTTGCACATTCTATCTTACTCCACCCATTCCACTTAGCAACTTGTTCAAACTGAATAAAAAATTCATGGATATCAAAACTACCATCAAATGTTGGCGACTTGATTTCTTTCCTATGCTTTGAATGACGTGCCAAATAATTGTCAGATTGCACGTGCGTTTGATTCTCGCTAGCCGTCTGACTAACATTTTCGAAAGCAAAACCATTTTTAAAATACTTCGTTTTAAGCTCTCTCTCTAAAAAATCACACTTTGCTGATAACTCTTCTATCTGTCTATCAATAGTATTTACTCTAACTTCGTTGGACTTATCGGAACTTTCATAAGGGACACCATTCCCGGTCTGAATATGTGCTGGGGGATAATTTCTCTCACGCAAAAATTCTCTATCAACTCTAAACATAACTGCATGATGAAAAAATGCAGCGTAAAAAATCAAGTACAAAAATAATCTACTAAATATTTCAACTCACGAACAACATGAATTCTCAAACCCACAAATCCATTACAAAGAAAAGCGACAGCTAAAGAAATAAAAAAAAACCCACAATACAATAGAAACTGACAACAAAAGAATTCAGCCAAGTCCGAATCACTGAATAGGGCTCTGAAAGTGAGTAGCACGTGCCACTGACTATTGTAGTACAAACCCTATCCTGGTCACGGCACCAAATAATGTAGCAGGTCAGTGCCGTATAGGTTTTTATCAGTACTTCGCGTTGTGTTTATTTTTGTTTTGAGACTGAGTTTGACCTCTACATTAAGAATTAAACTTTACTAAATTATAAATAAGGTATGAAAACGACTTTACTCTCACTGTAGATAAACCAGATATAATAAACCAAACTCAAAGTAAATGAAAACCAAGATTAACAACCCTTTATAAATTTATTATAACAAAATAAGAACACAAGGCAATAGCATATACTTAAAATCCCCCAACCCTAAAACCTAACTTTAACAGGGACCTCAAGTAGACAGACGAGACGGGGACTCAGGAGAAAAGAAGCTAGCGAAACCAGCTGTCTCCCTCCCCCTCTCTGCTTGCTTGGAGAAAAGTAGCTAGCGAAACCAGCCGTCTCCTTCGTCAAATAAGGACTTACACGGCTTTATATATGGGACAGAACAATAGACAACTGTCAATAACGTTATTGGCTATCGTATAAAGTGGGCGTTACCAAAGTAATAGAATAAATCACATCGGGATCGGAATACGAATAATAATAAATAGAAACGAAATCCCGATCTACCACAGTTTTAAAAGATACATTCCCTAATAACTATCGACAGGAATGCAGATCGTGACGTCAAAGTTAATTATGACGTCATATCGTATGAAGTACAGACAAATGACTTTCTACACATCGCTGTGAAGCCTTTTTTAACCTGCCCACGTGAGAGGAATAATTCATCAAAATTGATTTGACTGTTAGATAACTATTATTATAATATATGACATATCATGACATTTATTGCACGGTTGTTATTAAATTAGAACAAGTTGGTTTTGCTAGGATACAGGATTCATATGAATGATTTATATGATTAACTGTGTAATATAGATAATATTTTTACATTCAGTTAAAATTTCCCCTATTGTTTGCATTGGAAATCTGTGACGTTCAATTTCTTGTAAAACTAACTAGCATATTCACGGGACATGAGCAAATATATAAACGTTATCAAGAGTTTGGAATAAATCTACTATTGTAAGATGAAATGAAACGTTCACTCTTACATATTAGTAATACATTTGATATGCATTTATGAAAAAAATAATCGTTCATTCATACCTATTCGTTGTTATATTTAGTCGCGGAAGCGAACTAAATAAATTGGTAATATGGCTGTCGTATATCGTCGGAGGTCCTAAATTCGTCACGGTCCTAGAGTCGTGTCCCTTTTGTTTTCTTCGCGTATCTCGCGAGATTTGGTTCGAGGCTGCGCATTTCTTGAGAAAAAATTTACTACGATATGTGACGTCACTTTTTACTATACAGCAGCCGACAATGCGGTCAAAACAGGTAATATTTTTTATTTTAATTTTTATCTTCAACTATTTGCTAAGATCACTTAATACCAAATAAAGTCGCAAATGAAAATGGTCAAATACACGTTTAAACCCAAAATTTAAGAATATAACAGGGGTTGTCTCCTTTGTTGACATCCAGTCAATGAAAGTCATGTGATCTGATTGGAATGTTTAAGGCCAAACAAAGATAATTTTTAGTTACAAGAAGTAAAGTTCCTTATAGCCTTTTTATTTTGTTTTTGTGTTTTTGTTAGGTTAATCCCACGTCAAAAAAGAAAAAATACAGAAATCAAATGTCAGTGAAAAAGGCATCAAAAATATTTCAAGTGCCAGACACCACTCTAAGAGATAGAGTTCTTCAAAAAGTGGATCCTGAGACAGCAGTTTTTGGGAAGAGCCCAGTGCTGGAATGCTTTGAAGAGGCAAACCTAGTTCAACATTTTAAGACGATGGCAGCTTATGGGTATGGTTACACCCGACAGGAGTGTGTAAATATTGCACCTGAGTATGCTGTACACCTTGGGAAGAGAACTATGGATAAACCATTTACCATGAAATGGATGAGGGGGTTCCTTAAAAGATGGCCAGAACTAAAAGTGTTAAAGCCAAGAGGGCTTGAACATGCCCGAGCGAAGATGGCATCAAAAGAAACTGGGTACTTTAAGAATCTTGAAAAAACCCTTTCAACACACAACATGCATGACAAGCCTCATTTGATTTACAATGTAGATGAAAAGGGCATATCAATTGATCACAAACCCCCTTCAGTTGTGAGTGATTCAACATACTGCCCACAGGCTGTCACATCTGGTCGGGGGAAAACTATTACCATTCTTGGAGGAGGAAGTGCCAGTGGGGTTGCCATACCACCATTTTTTATTTTCCCAGGGAAGCGGATGAGACCAGAGTTATTAAATGGGGCATCTCCTGGAACCAGTGGGACTGTGAGTGAAACAGGTTGGTCAAATGGTGTTATATTCCGCGAATATTTAGAAAACCATTTCTTGAAGTTTGTACCACGAAGTGACAATCAAAAGGTTCTTTTACTTTTGGATGGACATCGCTCCCATGTTTCTGTTGATCTGATAGAATGGGCAAAAGAGTCACATCTTGCAGCCCATGGATGTCTCTTGCTATGGTCCCTTGGAGAAAATATACAACAACCTGTGCCACAAATTGATGAGGGAGTCCTCTGCTACCATTACCAGATACAATGTATGCGAGGTTGCTGGCAAGGCATACACTAGAGCACTTTCTCCAGAAAATATTCAGTCTGGATTCAGGAAATCAGGTATCTACCCTTTGAATCCTGAAGCGATCAGAATGGAATATCTGGCTCCAGCAGAGGTGTTTAAACAAATTAGCCCTATTACAAACACAACACCAAGTGAAAAGAATACACATGAAGATGCGGAAAATTTAGACAATCGAGGAAGATAATGGAGGTTTTGTAATGGAATTAGTGAACAAAGAGAAACACTTGAAGGAAATAAAGAGTGAGCCAGTTACCAAGGAGAGAAAAACAATGAGTAAGATAGTGGCAGGGAAGGAAATTTCTGATGGAGTAATTGAAAAAATGGTGGAGCATGAAAGAAATCAGAAAGGATCACATGGGAAAAGAAAGTCAACTAGTGTGAAGAAAGCTGAACCTAAGAAGAAAATTGTTTTTGTTGACGAGACTCAACAACCAGGACCATCGGCTATAAATTTGATTTCCGATGATGCCATCAGTGATTCAGACAGTGACACTGAGAACATTGATCCGTCAAAGCTTTGTTGCATTTGTCACAGATGGCAGCCAGAACAGATCAGAAATTGTGTTTCTTTAGTGTTTACTAAATGGACACAATGTGACAGATGCAACCACTGGGTTCATTTAATTTACTGCTCACCTGTCAGATTTGTTAGGAGGAATGACTCCTTCTTCTGTCCTCACTGTACAGAAGAGTGATCATATTGTTTTAATACAACTATCCAATATTGCATTGTTAAATCTGTTGACAATTATACTTTATAAATAGAACATATCAATTCAAAAGATGGATTTACATGTATTAACTGTTATCAAATTTGTTCCATTATTTTTATAGATTTATTGTGTTACTGTTTATTTAAATTATTCAATTTGTTATAATTAAATAGAGTTTTAAATATTGTTAAATGTATTTTCATAATTTTTTATACTGTGCAATTCATTGTTGTTAGTATTGTCCATTATAAACGAATGTTTAGATTGCTTTGGCCTTATAGTTTTGTTTATAATATCTGACGTCACGACTCTAGGACCAGGTTTCAAAATGGCCGCCTCCGCTTCATTGGTGCTTTCACTGCCCACTTATTTATTTATGAAATGAAAAAAATAATGAAAACAGTGTTAAGTTTTACGCAGAAATAGAAGTGCTTTAGGTATGTTATAAATAATTTAGTGTCACAATTTTAATAAAGTGATTAAAATGACCGACATTCTTAGGGTAACGACTCATGGACCTCCGAGGATACATATATTTCACATCCTTGACTAATACGGTATGATAGCTTTCAAGCGGCGATACACAAATACTTAATACAAATAATCATTAATATTAATATAAATATAAACATCCAATGCTTAACACTCCAAAAATTTGTAGACAAATTGAATACCGCGCTTTATAAATGTATAAATGCTGATTTATAGATAAAAATAACCTGATATCGCTCGTCTGCATGTTGGAAACTGGCCTAGCATTGAAAACCATAAGTCTTATTAATACTATATACTGGTAAATAAAAATGATAGCTAAGTGTCTGTTCGAAAATGTTTGTTGCTAGGGATTAACAAGTGATATAAAGCATGTCTTTTGTAAAACATTATTTTTCAAATCAAACAAGCAGCTGAATAATGTTACAGTATCAAATGTACATACATGTAAAAGTACATACAAACAAACATTATAAGAATGTGTTATAAATAGTCGAAACCATCATTTTTACCTGTAATTTTCTGCAGTAACAAAATCCGTTGTGCAATGATAAGGTCAACTTTGTTTTTAAAGAATTATATACGGGGAAAAAATCAATGTTTTTTTTTTAAGAAAAAATACAAATAACTTACGAAAGTTCAAAGACAGTTTCAAGCAAATAAACTTCTCTACTTTTTTTTCCTGCAGCGCCCCTGAAGTGAAGGCTACCCTTAAATATAATATCAATCCATGAGCATAGCGTGTCTTTACATAGAATAGCCACAGACTGTGTATTTTGCATAAGAACGGAAGTACGATATGTTAACTTTAAGAAAACTACCGCCTTTCAAACAGAATTAGGTCAAGTGTTTTTTCATGGATTTGTATTATCCAATTAAAGCTTGTCCGTTTCCAGTTAAAGATACTTTTTATTTCATATAAAAAAAATAATGGTTTTTATATTCTTTATTTTTTAGCATAATTTGGTTTTCGCTGTAGATCAAGATGCTTAACTTATCCTGAATATCATGATGTGTTTTCATCGACTTTATGGCTCATTACATTTTATCTTTCAGTAAGTATATATTAATGCTGCATACTTATTAAAATGACTGAATATAGTTTTGCTATTTAATGCACACATGCATAACACAGATGACGATTATATATCATCTAATAAGTCTTATTTATTAACCATAAACCCGAGTCATTAAAGTATGATACCCAGGTGTCAGTATACGCCCAGGCTGGGATTTTCATTTATTACAATTTATGTGTTAAACACTTGTTTAAAATGTGATTCTGTCAGAATTATAACTGAAGTGCAATTCAACAGGGTAACATTCGTGGCAACCCCCGTTGGTATTTTCTAGTTACATGTACATTTATTCTGTACCTTGGTTTGCATTGTAAAGCCGAACTTTTCTAACAACCCTCGTAGAATTTAACGTAAAGTGTTGACCATCAATCGGTCATAGCAAACCCATACATTTTTTTTCTAAAATGACAAATGATCTTTAAAAACATTAAAGGAAATATTTCAAAAAGCTTACATGCAGTTTATATAAACATTTATAATTATAACTAGAACTTTTTTTGTCTTCAACAAAAAGTAAGGGCTTTTCGACATCCCCTTTCCCTTTTTTGATTGTAAATGTCAGGTAAAATCGTATCTATTTTTTATTTAAAAATTCTTAACCGCCTAGGTGTAATCAGTTGCCTATTAGAAATATAACCTTATAAATAATGCAATGTCAAAAAAAGATAACTTCAACACTTTAAAAGTAAATATACTTTTAATTTCTAAAAGAATATTTCCAAAAAACCATAAAAAAGTAAGCATTCCTTTCTCAAATAGAAACGTGGTATGACTAGAGTATTAATGTTCTACGTTCATTGAGCAAAGCGAGATAACTCTTTCTAAATCACTTTTTCAACTTTTAGAAAGTTGCAATATTCACACCCTTAATACTCCCATAAGAAGTCAAAAAATGGCCCTACGGACCATACTTTTTAAATTGTACTCTTTACTCAAAACTTAAAACCGAAAAGATTTTAAAAATCGGATGAAAAATAAAAAAGATACAGCTAAAGCGTTGTTTTTAGCTTTGACCCCTCTAGATCCCTTATCTTTCAAAAATTTTATCTCAAAATATTTTCAAGTCTGCAAATTAGGTCCCTCAATATGAATATTAAATGTGGAAATATTTACTTGAAAACTGTTTGAGAAAAAGTGGCACGCATGAATTCAGTTTAACATTAAAACACCCATAGACGATTTTTTATCAACTTGTAAAACCGGAAGTTCTCAATGGTTTCAAACGAAACTTTAAATGTATGATTATTATGACAGTTTTAACATTTTCCATTCCTCATTTAAAACATTTGGTGGTTATTTCAATTTTCAGTTTTTTCATCCCCCCTTTTTTCATAGTTTGAAGTCTAATATCTCAAAAACAGCAAGAGATAGAAAAAAGTTGTTGCTTACGATTTTGTATATCATACTAGGAAGTATCTAAATCCAAAATTTCTTAGTTAATTATCAAAAAATAAAAAAGATACAAAGGTCCTTTTAGTATTTTGTTTTTTGCATGTGTAAACCGGAAGTATATAGACCGGAAGTCCAAAAAAGGACATACGGGAGAACTTAACAATTGCTTAAAGAAGCTAACATTAAATTTTGATTTTTCTATTCCGTTTTCAAAAAATCCATGACGAAACTTTGTCGAGAAGAATAATAATAATAAAACAGAACGAAAACAATAGGTCTTTTCGACCGAAAGTCGAAAAGCCCTAATTAATTGTAACAATTTAAAGGGGTGACATTCATTGTTACAATTTGTTTAATGAGGTATGATTGTGCGTTCAAACTCTTCTATTTAAAGTCATGTTTAGACGAGAAAATAAATTAAATAAGATTCGCTTCTTTTACAATTATAACTTCTGTATTTTCAACCACCGATCTTACTATTAAAATTCATTTGACTTTAGCTAATTATCGTATACGATTACAAACTGACTATGACAATAGTTGTATGGTAATTAATTTTGCATTTATCGACTCAGAGATTCATGAAAAGAAAAAATAACCATTGTTCTTCTCTTCGCAAATTTACATTATATATAATTGCATATGTGCATTCGATAAAATCATATTATTGTCTAATTAGTATTTATATATTCTAATGATAAGTAAATAAGCTAGTTTTATCAATCAAGGTATTTTTATTTTTTGGTTCTCAGGTGTAAGAAAATGATGACGTCGGGCTAACGTTATAATGAAAATAAAAGGTTTTGCGAAATCTTTTAAATCTTTAAAGTTGTTTTGCAAAAAATTGGCCGAGAACACATATTGATTATTTTTTATGAATTGATTCAACAGTATCTCTCTTCTGTTCTTGTGTTGAGTAAAATGAAGTTCGTCAAAATTGTTTAAAAGTTTGAATCATAGTTCTAAAATGCGTTTTCCGATTAGGATATGCAATTTACTATCTATTTCATTGAAATGGCGTTGCTTGGTTTTATCAACGACACCATGTTTGAAACACGATAACATTATTACCACGCAGACGAATCTCAAATAAATTTTAGAAATAAAATTTTAATACCTATGGATGTCGCGGACAAATTTTCAGGGTAGGTTTTCTCGAAAGCAGTAAACCGGCAAGCTACCTTAGGATAATAAATTCATTTGTAAGACACATACTAGGTGTCAAATGATTGGATCAAAATACAGGAAATGATAATTTTGAACAATACAGCGTTATCTATAATATAAAGCAATTTTTAACTTTATCTCAAATGTCACTCAAAGACAATCGATGCATTACATTACAGAAGTTTTATATTGAAATTCCAGTGTAAACATTTTTCATTTTCTTTCAGATATAAACAGAACATACATGTTCTACATATAATACTGTAAACCAACAGTAATTATCATAATTATTTCATGCAGTCATTGATTTTCCTAAAAGCAATGGTGGTTTCAATCAATTGATAAAAGAGGCGTCTAGATTTCAATCCTGTCTGTTTCGGTCACTAAGGTTCTACCAATCAACAAATGGGGCATGTTGATATTGGTCCTGTTGGTTTCTATAGATCTATGAATTACATGTATCTAGTTACTTTCTATAGAGCTATAAATAAACTAAAGTTTCCATAAGAAATAGAGGGAATCATACTCGATCCATGTAAATATAGTCATATCAAACCCGTAAGCGATTATGGCCCTTCAGGCCTTTGATTTACTCATATAATTCAAATATTGGTCATTGGTAGCTCAGCTATATCTTTTTTATCTTAAAAAGTGCCTCATACAGTCGATTGCTTTTGAATTAAAAATATCCCCATTCAACGTAAACGTAACTGAATAAGATTTAATTTTTTGCAAGTTAAAACTAACGAGATTCTCAAACGGATTCTTTAGTGCACATTATCTTAATTAGGGCTTTTCGACTTTCAGTCGAAAAGACCTATTGTTTTCGTTCTGTTTTATTAGGGTCTTCCGTTTCCAACGGAAGACCCTCTTGTTTTTCTTCGGTTTCTTTTTATTATTATTTTATTTTTTATTTTTTTTCTTACTCCTTCTCGGCTTTATATCTCAAAAAGTTTTCATCCGATTTCAATTAAATTTTCAGAGCTTTTGTAAAATTAGCGTGCCTCAACGATGTTAAAGTGTCAGCATTTATGTCACTTCCGTTTAAATTTGGCGGCCATTTTTAAATTTAAAAAAAGTGATTTTGTCCGGAAGAAATCTCCATAAACTTTAAAGATATCGCTTTGTAATTTTTACTGATGATAGATGTATCAATTCTATAGTGTACTGGGGGGTTTAAAATTGTGTTCATCAATTTTGCTCAAAACCGGAAGCAGTTCCAATTTTTGGAAATTTTCATTTTTTTTGAACAAAATAGGACAATACTTCAGTCTTATAGAACTTGCCATGGTGAATTCAAATCTGAAATCTGCTTGAAAATCGGACAATGCATTACAGAGATATCAGGGTTTAAAAATTGATTTTACCTGAAAATTTTGATTCCGCATTCTTGGTTTAAAAAATAGCGTAATGTTCAAAGTGAAATTAATTCGTACCAAAAATAATTGTTAAGTCGTACTTGAACACATTCGGATTTTTTTTCGTCAAGTCGTTCTTGAAATCGGAATGGTTTTTGTTAATCCGTACTTAAAATCATTCGGATTTTGTTAAGTCGTGCCAGGAATGATTCGATTTTTTTCATCTTTTTTTTTTTAGTTACTCTTCTTATCGGTTTAAGAGATCTGCTTCTTACAGGAACTTCCAGCTTTACTTTGGACATTAACGGAAGACCCACTCGTTGCTTTGCAACGAGCTTTGCTCTAGTTATTATTCTTCTCGACAAAGTTTCGTCATGGATTTTTTGAAAACGGAACAGAAAAATAAAAATTGAATGTTAGATTCTTTTAGCAATTGTTTAGTTCTCCCGTATGTCCTTTTTTGGACTTCCAGTCTATATACTTTCGGTTTACACATGCAAAAAACAAAAAATTGAAAGGACCTTTGTATCTATTTTTTTTTTTTTGATTATGAACTATGAAATTTTGGATTTAGATACTTAATAGTTTGATATACAAAATTGTAAGCAACAACTTTTTTCTATCTCTTGCTGTTTTCGAGTTTTTAGACTTCAAACTTTGAAAAAAGGGGGGATGAAAAAAGTAAAAATTGAAATAACCACCAAATTTTTAAATTGAGGAATGAGAAATGTTAAAACTGTCATAATTAACATATAATCAAAGTTTCGTTTGAAACCATTAAGAACTTCCGGTTTTATAAGTTGATTAAAAATCGTCTATGGGTGTTTTAATGTTAAACTGAATTCACGCGTGCCACGTTTTCTCAAACAGTTTTCAAGTAAATATTTTCATATTTAATTTTAATAATGAAGGACCAAATACGCAGACCGGAAAAGGTTTTGGGATTAAAATATTGAAAAATAAGGGATCTAGAGGGGTCAAAGTTGAAAACAGCCCTTTAGCTGTATCTTTTTTATTTTTCATCCGATTTTTAAAATCTTTTCGGTTTTTAGTTTTGAGTAAAGAGTACAATTAAAAAATTATGGTCCGTAGGATCACTTTTTTACATCTTATAGGAGTTTTTTGGGCGTGTATATTGCAACTTTTTAAAAGTTGAAAAAAAATGATTTAGAAAGAGTTATCTCGCTTTGCTCAATGAATGTAGAACGTAAATACCCTAGGCATACCAAGTTTTCTATTCGAGGAATGAATACTTACCTTTTTTTGATTTTTAGGAAATATTCTTTTAGAAATTAAAACTATATTTAATTTTATAGCTCTGAAGTTATCTTTTTAGTGACATTGCATTACTTATAAGTTTATATTTAGGAACTGATTATATCAAGGCGGTGAAGAATTTGTAAATAATAGAATGAGAAATGATTTTACCTGACATTTTCAATCAAAAAGGGGAAAGAGATGTCGAAAAGCCCTTACTTTTTGTTGAAGACAAAAAAAGTTCTAGTTAGGGCTTTTCGACTTTCGGTCGAAAAGACCTATTGTTATTGTTCTGTTTTATTAGGGCTTTTCGACTTTCGGTCGAAAAGACCTATTGTTATTCTGATGTTTTATTATTATTATTCTATATTCTCGACAGAATTTCCGTCAGCTATTTTTTGAAAACGGAAAGGAATATTTAAACAATAATTCAATAGTCTTATAGCAATTCTTGATGACACGCGTATGTAAGGTTTTGGACTTCCGGTTCCGACACTTCCGGTTTTGACAAGGAAAATACTAAGAATTCATTGAAACGTAATATCTTTATTATGTTTTAAGTTAGAGCATTCAAATTTAAGAATTAGATGCATCTTGTCCAGTTATACAAAATCGTAAGCGTAGTCATTCCTCTATCTCTTACCATTTTTGAGATATTAAAGCTCGAACTTGAGAAAAGGGGGGTGAACAAGAATTTTTTTTTTTAAACCATAGAAATTTTATAAGACGCCTAAGCATTGTTCAGATAGCACTATTTAACATATATTCCAAGTTTGAATACAAAATATTGAGTACTTCCGGTTTTATGAGCTTATGAAAAAATGTCTATGGGAGTTTCAATGTTAAACTAAAATTACGCGTGATTCGTTTTCTCAAAAAGTTTATGAGTAATTATTACAATATTTTTTTGGGATAATGACACAACAAATGCGCAGACCGGAAAAGTTTTTGGGTACACAATTCGAAAGAATAAGGGATCTGCCGGGGCCAACGTTCAAAACAGCCCTTTAGATGTAACTTTTTTATTTCTCTTTTGATTTTAAAAATCTTTTCAGTTTATTGTTCAGAATAAAGAGTACAATCTTAAAGTTATGGTCCGAGGGGCCACTTTTTGACTCCTTATAGGGGTTTGGAAAGCCCAAAGATCATCACTTGTTTAAATTAAAAAAAATTTTTAGGTAAGAGTTATCTCGCTTTGTTGTAAGAATGTAGAGCATAAATAATAAAGGCATACCAAGTTTTGTGTCCCAGGAAGGAATACTTACTTCAATATGATTTTTTGAAATTATTCCTCTGGGAATAAGAAGTGTAGCTACCTGTAAAGTTCTGGAGTTATCTTTCTTTTCACATTGCACTACTCATAAGTTCCTATCTAAGCAACTTGGGATACCAAGGCGTTTAGAACACTTGGAAATAAATTAGAGAATAAATTTTTTGAACATTTAATTAAAAAGGGGGAATGGGGCTGTCGAAAAGCCCTTACTTTTTGTTGAAGACAAAAAAAGTTCTAGTTATTATTATTCTTCTCGACAAAGTTTCGTCGGCGATTTTTTGAAAACGGAAGACAAAAACAAAAATTTAATGTTTAGTTCTTGTAGCAATCGTTTATTTCTCCCGTATGTCCCTTTTTGGACTTCCGGTTTATATACTTCCGGTTTACAGATGCAAAATACAAAATATTAAAAGGACCCTTGTATTTATTTTATTTTTTTAATTATAAACTGAGACATTTTGGAATTAAATACTTCGTGCTATGATATACAAAATCGTAAGCGAAAACCTTTTTCTATCTCTTACCGTTTTCGAGACATTAGGCTTCAAACTATGAAGAAAGGGGGGATGAAAAAAGTAAAAATTGAAATAACCACCAAATGTTTAAAGTGAGGCATGGGAAATGTTACAACTGTCATAATTATCATATATTTTAAGTTTTATTCAAAACATATGAGAACTTCCGGTTTTATAAGTGGATAAAAAATCGTCTATGGGAGTTTTAATGTTAAACTGAATTCACACGTGCTACGTTTTCTCAAAAAGTTTTCAAGTAAATATTTTCATATTTCACATGTATAATGAGGGACCTGATATGCAGACCGGAAAAGGTCCTGGAAAAAAATTCCGAAAAATAAGGGATCCCAAGCGGTCAATATTAAAAATAGCCCTTTAGCTGTAACTTTTTTATTTTTAATCCGATTTTCAAAATCTTTTCGGTTAATAGTACAGAATAAAGAGTCCAATTTAAAAATCATGGTCCGAGGGGCCACTTTTTGACTCCTTATAGGGGTTTAAAGGGTCTGAAAATGATACCTTTATCACAATTCAAAAAAAATAAATTTCAGGAGTTACCCCGCTTTGCTCAATGAATGATTAGCATAAGAGCTATTGGCATACCAAAAGTCTTGAATCACGAATGAATACTTTCTTACATATGAATTTTTAAAACTTTTCTTCAAGAATTAAAAGATATGTTTTGATATAAAATTCTGGAGTTGTCTTTCTTTAGGCATTTAATTTCTTATAAGTTAATGTGTGGGTATATGTTTATGACATTTGTTCTCATTTTATCATACACAATTTTTGAGAGAAAAAAATTAAGAATTTAAATCAGGGGTTTAAAGGGCTGTCGAAAAGCCCTACCTTTTTGTTGAAGACAAAAACAGGTCTAGTTGTTATTATTTTCATCAACCTTGGAAATTGATATCCCCTCCACAAGAAATCTTTCACGACTTATTTCGATAAAAACACAAAATAAAATAAAAAATTCTTAAGGAGATATGACACGGTTCATAAATCACCAAAATCGTGTAGTTGACTGCCACATTACCGTATATCCGGTAATTCTAGCAATGATCTATTTTTCGCTTTTTTGCGATCCCTGTCAAATCGCATGATATTGAATACGCAAACATTTTATCTTGTACTATTTTTCATAAGAAACTTTTAAAATCGCAAAAATTGACTAACGCAAATAAAAAATACTACATATTTTCCCCATTTACGCAAATTTTGTGACACCCGCAATACGGTTATACACGTATAACGTCTTAACCATATCATTATTCAATTAGAGAAAGAAAACGAAAAGAATTGTATAGAACAAACCATTGAAGACAACATAAAAACAGTAATTGTTTAAAGATATATAGTTAATATTCTACATACTAGAAAAAATATCTACAACAATAGCAAACGTGATCTGAGGTAACCATTCCGAAATGGTTGACAAAAATTGAAAGGATCTCATTGTACAGTAATCAAACAAAGACTGACATATAATATAAATCCCAAAACCCTGCAATCATTTGTCTCGTAATCTTGTCCACATGATGGAGTTTTTGAGATAAAAAAAATTTTGTTTTGCTGATTATTTGTACATAAATCAGAGATGTGTCTATTACTTCGATTTTGAGTTTTGATATTTCTTGTAAAAAATACAAGCTGGTGCAATTAGGCAGTTCCCATATTGTACGGATAATTCCTCCTACAGTTTTTAAGATAGGAAGACAAATGGGTGATAGGTACTGTTAACACACAAGAAAACCTCATTTTTGGTCATATTGTTGGCTTTTGTCTCGTTTTCAATGTTACAACCACGTTTCATGTTTCAAATCATGAGGATCTTAAGCGTTTGAAAAATATTACTGATAACCTTCCCGGCTGGGAGAAAAATCGGTTACAGACAAAAGTTCTATACGAAAAAAGAGAACTGATTGTGAATTTTAATAAACATTAATTTCTAAAGACAACGTCAAGTATGACTTTGTTTAGTGCAAATTATAGAAAGGACTTTTGGACGGTCGACGAGTTAGGGGCATGTAATAGCTGGCTATGTTAACCTTATAATATCAGGTTATGTTATTCTTAGAATTTCTGATGTTTATCTTAGACTACCATGTTATTTTATTCTCCAACTTCCAAATAAAGTTAACCCGAGAAAATAAAATAGTATTATTAATTTCAGAATTTCAGGTATTGTCATTTAAAGAATCTCATATCAAGTTAAAATCAAACTACATGATCAAAGCAAATTTAAAAACTACAAATGTATTTAACCTCAGTTTATCAGGTCGTGTTTTTTTTTCTTCAGAATATCGGGTTGTATTACCTGATTGATTATTGATTAATTCCTAGCTTTTTGATTGGCCGATATCCAACAGTCTAGAAAAAATAGAACGTTATATTTACCTGTAAGTGACCTATGATGTTAATATAACGTTTGATTTTTCTAAATTTGAGTAAAAATAGATTGAGAAATTCCCAATGACTTTGAAATTATCCGCAGTGGAAACTCAAGATACTCTTACACCTGTAGCAAAGTCAGTGCACATTACCTCAAGCCTTATTTTTAAACACTAACCTAGGAAATTGGTAATACCCTCGCTTCAACAAAGTTGTTGTCAATTAGGTTATTTTTTTAATAACATGCAGCTTTTAGATTTTCATACCGATGATAAATTCACAAAATGTAGTTATTCATAAAACAACCTGAACATTTGAATAAATTGTGTAATTTATTGCAACCTTAAGACATAGTCATTTTACAATATAGTTAACAAATAACATTATATGAAATGTTTTGGCATGCAAAAAAAATTAACAAAGAAACTGCATAATACAAACTGAGAAAAAAAATAAGGATTGGTAGGAAGACATATTTATATATACATAGAGGAGTCGTCTACATTATGCAAAAATGTATGTCTTCATCAAAGAAATTTTTCTTTGGTAAATTTGCAGACTAAAATAAACCAATCAAAAGAACAACAGAGGAAAACAACAACAAAATACAGGAGGATGCATCTAAGAATTTCAGGCATTTATAACATGGAAATGTAGCTCTGAACGATTGTCTACTTCTATCTACGTCGTTGCCAATTTTTTTCAACCGCAAGAGTGGTTCAATGACTCCGTAAACAGCTTTTGCGATCTGAACCCAGGATATCAATTTTTTAGTATTACGAGCCACAGAAATAGCTAGGAAAATCTGAGGTAAATCTTCTGTCATGCTTGACAAACACGATAGAAACGTTGAGCAAAGGGTTTCTTCGTTGTCATCGGTACAGCAGACAAAACAAAGACTGCACAGTGTCATAAAATATAAAAAGATTCCCCATATTGAAACACCTAAGATCCATTGTTGTGTACTCTTGTGCACGTATTGAGAGCTTTTATCAATCTCGAAAATGAAATCCAAATCCAAAAACAGATCGATTGTTTCAGAAAGAAACACAAGAAAGACAGCGCATGTTTTGTCTTCTCTTCGCATCATGTGTGAAACGTATTTTCCTATAGCAAATAAAAAAAACTGAAACCAATATCGATTGAATTCTTCACATTGTTAATTCTAGGTACTTGATAAAACATTATCCAATCTTCCATATAATATAATATTGTACAGACTTACTTTTTCGAGGAAGTGCGCAAAGATATTCGTCACATAAATCTATATCTCTTTTGCTGTTAATAATTCCAGCGAATGTATTTTCTGAAAATACTTGACTGCGAGCTAATAATAGATAGTCTATTTCTAGACATTGGGTTTTACGTGATTTAAAAACATGTAAGCAGGTGTTTCAATATTTTGATTTACAGGCTTTTGCTATTCAAATGTGATTTTTATATTTCACTTATTTGAATGACATATACTTTACATATAGCATATATCAATGGCAATCAATTACATATATGCCTTTAATTCAAACCATTACAGTGTATATTACAGTGTGTTGCTTTGCATAATTTCCCAGGTGTGTTTTCCTCTGTTTTGAGGCTTATTAAACACTGAAATGCTTTCTTTTGGTGCTTTATGCGGGATATGCAGGTAGCGACATTGCAGAAAAAACTACATAACAGCATTACATGTAGCAATGATTGCTACTTCCATAATTAACCCGCATAAATCCAGCATCTTCTTGATTATAATTACATCTTTCTTTTAACAAATTCATTAATCAATCGTAAATAGTAAGTAAAAGTAATTTATTCATTCATTCATTATAAATCATTCTTAATGTAAGCTAAAAATAGCCTAGTTGTCATATATTGGAATTCGAGTGAGGCATCATCAAGATTTTTTGTTCAGTCCGTGATTTTTCTTAGTTTGCTAAAGGTTTCGACCGATCGATAAACTGGTTAAAACTTGGTCGTGTGGATATCAGTCCTGTTATTTAACATTAAGCTGTGAATTACAATCGGTTCTTCAAAGAAAGAGAGGAGAATAATACTAGGTAGATGTAAATATTGAACAAAAATATTGCTTTCGTTGGTAATTTATGCAATATATCTATTGAGGTAGCGCGCTAGTGGGTTATGTACATGTTTCTACAGAAATCTCTCCTTTCATAACCTGAAGGAATCATAACATGTGGTGATAGCAAACAGTGTTCAAAATCAAAGATCCAAAGGAACATTACAAAACAGGGTCAGGTGCCATGGAGGATCGTCGAACAAATTTATTTATCTTTGATCCTTCTATTCGCCACTGTCCTTCAAAGTACCTACCCTGGCCTGGATACTTTTTTAGACGATCAATCTACTACTGTACACTTTTTTTAGGGACAGCCATGAAATACAGTTTAATTACGGAGCCAGGGGCATCTAGTGATTTGTGTCTTTTTCAAGATAGGTGGCATTGAAGTTTAGTTTGGAAATCTGCAGAAAATGGGGGTGTGGTAGTACAGTAACCTTTTCAGCCTCAAAATACTCGGTCTCAATGCGCGTTTGTTTTTTTTTTGCATTGTCGTGCAATAGTCTGAGATACTTCTTTCCCCTTTTGGGGCTACTTTTGTAATATTTCTTTAGTATTTAGAAATAACCTTGTCATGTTTTGCCCTTTGGCACAAAAATATGCAGGACAGAGCTTTTATTGTCAAAGAAAATGCAGTTAATGCAGGCCTATCTTTTACAACATACACCATAGAAAAGCAAATTCAAAACACTCAAATCTCATACCATAGCATACTATCTTAAACGGAACATTTGGGGTTTTTTTCGCATCCTTTTTCGAATCCGTACCTTTTTCCAGTCCTGGAGATCGCCATTTTAAAATGGCACCGGATTCTACCCGACCCCAAAACGAAGTGAAAACACAGTGGCGGGGCAGGAACCAGGCATATTTTGAGAAAGTAATTTTTATTAAATTTTGTAATGGGCAGACAACTCTTTAAAAAGTTTCAAGTGTAAAAGGTTACTTTAATTGACTGCATATTGTACATACTCCCGATTCTTGTTTATGTTAGCCACATTATAATTATATCAATTAAGTACGTATTTAAGGTGGAATTGTACATCTGTCAATATTAAGGTGGATTAACGTACATTATAATTGAAATTATTTCAACATTTTAGAATTTTCAAATTTCACAATATTTAACCAAAATAGATTTTAAAAATTTTTGTAAAAGGTAAAAGTTGTAAAACCCCATTTGAATTCTAATTCGTGACTTACAGATCCCTAGTGAATCCTCTAACCCACTGCGCTACGCTGGAACATGAATTTGTTGGGAAAGAAGCTATTTATAAAATCAAACTTGATTTTATTAATTGTTTATTTCGATATATAATACGTCACATAATGGAATGTCCATTAAGTGTCCTACAGTATACCACCTCAATGCGGTTTAGATAATCAAAATTGTTTAATACATCTCAGCTGTTGATTGAGTACATATGTATCTTAATGTCTTAAGTGTTGTTCTGTCTCGACTGTATTTTCGTTGCTTGACTAAACACGATGCTTATCAAAATAAGTTTTCCTCTGTTTGATTTTAAGAAGATAAAAGACAACTTCGGTAAGTCTCTGATGTTTTTAACATACGTAATACAACGTGAAATAACAAAGTATAATGGATCTCTCTCTCTCTCTTTCTCTCATTCTCTCTCTCTGCAATTAAAAACTTTAAATAGTACGTTTTTGAGCAATTTTTAGGTCAAAATGTACAACCTTTCAAAGTCAAAAAGATTCCTAATTTTTATAATATTCGGTAGCCTAAAATCGTCGTGTACTATAGCGCAGGACCCAGATCAATTCGAATGTTCTGTTCCTTTAAAAAAGCTTTATCACATTTTTATCAGTTGTGTTTAGATAAACACGCTTATTTATATAGCTGGTTGTTTTTTATATTTGCTTATCATATATATGTGGCTATCTTACTTCAATTAACAACACACTTTTATTATTTAACAATTAAAGAAACAAACAATATAAACAAATCATTTATATAATCAAATAATCCAAATACTTTTGACATTTTTTATTAAAGCAAATTACAAATAAAAGTCTATATCAATCAACAAAATGACTGAACAGATAATCAAAACAAAACTGAGAACCCTTTCAAATATCTTGCATTTCATGCGACATGTGTTTCTACCCCTAGTATGTCCGTCCATTCGACAATACTGACAGCCATGTATGATCAGTTGGATGATGTGTTCGCCTATTCTATAACAAGCTTTAACTATCTGTACAGGTGATATTAAATCCTCGGTACTGAACGCGACGATAAGAGCCAATATGATCTGTGGCAACTCCTCCAATAGAGTGGACATCAGAGAAAGTGTCACTGCGCATGTGCCGTTTTCTTCGTCCTGGTTATCGTCGTCGCTGTTGCAGATCCCATAACACTTTGTAAAAAGGGTACACAAAAACAAAATAGTTCCAAAAATGTCAAATCCAAGAATACTGTATTTCATTTTGTCTCCGATGAGGTCTGTTTTAATGACTTTGGCGTAAAAATCCCTATCCACGATTAGATCCTCTACCTCTAAAGCAAGCTTGATAATGAATGGGGGGGGTCTCTCAAACAACTGTCCATGAAGAGTAATTTTTAAAATAGAAAAAAATGAATTAAAACAATTAAGTAATGAAATTAAATCAGGAAACACACTAACAACCATTTTCTCTAGATTTATTTTAATACCGTTAGATTACTGCTGCGGTATGGTCAGCGTTTCTTCAATTTATTCTAACTTGTTATACCGTTAAGCATGGAAAGTCTCAACTGCCTTTTGTGGATGATCGTCATTTTATATGTGACGATACTTCAACATTACATGCTGATTATCTAACGTACATGTAACAACCTAATCCTTCTTCATTACATGATGATACTTTAACATAACATTGTACATGTTGCTATTTCATTAAATGGATGCACTTCAGTATACGATATAGATCTAAAATTAGCTATAAACAACGTGGTACGGAAAAACTCGAGGAGATATCGATGAGGAAAGTATAGAATTCTAGTCATGCTATTCAACAATCATTAACGTGCATTGCCTTATATATAAATGGACATTTTTCGAACCAAATTATTACATACATAAATTGACAACACTATAGATTGTGCAAATCCCGGATTATGGACAGGGGGAGGTACGGTCACCTTTATTTTATTTGTTGGAACCTGCGCACACCCAAAATCTCTTTGTGCCAAACGACTTCCAAATACCCTGCTATTACTCGTTTTTTTTAGGCGCCTTCCATGTCAATTTAATTAGTACCTTAAATGCCGTAGGTTGAGTGAATTTAATTTTGCAGGCAAGCGCTTTCAAATGGTGCTTATTTTACCCCTATTGGTATCGGCGCTTATACGCCATCAAACAGTGAATTTACTGTCCCTTTAAAAGGAGAAAAACGATCATCCACTAGAGCACAGCACACGCTCGTAGCATCGTTTCTGGAGGGGAAACGGGCCCCTCAATCTTGACAAGTAAATAAAAAAAATAAAAAACGCCAGGGTCTCAACAAAAAGTGTCTTAATTATAAACCGAGCTAGTAAAATGTTTAATGTTGGCTTCATGAAGCATTTACTGTACTTAATTGCCAAATTTCAGCATTTAGGCGCATCCGCTTACATACATGGTGAAAAAATTGCTAGCACAGTAAAAGTATACAATCCCTTCAATGGTACAGCTCATAAGAGAAGATCACTTATGAATGAAAATTAATGTCGGAACATAAGATATGGATGTTTGTATTAAGGCATATGAAACCCACAGACGGTGCTCATCAGAACAGGGTTCTAATCATACAGAAGATGAGGTATTGCGGCCCCCGGGTTACAATATCTTACATCAAGTCGGAAGTCAGGGACTAGGTTTGTTGTTAAAAATGATCACAGCAATACCTGTTCTGTAAAAAAAAAGTCAGAGCTTATATATATATATTGCCCACAACTACTAAGTGCCAAAAGATAGGGTTCAGATTGCACATCCTTGGACCGAAATCTCATGAGGAACCTTTCGTACCCCCCAAAATGTATGCTTTGAAGAGAATCTTCAATGGTCTCAAAGAGGCATAATTTTAATTTAAAATGATCGTTTTATAAAGCAACATGTAATCAGATATTGGCATTTTTAAAAACTCTTGCTTCAAACGTGTCTCGGTGGACCTTGTTTCAATCTTATCAATCTCAGAAAAACAACCCAGTGTTTAAAATTCCTTTTTGAGGCAAAGTATTTTTAAGGCTCAGCAAATAAACTAGTTCATGTATTGAATAAAAAGCTATTTAAATTACCTTGTAATGGAAATTTTGCAAATCTATTGTTAGATTATTTGTGCAGTTTGATTTTTAGGCCCAGCAAATCAATTAGTTCATGTACTAAATTAAAGGCTATTTAAATTACCTTGTAGTGGAAATTTCGCAAATCTATGGGTAGATCATTAGCGCAGATTGATTGATGTCACATGATCGAAAATAACAAGGACAAGTTAAGAAGAGGGGTCGTTTACCTCTTATATTCACTAGATTTCACTAGAACTGTCTATTTGATGCAATGATGATTCTTCAAAGGGACATAAGTACAAAATATGAAAGCATGATTTTGGTTTTGAAATTTATTTATTACTATGTTTTCAGAATCGTTTAAAAGATTACCGTTTTTAAGTAGAAATTGATAAAAAGACCAATTAATATTTATTTTTAAACCTTATATCAACTAGTCTAAACATTCTGGAAAAAATACAGAGAAATTGATATTTATTATTCTAGCAAGAATAAGATAGGAACTCTTTTAATATATGCCTTCAAGCTGAGACGCTTTTTAAAAATTCTAAATATATATACACAAATTGTATCTTTAACCAGTGTCAGAAAAACAAACTTCAGAAGTAACTGTTGTGTACTTCTAATCTGTGTCATTCGAAAATTGTCTTCAACAATCTGTCAGATTGCACTGTGTGGGCTTTATAGCATCGATTTCACACTTTAAAGATTTCATCAGAAGAACACATTCTTCTGAATTGGGTTGTTAATCCTTTAGGTATTCCTCTATAAGTATGGGGAGGGTGGTAGCTAGACGGCTTGAAGTAGAGATGAGAATCAGTGGGTTTCGTATGGAGACTGAATTTTATACTCTGTGGTGGGATCAGAGTCCAGTTTTCTTGTAGAAAGGTAACTGACTCCAAAATTCCGTTGAATGAATGTGCAACTGGTCCAAATTTTCTATTCGCACACGCTTGGCCGGTAGAGCTCGGTTCGCTCGCTACTATATATTGAAGACCATGGCCGCACAACATAAAACACAGTTATAAAGTGATAGTAAAACCAAGAATGTATAAACAATGTAACTTCGCTTTTAAAACTTCTACAAAAACATCCCTTTTTCGAAAGTCCATGCTGACACTGCACGATCTGCTACATTGTACATGTGTGGTTTGCGCATGAGCGATATTATTTCAGTACGACACAGGGGACGTTCTACAATAATCGAGGATTTTTTAAATGTGTGTTCCCGGATAGTCTGTTTTGTTTTTGTCTTTCACTGGATATTTCTTACCAGTGCAGTAGTTGTCATATGCTTCTTGTAGAAAACGCGTTTATTCAAATCTTTCCGTCCAGTGTAACGTGTTCGGGTGAATAAAATACCTGAATGCGGCTTTATATAGGGGGTGTGCAGCGACAACTAATAAGGCAGTAGTCAGAGATAAAATATTTATAGATTCACTTCGGATTAAAACCAAAGCGCCGTACGACTCAGCAGAGGGGGTTTAAATTTTCCATAATTATTAATCGGACGTAAATTTTGATTAGCTTAATCAATTCAATTAGGCCCAAAGCTGACAGTCGATTAATTATGCCAGAGCGATTGGCCTTATGGCTAACACTTTTTCAAAACTCTTAAATTCAAAACAGTATAAAATGTTTCTGTTTTTTCTTTTATATTTTCTTTACTAATCTTAGTTGTAGTGCTGGATTTTGTTTTCCTTGTTTTATTCCATGTAATTTATTTCTTGTGTCTTGAAGATGGCACTGGTTGTACCCAAAATTTGACAATTTCAATTGTCGTGTCGTCAGCCATTTTTAGTGTTTTATATATTCTAATTACTGGCTAAGTATCGATTTATTTGATCAGGTGTTGTATAGAAGTCCCCCCATAGTAGCCCCCCCCCCCCCCCCCCGGAAAATCTACTATATAGTAGCCTTTACCCCAGGGGAAAAAGCTACTTTATTGTAGCTTTTCCGAATAGTAGGGTTTCCTCCTCACGTTTTTGGTTTAAATTTTATAAAAAATATTTAAGGAAATCAAGTAAGGATTAAAATCAATGTTTTCACCCTCCCAGGTTGCATATATCTGCATCTATCTGTACATGTTACGTTCAGTTTTGCCGATTTAATTTTTTATAGACAATGCTGAAATTGAACATGTTTGTAATGGAATTACACATAGAACTTAATTTAAGTAATTAGATGAAAAAGTACTTATTCTTACAAGATATACACTTATATATGTGTTCTGAAATTGTAAGTGAAAATGTTTAAGATTTTTTTTTATAACTCTATCGGTCTGTCTGTCTGTTTGTGCTTTTATCCAGGCTAATCCTCTGTTTAATGTTTCAGAGCCCGATGTTTAAAATCCTATTATATTTATTATAGTGCATATTCTTTAGGGTCCAATATTTTATAAACTATAGATGATCATATCATATTTTCACAGTGGCAGTGATTTATCACTTGTAGATGATCCTAAAAATTTCAGCCCTGAGAGAAGAGGCCCTCGATGTTTCAGGGCCCGATGTTTTCAAACACCATTAAAATGATTAAATAGTGTTCTATAAGTGGGAACCCGAATCTCATTCTAGAGATGTCCACTTAACCATATTTTCACAGTGGTAGTGGTATACCACTAATAGATGACGCTGACAATTTTAGCCCCCAGGGTAGGGGCCTTTGTTGTAATTCATAAAAGTAGCAACTGAAAAACAAAAATGAATAACCAACCTAAGCGTATTTGATATACGACTTATTTTTACTTGTTAATTGATTAGAAGAACAAGCTTATATTAAAAAAGATAAGTCAGCTCATCACAAAAGATGTGGGTTTTTTTTCATTATTACCCTTGTGTCATTGTTCGAAGAAATAATTTGGTACCTAAGTAAATATTTATTGCAAAAATATGAAACTAATAGTATGATAAGATGTTAGGTAAGTGAATCGTATATCTTGTTTTATATGGCATCGTTTTCAGAATTGTATATTTATAATTCACGTTGCAAGCTAAACAGCAGAAAAATAAGCAATTAGTGAATAATAATATATCCGTAAGGTTAGTTCAGGCTCCATTTCACATTTTCCAAAGTAACCAGCAAAGATACCGGCTTAGTTCTTGTTGTGAAGCCATTTCATTTTTTTTAAATGTTTAAATCATAAAAACTCGCGTTTCGTGAAAAATGTGCTTAAAAATATGAATATGAGTAACTTTAAAACAAAACTGTAAATACTAACTTTACACATGCTTTTAATACATACTCAATTATAATACCCCTTACCATGATTTAGAACCCCATCAATCAAAGTAAAACTTTTCAGTTTCTCGTCATATCATTGCACCCTGTCTCTCGTTTGATATTTAGAAGAAGAAATATATAATTGCATTTAAGATCGTCAATTCTAACAGTATAAATTTAAAATTGATAGCCTTTTGGACGAAGAAAGTAATGAATTTCCACTTCTTATTCCCTTCCTCCACAAAATTAAGTCAAGATTGGTCAGTTATTTTTCTGGGAGGAGCTTATACATAGACATAGATAGTAATACATGGGAAAATTAAAGTTCCAAACCGGCGTATTTTCACCAAATGTGTTCTCACGTGTTCATAACGTCGAAGTCAAAACTGTAGATAAGCATCGATTAAATGAAAAAGATTCGTGGCATTCCGAAATCCGTGTAAAAGTTGTTCCAAAAAGGCGTAACAAAAGGTAAAATAAATGATGATGACATATGAATGTCATGAAGGTGCGTGTCTTTGTTCATATCAGGGGTGAAAAAACCATGTATTTTATTCTATGTATTAATAAATGCCATAATTTTCGTATATTATGAGAGATAAATATCATTGCAAATTATTGTCACGAATGATACGCCATTAACATGTCCGGAATGTGAAAAAAAGGGGGGGGGGGGGGGGAATCCACTATATAATCAGCTTTCCGTTGGGGGAAAAACTTCTACATAGCCATTTTTCCGGGAATGGGAGGGGGGCTGCTATATAGCCATTTTTCCGGGGGGAAAATGGCAAGGAGATAAAGGCACTATATAACACCGGCCCTTAAAGATGCCTAGTATTGTTGATTTTGTTTAGAGCTAGCTAGCTAGCTAAATAGATAGATAGACTAGATCGTTCTCGTTGCGAGCAACGAGTGGGTCTTCCGTCCGATTTTTTAGTAAATGAGATAAAATCCTTCACTTCTAACACTAAATTGTTAATCAACGCCAAAAAAATTCCAGGTCGCCTGGGCACATGTTCACCACTGTAACGACTGAGCTAATCCGACTCTCACTTCAGGAATTTGATGCTTAATATCTCGGGAACGCATCAATCGATTTTAAATTTTTTTTACATATTCTTAATCAGTAAAAGAGTCTCTATTAACCCGTTAGAAAAATATATATAAAGCAAAAAGTTGAAAAAACCGATTTTTTATCTTTCCTTCCGGTGACGACCGGAAGTGACGGCGGACGATTGTATGACCATGTTGCAACAGGTTAAGTGGAAGACTATCTTCACTGAAAATTTCAGCCCTATATCTTTATTCGTTTTTTGGATCTCTAGCCGACAAAATTGACTTTTAAAAATCGTAAACGGACGATAACTTCCGACCGGAAGTGATTATCAAAAAATTGAAACGGCGGTACAAACTTCAAATACCGACACATCAACCCTCAAAATTTGAAGAAAATCGAATGAGCCATCTTCGAGAAATCGCCTGCACAAAATTTGTAAGACAAAAAAAGAATAAAAACTAGATTCGATCTCGTTGCGAGCAACGAGTGGGTCTTCCGTACGATTTTTGAATAGATTAGATTAAAATCATCAATTCAAAGATAAAATCGTAGATCTAAGCGAAAAAAAGAGAAAAAAAAATTTGCGGCACTCGGGGCTTGAACTCGGGTCGCCTGGGCCATGTCCACGACTATATCGACTGAGCTACTCGGACTCTCGCTTCAGGACTTTGACGCTTAATTTCTCAAGAATGCCTTGATCGATTTTAAAACAAAATACATATTCTAAATCAGTAAGAGATTCTCTATAAGGTGTAAAAATTTCAAAAAAAAATATTAGAAAATAAAAAAGTCGAAAAATTCAATTTTTTAAAATTCCTTCCAGAGAAGACCAAAGGTGACGGCGGACATTTTTTAGACAATAGTGCACCAGAAAAACGTTAAATCTATCATCTCTAAAAATTTCAGCTCTATATCTTCAGTCGTTTTTGAGAAATGTCGCAGACAAATTTGACTTTAAAAAAATCGTTTAATGACGATAACTTCCGACCGGAAGTAAATTTTAAAAAACTGTTCCGGCGGTACAAACTTCAGTTAACAAGGCACCATCCCTGAAAATTTGACTGAAATCAAGCAAGCCATCTCCGAGAAATCGCCTGCACAAAATCGGTAAGAAGAAAAAAAAAGAATAAGAATAATAAGAAAAGTGAAAAAGAAACAATAGAATAATAGAAGGGTCTTCCGCTGAAGACGGAAGACCCTAAGAATAATAAGAAAAGTGAAAAAGAAACAATAGAATAATAGTAGGGTCTTCCGCTGAAGACGGAAGACCCTAATTACTAGCTAGCTAGCTAGCTAGATGATGGATAAATAGATAGATAGATAGATAGATAGATAGATATATAATTTAAAATGAAAGAATAATTATTTTTCCTGAATGTTTTATATTTTCTTTTTGACAGTTTTTTAAATTGCAAAAATACAACCTTTCTTCTATCTATACACATAATTTTATCAGAGGCAGTCTACTGTAAAAAGTTGGCAAACGCTAACGCATTGAGACATATTTAAAATCACCCTGTCTGAAATTAATTCATAAGTATTATAACACTAAAATGGCTCTATTGGAGAAGGTTCTTCAAAGGAAAAAAAACAAAGATAATTACAATCAGGTGAATTCTCTAAAAGCTAGGTGAGTTGTTTTTTTTTTTTAGAAAATTTCCTTTGGTTTTCTCCAGAACTCCGTTTTAATATTTTTTAATGTCAAATTGAACGCATAATTTTTAAATTTAGAATACTTTCGGCATGAAAGAAAACTTCCTGATGTATTTTATAAGTTTCCAACATTCAAAAAAAAGTTCGTAAAAGTGGTGTTAGAGTTATTGGGTTTGTGTATGAGAATTTGTTCTATACTTAATACAATTTTAACTCCTCATTTTGATCTTTATTTTTTAGTTGATGATTTTTCCTTATTAAGTGTTTGCCCCTTAGCAACAAGCACGCAACAACAAAACAAACCGAAGTCTGAGCTATAAAATAGGTTATTCAAATTTATTCTCATAGAAATATAATATTGAGTGTAGCACTGGAATGCACAATATCAAACGACAAATATTTTATTAATTTTATAATTGAAAGTACAGTATTCATTGCGCGAAGATTACAGATATGGATAAACAAATGTCTCCAGACGTTTGTTTTCAAACTTCCAATGAGGTGCCTTATTATTCTCATATTTGGGGCTTTTGGACCATTTACATTTATAAAAGACACTTTTTATCAGATAGACTAGACAAACAAAAGGGACTTCTAATAATAATAATAACTAGACACTTGTTGCAAAAGCAACAAAAAGGTCTTCCGTTTTGATATACATGTATCAATTTAACTGTAAGACATTGCTTCTCTTACATGCAAAAAAAGTTGATATGATAATTATTGTGAATGATATATCCAGACGTTACTTACATGTAAAACAACGAGAATGAAAAAGAAATCAATTTTTTAAGTACTTTCTGTGACGACCGGAAGTAACGCCGATCTAAACAAAAATGTTAACCATTTGTACAATCATAAGTCAATCTTGCCTCAAAGTTTGGTTGTTCACGACTCTGCCAAATCTAAGATCTCTTTGAAACAATATTTTTTGTCTCGGGACCGAAACGGACGAACGAAAGTGATTAATAAAAACAAAAGCTGGTATTTCTCGTACATTTGCTTAATGTACATCACTGTTTATCAGGCTAGATGAAATTCCAAAAAAGTCAGCTAAACTTGTTAAAAACAGGATTTGTTTGAACCCTTCCGGTAAGAACCGGAAGTGACAGTTGACAAAATTAAACCCGTTAAACACATCCCCAATCAAAATTCTATCAAACAATCTATGAAAGATTCGTGTCTCAATCACTTACAATGACGAAAATATTGCGGACATCAAATTTGTAAAAAGAAAAGCTACATAGAGATATTTGAGATATCTCACCGGAAGTAAAATTTATTTGCCAATTTAAAATTATATAGATGACATATGTAAGATTGTATACTGATATTTTCATTTTATGTAAAATGAATAAAACAAATTTTTGAAGTGCTTCCGGTGACGACCGGAAGCTACGCCGAACAAAACAAAATAGTGTAAACACATGTACATACATAGGTCTATCATCCCACAAAGTTTGATCGTTCAAGTCGTTACCGTTTTTGAGATCTCCTGGAATCAAGGTTTTTTGTCTCGGGACAGGAAACGGACAAACGGAAGTGCTCAATGTAAATTGTAATTAATATTTTTTTTGTACTTGCCCTTTCTACTTAATTGTTCATCGACTTCACTACAAATATCAAAGGAAAACAGTTAAACTGATAAACAGCTCGATTTGTTTGAACTCTTCCTGTGTGGACCGGAAACGGAAGACAAAACGAAACCGGTTAAACACATCTTCAATCAAATGTCTATCATCCATGAAAGTTTTGTGCTTTGATCGCTTATAGTTTCTGAGATCTCGTTTGTACAAAATGTGTTTCAGAAAAGCTACCTGAGATATTTGAGATATCTCACCGGAAGTAGAATTTTTTTGTTGAGTTAACATCGCATAGACAATCCATGCATAGATTTATACTTATATATTTATTTTATGGAAAAGGAATTTTATGCGAAAAAGTAGTTATTTTTGAAGTGCTTCCGGTGTAGACCGGAAGTTACGACGAACAAAACAAAATAGTGTGAACACATCTACAGCTATGGGTCTATCATCCCACAAAGTTTGGATGTTCAAGTCTTTACCGTTTTTGAGATCTCGTTGATACAAGCTTTTTCAACGCGGGACAGGAAACGCACAAACGGAAGTGCTCAATCTAAATTGTAATTAATATATCTTGTAAACTTGCCCTTTGTACTTCATTTCTCATCCAGCACACTACAAATATCAATGAAAATTAGTTAAACTGATAAACAGCTCGATTTGTTTGAACTCTTCCTGTGTGGACCGGAAGTGACGGAAGACAAAACGAAACCGGTTAAACACATCTTCAATCAAATGTCTATCATCCATGAAAGTTTTGTGCTTTGATCGCTTATAGTTTCTGAGATCTCGTTTGTACAAAATGTGTTTCAAAAAAGCTACCTGAGATATTTGAGATATCTCACCGGAAGTAGAATTTTTTTGTTGAGTTAACATCGCATAGATAACCTATGCATAGATTTATACTTATATATTTATTTTATCGAAAATGAATTTTATGCGAAAAAATAGTTATTTTTGAAGTGCTTCCGGTGACAACCGGAAGTTACGACGAACAAAACCAAATAGTTTAAACACATCTACAACTTTAGGTCTATCATCCCTCAAAGTTTTGAGGTTCAAGTCTTTATTGTTTATGAGATCTCATTGTCCATAGCTTTTTGTCGCGGGACAGGAAACGGACGACAGGAAGTGAATTTTGAAAAAATGAAAAAAACGCCTAGAGATATTATCATTTTCTATCAGTCCTGAAAATTTCAAGAAAATCCATCCCGCCATCTCTGAGAAATCTTGTGGACAAAAAAAGGAAAAAAAAATAATAATAAGAAACATTACAATCACTATAAGGTCTTCCGTTGGAAACGGAAGACCTTAATGACCTTTATTTATCCACAATTAGCACATAAACCTCTCTTAATCACCAGTTATTTGTCACGTGTTAGTTCAACAAATCGACAAATGCTTCTTGCGTACCAATGATTAAACTTTTGTCATTTTTCATTTGAGTTCCAGAATATATTAAGCATTTATAGAGAATTGCCTTAGGATTGTATTATGTGTTTAACATTTTTATCTTTAAATAGAAAATGTGCATGCATTATTGTTTTAGAAAATTTCCTTTGGTTTCCTCCAGAACTCCGTTTTAATATTTTTTAATGTTAAATTGAACGCATAATTTTTAAATTTAGAATACTTTCGGCATGAAAGAAAACTTCCTGATGTATTTTATAAGTTTCCAACACTCAAAAAAAAAGTTCGTAAAAGTGGTGTTAGAGTTATTGGGTTTGTGTATGAGAATTTGTTCTATACTTAATACAATTTTAACTCCTCATTTTGATCTTTATTTTTTAGTTGATGATTTTTCCTTATTAAGTGTTTGCCCCTTAGCAACAAGCAGTATTGTATTATATGTCTATGCATTGCTTAACTGCGTTGATAAAGTTCACGCCATCGCTACCTTGATGTACATTGTTACTTCATAATGAACTTTAAAACACGACGTCATTGACAACGTTACAAACAACGTTTTTAATTTTGTATAACTGTCTGAAGAGCCGACATGGCTGAAAGCGCTAACAGTAATCAATTTATTTAATTTGGACTGTCGCATTCTGTTTTATATATATATATATATATATATATATATATATATATATATATATATATATATATATATATATAATTACCTTATATGATTTCACGACAAATCGTCTATTCAACTCTCTATATTGGTTTTATAGAATGTTCTTAAAAATGAAATAACCTTTTTCTTCAACGTATAATTTTAATTCCAAAACATTTTTATTGTGGAAAATATATATATGCTCGTTACTAAGCGTTTAGAATATTAAAGATGATCTGGCTTTAACAAGTAGGTTAAGTTATTCCCCTTGATATATTTTTATCCCTTATTGCACTTGAATCGATCTCGGTCAGGATTTCATTTTGTTGTAAAACATCTGAAGATGAAAATGAAAGCGCTTATGTATATGCTTATATATATATAATTACCTTATATTATTTCACGACAAATCGTCTATTCAACTCTCTATATTGGTTTTAAAGAATGTTCTAAAAAATGAATTAACCTTTTTCTTCAACGTATAATTTTAATTCTAAAACATTTTTATTGTGGAAAATATTTATATGCTCGTTGCTAAGCGTTTAGAATATTAAAGATGATCTGGCTTTAACAAGTGGGTTAAGTTATTCCCCTTGTTATATTTTTATCCCTTATTGCACTTGAATCGATCTCGGTCAGGATTTCATTTTTGATGTTTATAAACGTTCATGGATTAATGTTCAAAGATTAAGATCAACTTCAACCTTACAACGCAATGCTGTTTATACAAGAAAAAAGTAATCGGTCTAACACGTTTTATTTTCAAAAAGAGTACGCAAGCGACACAACCAAGTCATGTTCTCATTCCGTTTATTAATAACTAATTCCAGTTGTCAGAACTATTCCAGGCACCTTACAAACCATGCTGCAATTGATTCGGTTCCCAGTGTTTTTCTTCATTCGACGTTAAGAACAAGCAGATTTTAAGAGATTAGCTGGATGGAGGGTTTAGCTATTCCAAATCAAGCTTTTCGAAACTGCAACAGAGCAATTGTCATCCTTTACTCTCTCTCAAAATGACTTTTGTTGCATATTCTAAAAAATGTAAATCAATGTACAAAAAAAAAATTGTATAGCAAATCAAAGGATGCTATATTTTGCTGTTTTCGACATTGATAATGCAATACAGGATTGGATTTGCTTATGCATGAGAATGTAAGAAAAGAATTTTACAACTGACCATTATAAGAACTATTTCAGCTAAACAATGAGATACACTACAGGAAAATAGTAATGTAACAAATTAAACTTACGAAACAAAATCTTTGGAAAGATCTCGAATTACTAAAAATGGATAGTAAAGAAAATATACTTAAATCAGTGATAAATACTAATAGATGTTTCTTTTAATGTTATTTATAGTCTTTGCACATATGCTTGTTGTGTCGCAATTTATTAACAAAATTTAATTCGCCAAATTTAAAAGACCTAGAAATAAACGAACGATTCAAATGTATGTATCATCGTCTTTTTCTAGTGTACATCCTATAATATATTTGTAGAAAGGGACTTTACACGGTAATTGCGACCCATTTTCAGAACAAAAATGAAAGTATATTTAGGTCGTCTTTGGTATAAAAAAGCCACATGTAAACGCATCAGGCTATTTAATTTTTGTAATCAATGACAGTGATCAGTTTAATGGCGAGTAGGAGGCAAAACTAGCAAAATGGTTAGAGCGGTTCTTGACCGAGTCTTTGGACAGTTTTGATATACTAGATTAACCAAATTCCTCATAACAAATAAATTATCATGTTCATTGAACGGCTTTTTGATTTTGCAAATCTGAAGGGCATAGTAATAACTGGTAACAAATATCTTGTCCGTCTGTTTTAACTATATGCCTCTTAAAGAAATAATTGCTAAGTAATAATAACTTCTTTGGTTTTTGACAGTCAGAATTCGTATTTAAGTTTCGATATATTTCATGCCAGGATATTTCAAAATAATAAAATTCTTGAGCTTTAAGACAACCTAGGAAATAACAAAAGTGTAAACCAAGGAAACAAATACATTTCATTTGACTTATTATGTTTATTTTAATGCAACAGCTTTTATTTTTACATGTCAAAAGTGTGTTAAGAGTAAAAACACAGAAATATATAAATCTTTTTACACGTTTGAATGAATTGCTAAGATTATATAGTAATATATTTTCATTTTGAAAATTTGTCAATAATTAGGATCATTATATAAGCAACGAAAAACAGATAGCTTTGAATGAAAAATTATTAAGATAAATATTGAGGATTTTACATGCTACAATAAGTGCTGCGATAGACAGAATTAGACAAGCTTTTCAAAAGATAAATAGAACACAAACACAAAACACAACAGGAAGTCATATCCAAAAATGTTATCGTATCATAATCATGAGACATCTTTCTAAACGATTTCTTACTTTTTTCCCTGTCGTTAAAAAGATTGACCGCCCTTTTGAAAGGTTCGATGATTCCGTATACAGCTTTTGCGATTTGAACAAAAGAAATCAAATGTGTAGCCGAGACAATAGCTAAAATGATCTGAGGAAAATCTTTCGTAATTGTTGACAATAACGAAAGCTTACACGCATTTTCGTCGTCGTTATTGCCACAGACAAAACGACATAATGCCAATGAAGTTCCCCAAATGGCTAATATTATGATATATTGTTTTGTACTCTCGTCCACATGTTTAGGGCAATTGTTGATTTCATGAATGAAATACCAATCCAAAAGAAGATCAATTGTTTTAGAAATAAACACATGCAAGTTGTTTTTGTCGTTGCACATCTTTTGTTATTCTTCTATTCCTATAAGTAATAATAGAAATTACATTAAATCTTATCTCATATGCAAGCTTTTAATGTACTGTACCAGAGGTATACATTGTAATCTGTAGTTTGTTTTAAGGACGACGGACCCAATTCAAAATTTAGCACCTCTGCGCAGAATTCGCGCAAATGCTATGAATATGGCTGTCTTAATTACATACATCATAATAAGAGAAAATAACAAAAATTTCATTATACTAAACATGGCTTGTGATGCCAAAACAATTTAGGGGAGAAATGTTAAGGAAAAAGATTAATCCGAATTTCCTCTGTTTGCGACAAGTCCGTTATGTTTCCACGGTTTATAAATCCTAAAACGACAAACAGCAGTTTATAGTCTTATATTCTGTTAGATATTGAATTTATACCTTAAGCTTACACTATTTATAAATATATCAGTTAGTGTAACGTCAAGATATAAATATTTATGTCCTTTTTTCAATGATATTTCTGAAGAAAAAAAAACATGCAGTGAACTTTGACACAACCCTTCAAAAAATAACATTTTTGTTACTGTTCATCGGTAAGCTAATTGACTTTTTAATATCACAACTTAATAAGATTAAAAAAATCTATTGCAGAATTTTTAAAATATCAGTTTAATCCACACCCCAGAGAATTCCAATTACTTTCTTTTGTATCTGTGGATTTTCGTTCCCAAAATTTGAAACGTCCCTAGTAAAATAAGTAAGTCAATGATCATATCATTTTTTTTATTGATTTTCACTCACCATTAACTGATTAACATTATATACAATTTTGAGTAAAAAATCTATTGTAGAAATGAATTAGGTCCGCCGGCCTTAATTTACATTTCTCAAAACAGGTATTTTAGGATATTCGATAACATATAATTAAATTATGTATTTTTTGATAAATAATATATTTTTTGATATGGTTAAAACTTACCTTTATGATACAAATAAACACCAATGCTCCCCACGCAATCTTGGAGGCCTGTAGTTGTTAATTCTTACATTGAGGCTATTTTCAGGTAGTTTCGGTCTGTGGGCTATTAATGTCATATTTATTAATAGACACTAGGATTTACGTATTTGTCAATTAAGTAAGTTGGAAACGTATTTTGTAGTCTAGTCTAATTTAGTCTAACAAATCTATTGTAGAAATGAATTGGGTCCGCGATAACATATGATTCAATAATGTATTTTTGATATTGTAAAAACTAACCATTTTTGATACATATAAGCACCGATCGTCCCGACGCGATCTTGGTAGCCTGTAGATGTTAATTCTTACATGGAGGCTATTTTCAGATAGTTTCGGTCTGTGAGCTATTAATGGCATATCTATTAATAGACACTAGGTTTTACGTATTTGTCAACTGAGTAAATGGTTAACATATTTTTTAGTCCAAAGCTTATCCTTCCTGTTATTTATTTTAATTCTTTAATACAATTTCATTTGTATAAAATTGATCGGCATCAAACTAGTATCAATGGTTCCAAGTTATTTTGTCTTCTATTCTAGTGTCAGGTACGACACTTTTGGGCACGTTTAAAAGTAAAATAATCACTACATCTTTCTGATGTCTATGCAATTTATTGTTTTGCGGTGATGGTGGTGGTGGGGGGATGGGTTGTGATTAATATTCAAGAGTATTCTTTTGGGTTTTTTTTAAGTTATAACCACATTATGTGTTTAATTGTAAAAGATTTTTTAAGCATTTAAAAATCAGATGAATGACATACAGGTCTAGAAAATAAAACATGACACAAATGGAATATATGAAGTAACTTCTTCAAATAAAAACAAAATAATTAAAGACCAGCAAATTATAATAATGAGGGAATAAATGGGGTTAAAGAACAATATCCTTCCTGTACATGCATAATAACATGTTTAAAGACACTGAATATAAAGGCGATGGCCACTACATGATAAATCGACATTATGTTCACTATTTAAGTTGTAAAAATGTTGTATATGTTGCCAATGTCTGTTCTTAACACAAGAAATCAATACTGAAAAAAACAATTCCTTCTACTTGACTAAAGATTGCAATGTGTTATTCAAAGTCCGCGCCAGGTTATACATGTATTAATTTTACTGTACTACAAAGTAGTATTTTTTAGTATTGCACCTATCCTTTATATTGCATTCAAAATGCATGTTTGTACACTAAAAAAGTGTACACATTAGTACTTATTATTCATATCAATTCTCTCCTCAGATCTTAAAAACCTTCAGTAAATATGTGCTATTCCTAGTTTTTTTACAGTACTGTACTTTGTAAACTAGCAATTTTATACTTGTATGTTATGTCGTGTGTTGGATTTAGACGGTATTCCTGAACTTGTATCACACTCGTTAACTTCAAAGATATACAATAGTTTTTTTAAGGCCTTCCGATTCCAACAGTAGACCTTATAGTGATTGTTGTGTTTTTTCATTCCTATCATATTCCCTCTTTTTTCTTGGAAGAATTTCTCAGAGATGGCTGGATAAAAAAATGACAATAACAAACCGTCAACAATCTCAAATATCCATAAAACGAAATACAAATTCAATGCAGAGCAACACGGACCTCCTAAAAGATAGAGGTACGATCAGGTGCCATGAAGGAGTGAGCATCCTCTGCTGATCGACCGGTCACACCCGCCGTGTGCTCTTTGTCGTAATCGGGGTAAAAAGAACGGAAAATACGTAGACAATTAGGTGATTAATTATGGTCTAACAATTAGAATGAAAAAAGTCAGTCAGCATGCAACCCAGTGGAAGATTGTATTTGCTGACAAGGTCGTTGTATCGGCAATAGAACTTACGAAAAGATGACTTCAAACGAGACTGTTGATAGTCCTGTTTTATCAACTTGTTTGTCAGTAGCTTGCTTCGTCTTAGAAACTGTACATACAAAAAGCATGCCCTTGCGCATTGAATCAACTGAGAGACAAAAACACCATATGCATGTGATGAAGGTATTTTGCTACATAAGTAAGGAAAGTTGACTATAGAAAACGTGAAGTCATCGCGTTTATCATAAAATTTTGTTGTTAGGTTACCATCAATGTCCATGTCCAGTAAAATATTTAAATATGAAACAGATGACACAGATTCTGTGGTATCTTTTATTTCAAGTTCACTGGGATATATTGAGTCGACGTAAGTATGGAAATAACAATTGTTAATTGATAATACGTCGTCAATATACCTGAATGTTGAGTTGAAGGCCACAGCGAGTGATTTATTTGTTTCACGTACAAGTTTTTGAATAAATTCTGCTTCATAAGAATACAGAAATATATCTACTAACAATGGGGCACAATTGGCACCCATGGAAATTCCAACAGATTGTTGGAAGACTTGATTTCCAAAAACTAAATAGATGTTGTCTATCAGAAACTTAAGCATCGTTCTAATGTCAACTTCAGAGTACTAGCCTTCAGGATTTGAACACCTGATATCAAGTGCTTCATACTTTTTGCAACGTATAGCGAGAACTGTATGGTGAAATGCACAAAAGACTCAGAAAGGTATAATGATTGGATGTTTCTATTAACTGTGCGTGCGTCATCTTGACGTTATGTTTTCAACGTTACAGTGTGCCTCGGTGACAAAACCTGTTTATTTTGAAATCGGGTAACAAAAATACCTTTTCATCAAATGGAATGAAACTGCATATTTTAGTAAAATAAGCATTGTTGCATGAATTAATCTATTAGTTATGACCTTATTGAAAAATGTATGATAGACAGCCACATTGTCTTCGTATTTCTTGATTGACCCTCGTAAACTAAATACATGTATCATAAAGCTCCATAATTTTCTGAAAATCTTTTACTGCGAGCTATTCATAGATAATCTATTTCTAGAACTAGGGTTTTACGTCAAGTAAATATAGCACATCATACATATTATAAAACAAGCTTTCACCCAGTTTTGTTGAATTAACCATTTTGTTTAAACTACGATTAAATAAACTTAACTCTACAGGTAATACATTTTGTTTTATTTTTTTGGATATCTAAATTATACTTTTGTAAGTTTGCAAATTATACAATGCAATTCCCTTCATACTTTCAATTTAACGCATGACATTGTGTTCTTTTGTCATATTAATATAATAGCATTTTTCATTATATTTTTTTTTTACATAAGAATTTTTACAAATGTTACAACACTAATTATACTATGATACATATTAAAAAGCATTAAATCATTTTATAAAAGTAATAAACCCATTTTCTTCACATGCACAGCAAAGAAAACAAATACAGAAAAAACGTAATAGATATAACATGTATTGTCATCGCCAGCTCTTATTTAGATACTTTTCATTTTAAAACCGGTCGCATTGTATCTTTGAAAAGGTAGCAAGAGTACATATTGTATTATATACTAGTATTATCGTACTCTTTCGAAAAATCGTTCTCGTGGACTAATTCTATGATCCTCTAAATCCAAAAAAACGGCAGTTTTTCCATGAATTTATCACAGAATTATTAGCTTAATCAAATAAGTTTATGACATTCTTGCTAGATTGGTGTATGTATTAGTGCTAACGAATTTGAACATTGTCATTTATGGGCTGATTTATTAAATTTATTTCGTCATTGACATTTTTGAGTGGAAGGGACCAACCTTCACATCCAACCCTTTCACTGACACCGTCGATATAACTTAAAGAAGTCTGATATTTTGTCTTACAAGGTGGAGGGGGGGGGGGGGGGGCTAGCAAGACAAGAATATATTTTTTACAAGACAGTAGTATGTTTTACCCTGCTTTTATTTCAGCGCTTTTCCTTGTTTATTTTGTCAACCATTTAATTTTTTCCGTCTTCTACTTTTACTTAGAATAATTCGAATTTTAAAAGAATATTGAAATGAACGATTCCTAATACTATTAGTATTATGTTGCTTTGTAATTTATAAGATCACATTGCCTATTTGGAAATACTTTCTCAGAGGCGTAATACGGATTGTAATTTCTCAGAAACAAATACAGGTTTTATTTTTTAGTAAAAAAGCAATTACCTTAACATTAAAAAGTTTTTATCCAAATGCCCAATAACATTAATGTAGGAACTGATTTAAAAATTCATACAAAATATTTTGTACACAAATATTTGCATATACATATAAAGAAAAAAAACATAAATATTTTCTTCTTTACAAATTAATGTAATGTTCTAGAGGTTTTATCAAATTGATGAGTAGAGTTATAGAGCATATCATAAGAATGACACTGATGAAAATTTCAACGATTTTGCAGTTTTTCCGCCCGTTATTTGGTTTGTAGTGTTTATTCATTTCGTGAATTTCCACAGCATTCATTACAATTTGAATGAAAGGCTCTAATATTGCGTACCCAGCTTTTGCAATCTGTACTGGAGAAACAAGTTCTTTTGTCGTCAAGGCAACGATGATGGCTAAAACAATTTGAGGAATGTCCTCAATGATCGTTGATAGTAAAGAAAGTCCGATCGAACACGCGTTCTCTTCTTCGTCGTCACCATATTCGTTGCAACAGAACAAGTTGATTTTGTTGGCAACTATCAACAGAAATAAGAAAGACCCAACGACGGCGAAAGCGAGGATGCTAGTTTGCACTTCATAGTTCACCTCATCTGTTTTGCTAATCTCGTAGTAAAACTCCCAGTCCAACACCAGATCTATCAACTCCAAAGCCAAGGTAAACAGAAACCGGAACACTTTGCAGCAGTCCATATCTGCCAAAATAAATTACAAAATGTCATGGGTTTTGGAGGGATTTTTTCATTTCTTTTTTTCATGAATTCTTAACTTCTTTTTAAACATGAAAACAGTAAATTACTCAGCGTTTTGGCCGATGGACTTGATATACATTTTAGGTATGGCGCGAAATTATAATTTCGCGATCGAAACATTTTTTCGTACAGAAACCAAATATTGCACAGGATGAATCTATGCCATTCAGTCAATTGAAAGGTTACTGAAAGGTGACTGAATGGCATTTTTCTGCCATTCAGTCGCCTTTCCAGACCATTCATTTATCATTTAATTGACTGAATGGCAGAGCTTCATCCTGTGCTGGTCAATACGTTTGCTTTCCGAAAGTAAAAAGGTAAATTATTTTCTTAGATCGTATTTTAAAAAAATGTTTATGTAACACTTATTTATATTATTAATACTAGATTCTAATTTTTTGAATTATGAAATTTACATCGATAGAGAAAAGAATGTCTAAATGTGTCTATATCTATTTTAAAAAAAGATTGTTTTCTTTCTATCTATATTTGATTGCTTTATGTATAGCGCTGTGTACATACATCATGCTACTCCAATTACTAATATTATATTACAACGAAGTGTTTCTTCTTTTACATGCCTATTTGAATTATAAAGCGAATTAATCTGTTAAAATGGATTGCAATTGACTCACCTTGGATTAGATTAATCCTTTTTCTTCCACAAGAAAATGCAACTATGGAGATTTCTGCATTCCCCTCTTTTATAGATCTGCACACACATGTCTGAGTCTTCTATTTTAAGTTTTAAAATTCCCAGGTATATATTTATCGACATGTGCATGAAAATGCATTAAAATTCAGCCCAAAGTTTATTCTGTATTTGAAAATCAAAATGATAATATTTATTTTGTCGCTACCGGTTTTATTTACCTTTTTATGTTTAGGACGCATTGATTTTTAAAATGAATGCAATCATAATAAATTCAAAAGATGTCTGCCACTGAAATGAAATGGTCCGGTGAATACACGTCCATGATGAAAGATATATCAATTTTAACCCCTCGATTTTTTATTTCTTGATATTCTCTCATATTTGCTTTCATTTTAATTATTCCCAAACACTTCAAAAATATCTTTTTGGATTGAATCAGTTCATTCAGACGTAGTTCTAAAACTAATGAGAAACGCTTTACTGGATTCATCTTCGGAGATACTGTTTTCAAAATTCATTATCAAATAATTATATGACTATTAATCAATATATGGCCAAGATATTCAGCAGCGGGTCAATCATGCATTAAATGTAGTTTTAGCAAATAAAATTGCTTCAAAACAAGTTAGTTTTTTTTATTTATTTTTTTGGGGGGAGGGGGTACTTGAATTTATCAGGTAGGAGAATTTATTTTTTAGAAAAATCAAAGTAAGGCAGTGTACAAATAAGATCCAAAATGTCCTTTGATTTTGTAAAGAAATTTATCGAGTGATTAACTTATCTTAAATGATTAAAATTGAATATGAGCATACCCTGCATACCATATTTCTGTCTTAACACAACTTTCAATATGAAGCGAATTTGAGATTTCGCAAATTCTTCCACGCTAACCTTCGACTTATTCAAAGTTTTATGTAAATTGTTACCGTACTAACATATTTTTGGTCCAAATGCCAAAAAAAACCTATTATGTAACATTGATAGGAAAAAATACTGGATTTCTAACAAGCCCGATGCAACTAAGCAATTAGGTTACGTCAGCAGTCTCGTCTTCCTTTAAATCTATTAATAGTGACAGGATTTCCAAAGACTTCTTAAAATAGTAAACGAAAGTGAAAGACGGTGTTCTATTTCAGAAAATGAAAATTAGTGCCAATCGTTTAAAAAAAAAAAAAAGGCCCATGGGCCACATCGCTCACCTTAGCAACAATGTATGATAAAATCAGCTTCATGGTCATAATTCAAAATATGGACAATGTGGTAAAATACATGGTGATCCTGGATTAGAAAAACCATTTCCCCCTGGATATTGATATGTTTATAATCAGGTCCCTTTTTTTACTTGTAACAGGATAATTTTATAGTGATATCACATTTAGCATTGCAGTTCATAAAAAAGACCTTAAACAAATGTTTATTTACAGATTGTAAAAAATGCTTGCATTTACGTAAAACCATATATCATAATTTCAGATTTTGGAAATAATTTAATTTAAAAAAATTTTGTTGTACAACTTGAAAATGTTCGAGAAATTTTTCAATATTTCCTATTTATCTCCCCATGCAAATGGGTGTTATCCTTAATTTTCACCACTTTGATTTTACTTTGACTAAGGATGCTTTAAAAGGATGACTGAGGATGAAAAAATGTTTGGTTGAAATTGGTCCAGTGGTTCTGGAAAAAATGTTGAAAATGTGAGAAGTTTACAGACGGACAGACAGACGGACGGACGACAGACAAAATGTGATCAGATAGCTCACTTGAGCTTTCAGCTCAGGTGAGCTAAAAACGATATTAACAGATCCCGTTCAATGCATACTAGTAATGCTTGAGTGAACATCCTTTTAAAAATAACAAAAAAGGAATATAATATAATGTCAAATATTTAGAGAACAAAATTTTATTTCATTTTGTGTGAAACATATTACACTTATCATACTCCTAGTGAAATGAAATATCACCATATTAATTAGTTACTGCTTATACGGGAGTTGTTCCAAAAAAATGTAGACATGTGGCGTTATTCATGATCAGTTAATCGAAAACACAGGAAATCAAAACTTGTGCCACAAAAGGTTTAAGTAACTTGCAATACATCTATGGTTTGATATCAAATATTACATAAGATAACATTTGTAAAATTTCAAGGTTAAGGTTTTTTACAAATAAAAAAAACATATTGATATTTAATATCATATTTTGACACAAGTTGAATTGCGATCTCGTAGTAAAATGACGAAGTCAGCAGTTTGAAACGGCGCACGATAGCCATTAAACTTTTTGTAAGGACCTTGAAACAAATCCCAGTGATTTTAAAATAAGTGTTTGACAAACATGGTCAATGATCAAAATACAGTTGTCTGACGAATTTACATTGAACATAATTTAAGTGTTGCCCTCAGTTTACGCAATTTTAGGACAACCCTGCACAGGTTTCTTCAACTATATTGCTTGGTGAAGTTAATAATTTTACTGCGTTATATACATGAGTGTCAGAGACATTGATAGCTGTTTTTTTCTGTCGCCTTTTTTGGGTGTACGGTAAAAAGTTCATACTTTTTTAAAAATATTTGTCCCCAGCCTAAATGGGAGTTATCTTCTGGTGTTGCTAAATGGCGGAACGGAACGGAAAGTGGAACGGAACAGAAAACAGAAACAAATACTTTATCAATAATTGATAATGTTAAAAATAGACCAATCCTGCATATAGCATTATTCCACGCATATTTCCATGAAATAATTAACCTCTATCTGCTCGAAATTGAACCATCTGAGCCCTTCATTTTTGTACAGTAAAAAATCACAAAACAAATAAATATGTTGCACTCTGCTACTTTTGTGACTTTATCATTAAACCAAATTTGGTTTATAATATTCAGGAAAATGACAAAAGATGATTATATAACAATATTTAATAAGTTTATAAAATTAATCATAAAATTATGAATATTTGATTCTCTATGCCATAATATTTTACAACTAAAATAATCCATAATTCACATGACTCATGTAATCAATGATGTTAATGATTAGATAATTTCTGCAAAACATAATCCTTGCTCCACGTACTTGATTAATTCTAATTAATCAAGTTCAGACCCCAAGGAGGGAGGGAGAAAATTTTAAGTGGCAAAGTGCATTCGTATACCTTTAAAAGTGGACTAATATTTGCCAGGATATACATATGCCTTAGAAACCTTAGTCCCATATACATGTAAAAAAAATACAAATAATAGATATGCCCCACCCAACAAGATATACAAAGTAACCTAATACTAGCTATATATAGTTATTATAGGTAGGAATATACATATGTCCAACCCATTCAAAGCTTTTACATGAAAATAACAATTTATATTTCAAATTATTTTAACACTGTCAAAGGTAGGAATTAAACTATAACCGGCAGTCCTAGTTACGCATTATAAGTTATCAAGAAATATAGAAAATGGGAACCCACGCAATTAAAATGACGTTCACAAAATCTTACCGCAAAATAAATTGGTTACATACGGCGACGTTGATTTTGTGTCCATATATGAAGATGCTGTATAACTTTGACAATACCGCAGGAAAGATAACTCTTGCAAACTTAACAGAAATTTTCAATATACATAAATTATAATCCTTGACATTGTACCTTCATGAAATACTGTTTTTACACAGAATAAGAAAATCCTACGCGGGATATAAAGCTAAATATTTGGTAGGGGGTACACTGTTATATAACTTCTAATTCCCTGTATTTTCGTTCTGCCCCCCTCCCCCACTTAATAAAGCGATCAAAATATATGAGAGCAAATAGGTTCATTTTCTTCCTCAACTACTTACTTGTTATGTATTTTTTTTTCTATATATAATAGTTATTGTTGTTATCAAAAATATCCTACATGTATATATCACCCCTGCGAATGTGTTCGGAATGTTTTCTTTATCGTTGCTAAGTATGCAATAAATCCAGAGGTGCTCGAATGAAAGTTCACGAGACTTCACCGAGATTTGTTCAGTTCCTGTGAAATTTCGAGCGGAAGTATAAGTGTTTAGATAATATTCTCAAAATACGTAAGTACTGGTCGTTTTTCATGTCGTATCCTACTTTGATTTATGTTAAAACATGAAATTCTTTTAATAAGTTCGTCTTATTTCACCATTTAACGGTTTTTTATATTAAACGATAATATTCAGAAGAGAGTTATCGGTTGTGTTCAACCACGTGTTGAGTGGTTGAAAATATAAACATTGCGTGGCTTAATAAAATCCTATCCATGTTTGATGCTTGTGGTGTGCAATACCATGTTTTAAAAAAAATAATGGATGTCTGTTTTGCATAAAAACTTAGTATATCGAGTCATTTTCAAGGAACATTCTGCATAAAATTGTATAGTCTGTTTCACTATTGATGCTATTACTAGGTCAGGCGCGGATCGAAAATTAATCCTCAGGGGGGATCTCTACTTAGCATGTTAATTGTCGCAACAGCTGACAAAAACTATTTTTTGTATTGTCACATTTATTTCTAGAACACATTTTATTCACCAATTAATGAAGATAAAGTTTAAAATCAATAAATCTCTAGATTTAATATTTGACAACTGTAGTACCTATAGATTCTATGAACTAGACTATAAACACGAGGCACGATTTTTACTGCGAAACTGAAAGGGTCAAATAAAACCACGTGGTCTAAAATTTAAATGACAATAACATTCGCAGGGGTGTATATGTGAAGAAGAAAATTGCACCTCAATGCGCTCAATTTCTAAAATTAAAAATGTACAACAATTAAATTTGTCTTCTCCATTATAATTAAATGACTGTTGTTTACCTCGCGTAAACTCGTGACTTTTATAACTTTACTCACACTTGATTGATGAATACACTGGAATGAAAAATGTTGTCACGTGACATGTTAAAGAGCTATAAAAATCAATGTTACCGTATTAACAGGCACATCACTCTAATTTACTATGGCCCATCAATTTTGTTCATTTTATTCAAAAATAACAAATAACAAACCAGGATAATTTTCCGCTGTAATATTTTCTTAGGGATAGCGATAATTCTTTTATCCCCGCAACAGAAATGTGTCAGAAGTATGGAAACTGCATTAACGATGTCGTTTTTATTTACTCACATTTCACATTATTCATTGTATAAAGAGGGGGCCCAGAGAGTAGTTATATACAGCATATCATTCTTTACTTTTTTGTGTACAAGTATTTAACATATTCTAATTCATATAGAATTTCTAATGATCAACTAAAATTTCAGCGTCAATCGTAGAATTATAAGCAAGATGAGCTCATAATTTTGCTAGGTTTGAGTCATATTTTGTTCACATGAGTTTATTACATTCAGCTTAAGATTTTTAACTTGGTATTTCCTATTCGGCATTTAAAATGGAAAAAAAAATGAATGGCCTCAGATCTGTGTACAAACATAGAACTATGAGAAAAATCTCTGTATCTTGCTTATAATTCGAAGCTTAACACTCACATATGGTAAGTAAATAGAAATTGTAAACAATTAAACACAAGATACATGCACTATAACAAATAAAGAACACAATTTATTTTTCCAAATGAATCATATACATGTATATACCTACATATTTCCGCCAGCGATATTAAAGTCTATTTAAACTGAATAAACTCGAGAAAATGCCGAGCATCTCAAGAAAACATATTGCATTATTCTACCATTACGCAAAAGAATTCTGAATTACCGATAGCCTGAATGAATTGCATTTTAGTTCTTTCTTAATACATCAGATGTTGCTTAATTTGCGCAGGGAAACAGTAAACTGTTTGATTTACCGAAGTCTCTGTTTGATTTGATACGTAAAAATCAGGAAATACAAGCGACAGTTCCTAGGTTAACGCAAAGCATAAATGAAAACGAAACGAAGATCACAACAAGCCATCACCACCGTCATATGTGAAAACTGTCAACGCATTGAAATATTTAGCCTCAATTTACTTCACAAAATCGGCACAAATGTATTTTGCATGTTTCAAGTATTCCCTTCGTACACGAACTGTTGCACAACAAACAAATTCATCATTGTCAGATCGACCCGTTTATCATATAGTGTCATGGCTGCTTTAAACAAAGAACCTCGTTTTAGAATTATGGAGAATACGAGTCTTGGTAAAATGGGTAAGCAAACCCGGGCCGGGGCAAAATAAAAGCCGGGGCAGATCGGCAATCGTCAATTCCAATTACGCATTATTTTGCAGCAATATTTACAGCGAATACAAATATACTAGTCAGTAAATATCTTGAAATTTTAATGAGATTGGCAGATTTATAACTGTCAGTCTTTTGTTTTGCCTTGGCCCGGTCATGCCTACCAATTTTACCAAGACTCATGGATGCTATAAATTGCTTGAAACACGCCTTTTCTTTATTTATTTTCGTAATTACTCAGATTTGAAACAGAATTAGCCCATAATTTTTGCAATTTATATTTTCCTTCCCATAAGGATTATTCATGCTAAATTACGTTGAATTTGCCTTAGTAGTTCTTGAGAAGACGATTTTTTTTTTAAATGCACCCCCTTTTCTTTACAGTTTTGAGGTTTTCTCCGCTTTCAATGAAAATTTTTCATTCATTTCTGCAATGTATATTCATCATTCCATAAGAATGCTTTGAGCCAAATTTGGTTGAATTCTGTCAAGTGGTTTTAGAGAAGAAGTTCAAAATGTGAAAAGTTTACAGACGGACAGACAGACGGACGGACAGACGGACGACGGACAAAATGTGATCAGAATAGCTCACTTGAGCTTTCAGCTCAGGTGAGCTAAAAACTAGAAACTTTTTTAGATATAGGGGCTATTGAAAGAGTTTATGATTGAAAAGGCGCATATTTTTCTCACATTTTTATAGTACAAAAAACGATGGATGTTTACTATCCATAATTATTCTGCGGAATTTGAATGAATATATTGAATATCATTATTTCACACTGGCGTCGGAAGCAAATTAAAAGTGGGGGGGGGGGGCTAGACTAATCCTAGGGGGGGGGGGGGGGGGGGTATACCTATACTTGCAAAAGAAAAAAAAATTACTTTATACCCTAATTTTGTTTTTCAAATCATGAAATTCCTAATTCGTGGGGGGGGGGGGGGGGGGTAGTATGCTTCTGAATCCAACTTCTCAATCTTTCAAGGTAAATTTAGGAACAATAATCTTCTCCTGCGGAAAAAAGTGGGGGGGGGGGCTGAACCCTCGATCATGCTATGTTTCTAATGGTAAGGTATAACTTTGAAAAAAAAGTGGGGGGGGGGGGGGGCTAAGCCCCCCCTTGCCCCCCCCTTGCCCCCCCCCCCCCCCCCCCCCCGCTTCCGACGCCTATGTTTCAAGCAAGACTATTTATCTTATGTTTACAATTAGTGAGACAAAAATGATTTTTTGACATCTGTTGATTTGTTTCTTTAAGTATTGGCATACATCCAGATTTCAAAAAAAGTATTGGACTTTTGATGAAAGGGGAATCTCTTTAGATTTTTAAAACTTCCTTTTGGAATACTAGTATCTTCATGTCCAATAATATTTACCAAGGTTCTTAACCCTATAGCTATTTATTCTGCTTTCAGAGAAAATGGAGTTGGATGTTGTTATTACAGTGACGACTCATTGATTATGAATCATTTCTGTTAATGTTTAATTCAAACGAAACTCCTAACATCGGAGTTACATAACCTTCGGTTTATTGTAAAAGTGAAAAAATCGGTCATTGTTCCAACACTTTGGAATAATAATTGATAGTATACTGTTGAATACAAGACTTATCTGGCAGAAAAAAAGATCCAAAAAATATACGAATTGTATTGATATTAAGTCAACAAAGTATTGAAAAGTTCGCAAGGTTTTATCTTTGATTAGATTGTTAGTGCATGCTTGTAATGCTGTTTTGCAAGTCCATTGCATTATAGAAATTTAGAATGAGACAATGATTCTTATATTGTTTGTTCTGATAAAAGCCTTTATGAAATAGAATGGTGGCTTACAAATCAAACAAATCTAATCCTGTGGATTTTGGATTAGAAACTGATGCATCACTACAAGGATGGGGTGCAAGATTTGAAAATAAAAGAAAGGAGGTAATGTACACATAAAGAAGGAGTTACCCCTGTACACAAAGTAACATTGTTTGAATACTCTGATAAAAACTTCTATATGTAGTCCACATTGAAAGTATATTTGAGGGAGACAAATGATCATCGAAAATCCTCAGCTGTGTGTCATATAAAACTTTCCTTCCTGTGACAACGTGAACTCTGGCGAGATGGTTGAGAACACTGTCAGTTTTGGAGTTTTCTGGCAATAAAAACTTTATAGCGCATTCCTTTAGAGGAGAATCAGCATATGCTGTTTATTAATCTGGTGTGTCCATGAAGGAATTATTCGAAATTGCAAATTGGGCTTCTTCTAAGACATTTTTAAAGTTTTATTTTAAATCGGGGTGGAATACTTCAAAGGATGGACATTTTGCAACTGCGGTGTTAAAAGATGAATTTTGTGTGTCTCTAGTACATGAACTGACGCGAAAGACTGTAATAAAATTAACATATTATGTATGAATACATTTTTGTATACAAAGGTTTGATGACTTGCTATTATTGTTTGTAATACCTTTTGAAACGCTGCAATCATGGATGAGTTTATTGAAAATACTAGTAGTAGAAGAAAAGCTTTTATCATCATAATTTAATTTTATTCAACATTTAATCAGAATTGTTGGAACTGCTGAAAATAATGCTTCTATTTTAAAATTGAATTTGTTCTAAATTAGTTCAAATTATATATATGTAACATGAAAAATTATACTGAAATCGTTTTAAAAATTATACATGTACTGACTTTCAATTCAAGAAAAAAATTATGAGTTCCATAGAAAAAAACCTTAATTCCCATGATATAAGTTAAGAAAAATGGTATCTTTTTGGATGTATATCGGGATATCAATACGGTTTGGTCACGTGATCAAATCTTCCATAAAGCCCTTTGGACTTTATGAGATTTGATCACGTACAAACCCGTATTTATATCCCGATATACATCCACAAATGATACCTTATTTCTTATATTTCCATTTGTTGCAAATTATGACAATAACAATGCTCCATACTTTCTCTTTTGTGATGACATAATAATTTTATTCTTGTTGTAATCCGCTTGCTTTCTGATTGGCTAAAATATTGTTTTATATCGTTTAAAGGATGTCGTCTACGTCATAGTAAGACTAACGTCAAAAAAGTATCAATACGCCTGCCGTTACTTTTGATTGTTATCGATTTTTTCCGTCATTTTAAAGGTCAAATGATCGTTTTTATCTAAAATGGAGTAAAAAGTTAAATTATATGCAATGAATTCAATATTTATTTGTTTTATATGATATAAAATGGTTTGAAACAGTTTACGCTTTTTTATAAACCGCTTCAAAGCGTAAACTGCCCCAAATCATTTTAAATCGCATGGAACAAATAAATATTGAATTCAATCCTTAAGAAAGCCGCTTTGATTATGATGACGTAACAGAAAATAGTACAACAATGTTGCAAGCATTTGATTATCATGATTGTAAATATAACACTACTTTTTGACAAGACAACACCTTTTTATTATAATAAAGGGAAAGAAAATTCACTTGTACAATTGAGAAAAACGATTGAAGCTTGGCGGAATAGTAGTCTCCGAGCGGTTAGAAATTTGAAAACAAAGCGTTTGAAAGTTGAGTTAGAGTCTACTTAAGCATTTTCAGGGGAAACTCTATCGCAGAATCAGATTCAAGAGCATAATGATTTCCTCCGACATTATAGAGGAAAGCAATTTTAACTTCGAAGTTCTTTTTACGAAACAAAACGGACAGAAAAGCACAAGGAGTTAAATTTGACCGTGATCCGTAAATGGACTAAACACTGTGATATTGCGTTTGCAATTTCGATCGAAGCTTGTAATAAAGTCAGAAATGAATTTTAACTGAAAAAACTCTTTTTACAAATTGCGATTGTAATTTTCAAGAACGCCTCGTTACGATGTCGATCCATAAACATTATTTTGTTAACAGATCTAACGTGTTATCCAATCATTTATCCCCCGCAATTAATGCTATATTTTTTAAAGAAAATGAATGAAGAAAACTTCGTATAACAAAATACAGATACGTTTATTTTTTTATGCCAAAATTATGTTTTCATTACGATATCCAATAGGTGTGTTTCAGCACAAGTCGGTTAGTTTGAGCACATAGAAAAAGTAGTGACCTAGATTATTCATGCGCTACTTTGACCTCTTGACCCATAATGATGTTATGCAGGAATAACAGCGGATTGCGCAATCAGTGTAATATAAAGCCCCTTTCACAATTGGCGCACGAGCAGAAGCGAAAAAATGTACGTGCGATCGAAAAAATTGATATGAATCGTAAACTGTTACCGAAATGATCGCATTTGAGAAAAGTAGTCGTCGGAAACCGCAAGATCTTAGCGACGGTTCTGAAATGTAAACGCATTCAATTTTGCGATATATCTTAAGTGCATATGGGACTGTTGTACAATGAACGCGACTGTTGAAAGACTAGAGGTTTTGTGAGCAAGCTCACAATTGATACCCCCCACTAAGAAAAAAATCATAACGCGTGTATTTTTGCTATTATAGAAAATATTGGATGAATCTATTTCACTGTCCATTTCCTTTAAATAACAACTGCTCTATTTTTTAAAACTGTTAATGCTAATAAGAGTAAACAAACCAATTTCTATCCTTTAATTCCATTTTATTTTAAGTGAACATGAGGACATCTGCATCTTACGTTAACAACCATGACACGAATCAAACGAAATCCACATGTCAAGCAGCCATTTAATATTTAAACATTATGAATTATAGGTATACTGAACCCGATTTTTTCCGAATTTTTTTTACCACACATCCCCCCCCCCCCAAAAAAAAAAATCATCGGGGCAGGCCATTTTCAGAGAGATGGGGATGAGAATTTAAAAACAATTTTATGTCGCTTGAGACAAGCAAGCTTTGTATCTAATTAATAAGGTTTCATACTGGAGTAGAAAAAATTATCAATTTAAGCTTCTAATATTTCCATTAATACAAGACATGACACAGACAGAATTTAGCATTTTTGAAATAATGACATTGAACTTCCTCAATCGACCTTGGGTCAAGGTCATGACACACTCTTAGGTCATAAGCCATCCTTGTGTAAAGTAAGAACTTCCAATGTTTCTCCATAAGAATGATATAGACCGGACACGAATTTTTCATTTTTTCTGCCAGTGACCTTGACCTTGCCCGAATGACCTTGGTTCAAGGTCATGACACATCCTTAGGTCATAAGCAATCATTGTGTGAAGTAAGAACTTCCAATGTTTCTCCATAAGAAAGATAGGGACCGGACACGATTGCACAGACAGACGGACGGACAGACGGACAAGGAAAATCCTATATATCCCCCCCCCAACTTTTTTTTCGAGGGGTATAATAATGTGATAGGATCGCGCGAGAGACCAGGCGATCGGACGATTGAACGTGCGCCAATGCGATTGGACGTGCATTCATGCGTTCCATGGTACGAATGCTCGTGCGAGTCAGAGGGGTACAGTGCTGCTATCGTGAAAGTTGACAAAACTATCCTATCCTATCCTATATCCTGTATCCTGCATCCTATCCTGCAAATAAGCTCTATCCTATCCTATCCTATCCCATACTTTTAAAATATAGGAATGCAAGTTAAATGAAACGAAATTTAAAGATAAAATGATTTTATTAATTAATGTAGTACTCAAAATGAATAATTAAATCTTAAAACCGAATATTCATCGAGCGGGATAACTTACTTACCTGTGCTACGGTAAAATTAAATCGTACGCGTGATGGACACAATAACGTAAACAAACAGGTAAGCGATTAGATTTTTGATTTAATTATATTTATGCATAAAAAACAGATAAATAACTTCGATGCACTTATTGAGGAACTGTTTAGTCACATATTTTTTTCAAATTATTTTCTTATCACATACAACTGAGCGTCATTCTCATTATTCGAGCGATTCGTTCGGCGATAAATGTAAGCACGATCTGAAAATAAGTAATTCCTTTAGGAAGTTGATATCGTTTATAGTTTAAACCACTCGGAGATATTTTTAAAGTATAAATTCTTAAGCATTTATAGCTAGCTAACATTTATTAATTCGATATGTTCAGGTTAATATCGGACAAAAATATGCGTCCCTGTTACTGGGCTTCGAAGAAATTATATTAAACGTGAATCAATATCTGATTCTTGTATACATGTTTATCTTTTAAAATGCCAAATTAGTCGTTTATAAATTCAAGCTTTTATTAATTTGCAGACTTTAAATGAAGGTAATACAGAAATATATTTCTGACGTTGTAAAATGTTGCAACGAATTTTCGCAGTAACTCCGTACTTGCGTACTTGACAAAGATGTAGCGCCGACATTTTAGCGCGCATTAATGTTATGCACCGCGTTCTTGATATAATAATTATTCTAAAATGGTTTAACTTGTTAAACGTTTTAAATTGACGTTGAAAATACATTGTTTAGCCAATTTTCGTTTCGCAAAATAACTCTGAAATTTATACTCGAATCTGATTGGCTACAGGATGCAGGATAGGATAGGATAGGATAGGATAGAACTTAATTTTTTATTTCTATCCTGTATCGTGCATCCTGCATCCTATCCTATCCTATCCTATCCTATCCTTGTCAACTTTCAGGATAGCAGCACTGTATATATATCGTCAATTTCCGACGCTCTTTAGTAGACGTAGTTGAAAGCAAGGGAACATGACGTCCAAGAAACAGATATGCAGCATCAGTTATTATTATACCTCAATATGAATATTCTATTATATCTGATTGGTCTAGAAAGTCACGTGACAGGACGAATTCATAGGGATGAAAACAACCGATATGAGCATACGATATAGACAAATATGATTAAATCAAAAATATTTAATTATTATGAATCATAGTATATCACCAACTTAACTATCTATGTTTCGAAATTATGAAAGAGAAGCGAGACAGTAACATGAGAAATCAAACAATCACGACGTTATTGCTTTTAAAAAGTCAAACAATCTTTTAGCAATCAGCGTATTTTGTGTAATCATTTGATCGGTAAAAAAACGTTTATTGCATTAATGGTCAGGGAATTTTCTTTCCCCAGAAAAACAAATTTCCCTCGGGAAATATGATTTTTCTCGGAGAAATAAATCTTTATATTTCCCTCACCATCATGCAATAACATGTTTTTTGTTATTTGTGGTCTTAAACAGAGATGCTAGTACAGGATATAGGAAATTTAAGTTTACTTCAAATGCTTTATATATATTGATTTTACAATGTTTCGCCCTACGAGTTATCGCACTTTTAAATGATTGTGCATTATCAAGAATGACTCAGGATTCTAGTCAACAACTTGAGGAAAAACACAATGAATTGGAAGAAATTAGGAATATTACATAAAGGTCAATGTATACGATCAAAAGCAAATTGGATAGACCAGGGAGAAAAACCAACAAAATATTTTGCTAATTTAGAATCAAGAAACTATATTAATAAACAAATATTGGTAATTGAGAAGGACGATTGATCAATAATAAGAAATCAACAAGAAATTCTAAGTGAAACAAAGACCTTCTATGAGAACCTTTATACAAGAAAGGACATAATAGAAACAGAGAATATACATGAAAAACTGAAAGACTTTAATATACCTAAACTAAATCAAGAGGAATCAGAAAATATCGAAGGTCCTATTACACACACAGAAGTTTTCGATTTTTAAAAAACATGAAAAATTATAAAAGTCCAGGACCTGACGGATACACTAGTGAATTTTTCAAATTTATTTGGAATAATATTGGATCTTTTATTACGAGAGCAATTAATAACTCAAACGAATTACTGCATTTTACAGAACCAAATAAGTTAAGAATCATAACTTGCTTGCCGAAAGCTGGAAAACAAAAACAGTTCCTAAAAAAATTGGCGCCCAATAAGTCTTCTTAATGTTGTTTATAAAATAGCATCAGGATGCATTGCTAATAGGATTAAGTCACTATTAGACAAATTAATAAATAAAGACCAAACTGGTTTTATCATAGGAAAGTTTATTGGAGAAAATATAAGATTCATATATGATTTAATGAATTATACTGAACTACATAGAATACCAGGTTTATTAATGTTTATTGATTTCGAAAAAGCATTTGATACTATATCTTGCAAATTTATTTTTGAAACATTGGATTTTTTTAAATTTGGACCATTTATAAAAAAAATGGATAAAGACCTTTTACAATGGCACCAAATCATGTGTTTTGCAAAATGGATTCACTTCTGACTATATTTATCTTATCAAAGGGGCTGTAGACAAGGTGACCCCATTTCTCCATTTCTTTTTTTACTATGCGCGGAGATCTTAGGGATTTTAATTAGAAATAATAGGGATATTAGAGGAATGGAAAAGAATATAAGCTTTCTCAATATGCTGATGACACCTCTCTTATTTTTTATGGTTCGCCTCAGTCTATGGATGGTATTTTAAGAGTTTTAGATTATTTTGCAGATCTTTCAGGACTAAAAATTAATTAAACAAAAACTAAAATGGTTTGGATTGGGAGTAAGAAATTTTCAAGAGATGTATTTCACCATACAAGATGGAAACTAAATTGGAATATCTCAACCTTTGATTTACTAGGAATAATATTTTCTGTAACTCTAGATGATAAACTGTCAGAAATTAAAAGGATTTTAAACCAATGGAAATTAAGAAAACTAACCCCAATTGATAAAATCTCAGTAATAAAAACATTGATTCTGCCCAAATTAAATCATCAGGTGCTCTCTTTACCTAACCCAGACTCTGATTTTACAAAAAATTTAAATATGGTAATTTACCAATTTTTATGGGGAAGCAATATTCACAAAGTAAAAAGAAACACTATTACATGTATACAGGAATATGGATACGGTGGTTTACAAATGATAGATTTTACAGATTTTAGCTCTGCTCTAAAGTCTAGTTGGATAAGAAGAATGATTTTCTCAGACACAAAATGGATAAATCTTTTAGAGGCAGAATTACAAACAAAAATTAAAAACCTATGGGTTAAAGGTATGGACTTTACATCTAATTTATGTAAATATACAAAAAATAATTTTTGGAAAGAAGTTTTTAACAGCTGGATTTTAATCGTAAAAGCAACTAGACAAGAAGTTATGAATGCTCCATTTGAAAACATCTGGCTCAACCCAAAAATAAAAGTTAATAACCGTTCTTTTTTCCTAAAACACTATTTTAATGCTGGTTTTATACATATACAAGATCTTTTTGATAATGAGGGTGTTTTTCTTAGTCTAGAAACAATAGAAAACCAAAATATAAAAACAAATTTTATTGAATATGCAAGCCTAAAGAGAGCAATATTTGAAAGATTAGATAAAGACAATATCAATGAAATCAAATACAAGTCTGGCCCAAGTATACCCAGTCACATAAATATCTTCTTCACCAATAAAAAAGGTTGTAAAGACATGTATAACAAACTTATTAAGGAGAAAAGAGATCCATTTACATCTGTAAATAAATGGCTAGAAAGGGGCTTTATTTTTAACAACAAAGACTGGAACAAAATATTTGAACTTCCGTTTAAAATTACAAAAGAGTCAAAACTACAATGGCTACAATTTCCGTTTAAAATTACAAAAGAGTCAAAACTACAATGGCTACAATTTCAAATTTTACACAGAATAATACCAACAAATGATTATCTTCACAAGATTAAGGTTAAAGAATCCCCAGTCTGCTCCTTTTGTAAAAGAGTTAATGAGACTATTGAACACTTATTTGTAGATTGCTATTGTGTAAAAGAACTTTGGGAACTATGTGAGGAGTGGTTATTAAGGAAATTGGAAATGCAGGTAACATTTGACAAAAACTCAATTTTATTTGGAAAATATAAAGAGAAAAATTTGTATAGAGTACATAATCTTTTAATTCTGATAATAAAACAATACATATTTGTAAGTAGATATAAAGAAGTTCCAAAGCTGAATTTCGTGCACTTCAAAATATAATGAAAAACAGAATATCCGTGGAGAAATATATTTTGCTTAAAAATTGTAGATTCTCAGAGTTTGAAAGGCACTGGCAAAAACTATGTGACTTATTATTATGATATACTAGCTATATTTATCAGAGTCAATAGGTTATATAAAGTACTACCCCCCCCCCCCCCACCACGCACACAAACACTTTTCTTTCATCTTATTCTCACTAACTTCCTTTTTCAAGTAGTATACAGGTACATTTGTAAAGAGTTATATGCATAATATATAGACCTACATTATGTTCTTTCTCTTTAAGAGACAAGCTATTACATTGTGAGATATGTGTACTTGTATCCTTTGTATCTTTTTCTGCTGTCTTTGTCTTTGTCAAATAAATCTTTTTTACAAAAAAAAAGGAATAAGAAAGCGCTCTATTTGGTCACGTAATGTTGGTGTCATCATTTGACCAATGAAATTAAACCCGGCAATTCTAGCGACTCTCTTTGTTTAGCAAGACGCGCTAATTCACTTTCTTTAAGGACGCCGCACGGGTAACACCTTTGAATACTGATTCTGTTTCTTCGGACCATTTTTTTTAAAAAATTCAAACGGTAAGCGTTGTATATACTATAAGTCTTATGTTTATATGTTTGTCACTGATCTATTACAAGCAATTTTATTATCTGATACTCTTACAATGAATTCAACCAAAGTTTTGATTCTCGGACACTCCATTGTCCGTCGTTTCCATTGTTTTCTTATTGATGATAAAGATTTAAAGGGGCATGGTCACAATTTTGGTCAATTTCTATCTTTATATTTTTATTATTTACAATGCTTTAGAAATGCATTTCTAATGATCAAATAAATTTGAGATCCATTCGTAGAGTTATAAGCAAGATACAGGGCTCACAATTATTTGTCATGTAAACAAGGCTCGAGCCCAGTTTTTGTTTACATAGGTTCAATATACCAGTAAACAATATTTTTCTAGCTTATTTGTCTATCTTATCATTCATTTTAAGCATATATAAACAGTTTCTAACATTTAACACATTCGTTTTAGGTTTTAAACTGAAATTTTTACTTTAACGTTTAAAATGTAAACAAACACTTTGTTAACATAGCGAAGAATTTCAAGCTCTGTAACTCTCTTTTAACTCAACAAATAACACTCAAATTTCGGTTGCCTATTAAAAATGCCTTTCTGAAGCATTAAATATCAAAATCGGAAAAATAATTTTTGTCCAAAATCGTGACCATGCCCCTTTAAGGTATGGTGATGATCTGGGTATAAACTCACATGAAATAAGGTACAAAGGAACAGGGGGTCGTACTATTGATGGCATTTTACGTCACGTTGTACCTTTCATTAAAACAATCCAGCCGGTTCATATCATTCTTATGGTTGGGGGCAATGACGTAAGACGTTTCTCTTCGCAGTTGTATCAGTTTTGCATAAAAGGTGTAGTGTTTCACATTGGTCCTCTTAACGATGGTTTTTTGGTTCTCTTAACGAGGCCGTTTAGGTTCTCTTGAGGAGGCCGTTTTGGGTTCTCTTAACGAGACCGCATCTGGTTCTCTTGACAAGAGCGCATTTGGGTCCTCTAAACGAGGTCTTGTTTTGGTTTTCTTAACGAGACCGTATTTGGTCGTCTTAACCAGGCCGTCTTTTTGTTCTCTTAACTCAAGACTGCATTTGTTTTGTGTTCATTCATACAACAACATTCTATCTTATCTTGTAATAATTACGTTGCATTTATGCTGTATAATTAAGGACATATTTGTGCAATTAATTTAGAAAAAAAATAAAATTTAAAAAAAAAAAAATTAAAAATAAAAATCCATTATTATCACCTTTTAAAGGTGTACTTAAATATTATTTGCTAATACCAACACAGCAATTATTTTCAACAGTGTTTATCATGGCACCTAAGCGGAAATCTACAGATTTGACGAAACGAACATCTGCCAAAAGAGGAAGCCAATCTCACGATACCTCAGTACTACAATCCAGTTCTCCTTCTACTAGTATGGGGATTTTTGCATTTGCATCTAGTACTAATTCAATTATCAATAGGGATAACGCAATACAAGAAACGGTCGAGGCAGCAATTGTTAATCAATCTGATAAATTAACATCAGGTAGGTCCAGCAGTGGTTCCTTTAGTACATCGGTCTCCATTGAAGCTAGTGTACCCGATAAATTGAAATCAAAGATTTGGTCAAAGCAGTACGTGGATTTTGGTAGTCTGCTACTCCGGAACAAACAAGGTAAGGAAAATTCAATGAAGCCGGGTATGCTTATGTAACAGTTTTTCAAGTCACAAATAAAATAATCAGTTTATAATTCGTGAGTTCGCTTAGGTTTCCTTCCTAAGAATCAAGTAAGAATCAACAAATGCAACGAAGACTTCAACTGCCAATAGAACACGCAGTAATAATAAGATTTTCCTAGGGCCCACCTTGGCTATTTGATTGTAGAACAACTAACCAGAATCAAAATACAAAATTAACCTATAATCAACTATCCGTAGACTGTGGATTTAAACAAACAATTCTGTTTGCTACCACTGTGCTACACAACCACTATCAATTCACCAATACACGGTCAGTCGAAAGTCACCAAGACACAATCGAAGTCACAAAGACACTATCAAGGCACTAAGACACAAGTTACAGAAGCAGGGTTAAGAACTGAGTGGTCTAGCTAACAATTCTGTTGCTTTCCGACACAGCTCAAATCCCTGTTCTGTAGAACTCTAACCGAAGAGATTCACCAGAAGACCGTTCGAGTCGTTCACCGGCAGAAGACTGACTAAGAATGATAGGGTGGCTGTATATATACCCTGCAAGTTATCACTGATTGGTCTAATCATGCACCATTTCTATTGGGTATACTGATTATCACTGATTGGTCAAAAATGGAGGCATTTGATTGGTTAAACACATGATACATTTCAATCCGGAAGTAAAATCATTACATTACCCACGCCTTTGAAAAAAATATGCGTCCTCGCATTCCAAAATATAACATAAGTGTCATTGAAAACATTTATTAAATACTGATATGATAACAGTGATTGTTTAAAGGTGCATCGTACTAATTATTCGTAATCTTTAGTAAAACTCAAAACTGTCCTCAGTGATTTCTTTCACTGTTGCATTGTCCTTGAAATATTCAACAATTGTTTTAGTCACTTTGGTGTGCCTGGGAAAATCTGTCTGAACAGAAGTACAATGGACATTTCATTGTAGAATCTTTCCTGAGAGTTAGCTTAACTTTAGGCATGATCTACAAAAAATAGAACTTAAATGAACAGTAGTCATCAAGATAGGCTGGTCGTTTTGTACGCCTTTTACTTGTTGTCATGTTACTGTCACGTTTCTCATCGTCAATTCTGATTGGAAGCAGCTGCGTCCTGCTTATCAGAGGTAACTTCTTTGTCTTGCTCTCCTCTCAAAACTTGTTTCACAACTGGTCGGATTCGATCAGTATGTATGACCTGATGTGTTCCTCTGGCACCACAATTGACTTTGTATGTTACGATAGAACATTTTTCAATCACCTCAAAGGGACCCTGCCAGTAAGAAAAGAACTTAGGCGATGTTCCTGCTTTTCGCCTTGGAAAATAAACATAAACCTTATCGCCTTTATCAAATGATTGCCAAGTGAGTTTCCTATCGTGGTACCATTTCTGCCTTTGTATATTGTCGTTCATCAATTTTCTCACGATGGTATGGGCCTCTTCTAGTTTGTCCTGCAGTTCCCAAACCCATCTGTTTTGAGGGATTCTTTTCATGGATGATGGCATTTCATAAACAATATCAAGAGGTGTAGCAACTTCTCGACCTAACATCATCATGTTTGGTGTCGTGCATGTAGTTTCGTGGACAGCTGATCTGTAGGCCATCATTACGTATGGAAGGTGCTCGTCCCAGTCACTGTGATGTTCATCAACATATGCAGATAACATATTGGCAAGAGTTTTTTTTAAATCTCTCAACCATACCATCTGATTGAGGGTGGTAAGGGGTTGTATATGAGTTTTCCTGATGTTAAATAATCTGCACATTTCTGAAAACAATTGGCTTTCGAATTGAACGCCCTGATCGGAATGGATCACACTGGGTGTCCCATATCGTGTAATGACTTCTTCCACAATTATTTTAGCAACAGTTGCTGCCTCCATATTCGCCATTCGCCAACTAGTATATATCGGTTACCTTTGTTTTACATTGGAAGTTCACCCAATATATTTGAAGCGATACGTTCTAAGATGGTACCGCAAATGACAACTTGCATTGGCGCCTTCTTATTCGTTGTTAATGCCTTGCGTCGTTGGCATTTCTCACAACCAGCAATATACTGTTTTACATCTTTCTGCAATCCAGGCCAGTAAAATTTTAATTTCACCTTTTCTAAAGTTTTTCTAAAACCTAAATGAGCAGAAGTTCGTTCGTCATGAAATTGACTAAGCACAGTTCGGCGCTCACTGTATGGCAACACAGCCTGATACAAAAGTTTTCTTTCTAAACAAAACATCATCTCTAATCTCAAGAGCATCCCAATGTGCGCAAATGCCTTTAACAAATTGACTATAGCTAGATAGCTGTTCAGAGTTTGGTTTTATGCCCGAAGCAACCCACTTTGACACCTGAGCTATATCAGTGTCAACTGCTTGTTTGTCCTTCAACGAATCATCATCTTTAGATGGTGGGCATGAAATAGAATTCACCATACTCTTTTCCTCAGCGCAACACGTTTTTCTACATGGTATTCTGCTAAGTGCGTCTGCATTTTTATGCTTGTTACCCGCTCTATGTTCAATGATAATTTGAAAATTACTCAGACTTTCAAACTGGCAAGTTGACCCTCCGGATTTTTGCAGTTCAAAAACCATTTTAGAGAGCTGTGATCTGTTCTCACTAGAAATTCTTTACCATACAGATAGTGTTTGTAATATTTGGTAAAGTAGACGACAGCTTAAAGTTTCTTCCTTGTGACGCAGTACTTGCGTTCTGCTTTTGACAATGTTCGACTAGCGTATGCAATTACCCTCTCCATACCATTGTGTACCTGGGAAAGAACTGCTCCAATTGCCACATCACTCGCATCTGTGTCCAGTATAAATGGTTTTGAAAAATCAGGATGCACAAAAACTGGTGCTGAGATGAGTGCTCGTCGTAATGAATCAAACGAATCTTGACATGGTTTGGTCCACACAAATTTTGTTCCCTTTTCAGTCTATTCAAGGGTTTTGCTATTGTAGTAAAGTTTGGTATGAAACGTCTTTAGTAGCTACAGAGCCCTAAACAACTCTTTACCTCAGTAAGGTTTACGGGGATTGACCAATCTTCTACCGCTGAAATCTTAGATGGGTCTGTAGTGATCCCGTTTTCAGAAACTACATGACCAAGGAACTGTACAGTTTTGTGAAACAGATGACATTTCTTCGCCTTTAGTTTTAAATTTGATGACAATAACCTATCAAATGCTTGTTTGAGGTTGTCTAACATGTTCGCAAATGTTTTCCCAATAACAATAATGTCATCAAGGTAAACTAAACATATCTGCCATTGCAAACCGCTCAAGACTGTCTCCATCAGCCTTTCAAAGGTCGCCGGGGCGTTGCAAAGGCCAAATGGCATTACGTTAAAGTGAAATAAACCCCTCTTTGTTGCAAAGGCAGTTTTCAGTTTGTCAGAGTCATCCATTTTAACCTGCCAGTAACCTGCACACGAATCAAGGGTTGAAAACCACTTTAAACCTGAAAGACTGTTTAAAGAGTCATCAGTTCTAGGCAGTGGATAGGCATCTTTGACAGTGGTGGCATTTAATCGCCTGTAGTCCACACAGAAGCGCAATGATCCATCTTTTTTCTTTGCCAGAACCACTCCTGAAGCCCAGGGACTTGCTGACTTTTCTATTATGTTTTTATTCAGCATTTCATCTATTTGCTTGTTTATTTCACTCTCCAAGTGATAGGGAACACGTCTAGGGGGTTCTTTCAAAGGTCTAGCATCTTGCGTGTCAATAGTGTGTTTCACTATTGATGTGCGTCCAAGATCTGTGTCTGATTTCGCATATACCTCAGCGTATTCGATTAAAAATTTCTTTAAAGCATATACTTCCTTTGTTTTTAGATGCACCGATGACCTTGCAAAGAGGTCCTGCAAATGTGATGGTAAATCGTCACAGACCTTTTCTTTAGGTTGAGGGGAATCAATCACTGATTCAACATTACTTAAATTGGCAATAAATGTACCAGGGTAGATTATCTGGTTGTCTTCGGAAAGGTTCATCATTCTCACGGGGATCTCACCATTTTCAAGTAGCCAACTGACCTTGCTACTAATGCTTTTCCAGATTTAACAAATTTTTCAGCTGGTTCCACTAAGCCCAATATTTCTTTGTTCTGATAGCTCTCAGGGAACCCCGTAACACAACAATAAGTAACGACTTCACTTTTTGGAGGTATCGCTACTGTTTCTTTGGCTGCTATTCTAAAACAGCCTATCTTGCCAACAAATTCAACTGTGTTGCACATGTCCTGCACATTGAAATACCCATTTGGTACATCAACAGTACATTTGTATTTTTTCATGAAATCCAATCCTATGACCCCATCAACAGATAAGTCCGTAACAATAACTTCCTGGGTGTAAGTTGTATCGCCCATATTGATGTTTATCAATGTTTTCCCTAAAACTGTAAGGTTTGTTCCACTTGCTGATGAAACTACTTGATCAGTGTGAAACAATACAGGTTTTGATTTAATGGTTTCATATACTCTACTTGATAACACAGACAGTGTAGCCCCTGTGTCAACCAACAAATCTGTGTTAACACTATGTACGAGTGCTTTTACATACATGCCAGCTTCGGGATCAATTTGATGAATCCCAACTTGAGCACACCTAGACCTGATGCTCTTAAATGAGTTCTGTACAGGACGTCTTTTACCATAGGTATTGTTTCGTCTCTGAGACGATTGTGATCGAGAACTTCTATCATATCTAGCAATATTAACATTTCCCTGTGGACACTCTGCCTGTAAATGATACTTAGATCCACATACATAACAGTTTCTGTTGCCAACAGGATTGGGTTTTTTATATTTGTGGACTTTTGGGACATGTTTGACTTCATTGCATTAACTTCTTTTTGGAGGTTTACTATTTCGTTCTTAAGTTCTTCAAAAAGGTTATTTGAAGGAAAATCTGCAGATGTCACTTGAACACTTTCAGACTTATTTGTTTTCAATGGTCTTAAATGAGACCCGGCTTCTAGCATTTTACGATCTGATTTTACAAATGCTTCTAATTCTACAGCATGCCGAATCGCATCATTGAGGTTTTAATGGCCTTGCTTGTTTTACCCGTAACCTCATATCGGAGTCTATGAATTGCTCCTTTGCCAACGTTTCTCTAACATCTCCTGGAGCTGTAGGATAAGCTAGGTTAGTTAGCCTTCTAATTGACTGTCCGAGCTCTGGCAAAGTTTCTGCTGCTCTCTGTTTGCGTTCCCTCAATTGCGTTCTATAGAGATCGTTTTGATTTGAGGGTGAGAATCTTTTTTCGAGGGCAATCAATAAAAGTAAATAATCGTGTTTCTGAGCGTATGGCAAATTTCCTAAAACACCCTGAGCCTGACCTCTCAATGAAACTGCTAAATAGCGTCCCTTTTCTCGCTCATTCCAATTATTAAGCATGGCACATGCATCAAAATGCGAACGATAATCCAACCAGGATCCTGTGCCATCAAATGTTGCAGGTTTGATATGTGACTGAGACTTTTTATCTCCTAAGTCTCTTGTATTCTTATTTTCATCAACTGCATAAAGCCGATCAGATTTTCTACGATGTTTAATGTTAATTTCTGGTTCGTTTTGTGATAATGGGGTTGACGCAAAATGATCTTGGTCGTATTTGTCAGAAGGCGACCTTGCACCCGGCATCAACTCATCTTGCCATGATACTTTTGCAGTAAGGCGTGTTTTAGGCTTTACATCGCCGTGATAGCCTAGATCTGAAGAATCTGACACAAATCCCGAATCTCGTGGTTTTTTACTCGTTTGTGGCTCATGAGTGTCAGCGTTACCTTTATCTATAGCACTAGCGTTATGAATATTGAAACTTTCATCTTTTAACTCTTGAAGTTTTTGTTCAATAAAAGATATCTCTTTGTGTATGTCGTCTATGTTAGTCATAGTTATGTTTTAGATAATGCCACAATAAAATTTCATAAATAATCGTCGATAAAAGTGAAACAATTACATGGACTTTATTCAACAAATTATACAAACTCTTAACTTCACTAGCATAAAAACATCGAATAAACTGAAATTTACTTCATATCTATTTCACGGCGATCAATACGTTTGAAATAAAACTAGAGGTACTGTGAGCAAGCTCACAATTGATACCCCCCGCTAAGAAAAAATCATAACTCATGTATTTTTTCCATTATAGAAAATATTGGATGAATCTATTTCATCGTCCATTTTCTATAAATAACAACTGCTCTATTTTTTAAAACTGTTAATGCTTATATGAGTACACAAACCAATTTCTATTCTTTAAATTCCATTTTAGTTCAAGTTAACTGTTAATGCATGATAACATTTGCATCCTTATGTTAACAAACATGACTTGAATCAAACGAAATTCCACATGTCAAGCAGCCACTTAATATAAACATTTTGAATTATTGGTATACTGAGCCTGATTTTTTTTTAAAACAATGACTTTGACCTTTGGTCAAGGTCATGACACACTCTTAGGTTATAAGCTTTCTAGATGTGAATTAAGAACTTCCAATATTTGTCCATTAGAAAGATATGGACTGCACACGAGTTTTACACTTTTCTGCAAATGACCTTGGCCTTGCCAAAATGACCTTGGGTCAAGGTCATGACAAGCCCTTAGCTCATAAGCAATCTTTGTGTGAACTGAGAACTTCCAATGTTTCTCCATAAGAAAGATATGGACCGGAAAAGAATTTTGCACTTTTTTCTGCCATTGACCTTGACTTGTTCAAATGTCCTTGGGTCAAGGTCATGACACACCCTTAGGTCATAAGCAATCTTTGTGTGAAGTAAGAACTTCCAATGTTTCTACATCAAAAAGATATGGACCGGACATGAATTTTGCACTTTTTTTTGTCAGTGACCTTGACCTTGCACAAATGACCTTGGGTTAAGGTCATGACACACCCTTAGGTCATAAGCAATCTTTGTGTGAAGTAAAAACTTCCAATGTTTCTCCATAAGAAAGATATGGACCGGACACGAATTTTGCACTTTTTTCTGTTGGTGACCTTGACCTTGCCCGAATGACCTTGATTCAAAGTCATGACACACCCTTAGGTCATAAGCAATCTTTGTGTGAAGTAAGAACTTCTAATGTTTCTCCATAAGAAAGATATGGACTGGACACGAATTTTGCACTTTTTCTGTTGGTGACCTTGACCCTGCCCGAATGACCTTGGTTCAAGGTCATGACACACCCTTAGGTCATAAGCAATCTTTGTGTGAAGTAAGAACTTCTAGTGTTACTTCATAAGAAAGATATGGACCGGACACGAATCGAACAGACAGACGGACGGACGGACGGACAGACGGACGGACGGACAAGGTGATTCCTATATACCCCCCAAACTTCGTTTGCGGGGGGTATAACAAGAGATTTTACTTGATATACAAACACCGCTGCCACCAAATTTGTAACGGTTTTTCAAGTTACAAATAAAATAATCAGTTTATAATTCGTGAGTTCGCTTAGGTTTCCTTCCTAAGAATCAACAAATGCAACGAAGACTTCAACTGCCAATAGAACACGCAGTAATAATAAGATTTTCCTAGGGCCTACCTTGGCTATTTGATTGTAGAACAACTAACCAGAATCAAAATACAAAATTAACCTATAATCAACTATCCGTAGACTGTGGATTTAAACAAACAATTCTGTTTGCTACCACTGTGCTACAAAACCACTATCAATTCACCAATACACGGTCAGTCGAAAGTCACCAAGACACAATCGAAGTCACAAAGACACTATCAAGTCACTAAGACACAAGTTACAGAAGCAGGGTTAAGAACTGAGTGGTCTAGCTAACAATTCTGTTGCTTTCCGACACAGCTCAAATCCCTGTTCTGTAGAACTCTAACCGAAGAGATTCACCAAAAGACCGTTCGAGTCGTTCACCGGCAGAAGACTGACTAAGAATGATAGGGTGGCTGTATATATACCCTGCAAGTTATCACTGATTGGTCTAATTATGCACCATTTCTATTGGGTACACTGATTATCACTGATTGGTCAAAAATGGAGGCATCTGATTGGTTAAACACAGGATACATTTCAATCCGGAAGTAAAATCATTACACTTACAATTCACTAGGTGAAGAGAGAAGGTTATGGTGGAGAATTGTCTTCTATGAACGACTGGCTTACAGCTTGGAATAGGAATATAGCTATTTATTGCATAAAGTATCCACACGAACAAGCTAAACTTGCAAAACATCTAGAAGCGGTCTGGGACATTGCAGATGCAAAAGGTAACTGGTATAGTTACGATAAGGACTTCCGATCCTTAATTGAACAAGGCCATGTGTAGTGGTAAGATGTTCATATGGAACTGTACGTAAACGCACGCCTAACTTCTTCTCAATCTATCAAAACAACCAACCCACCTAAAGAATTGAGTAAAACAATCACCAAAGGAGCTTGTTTTCAGTTCCACTCAGCTAAGTAGTGCAATGCAGGTCTTCACTGTCGTTTTCAGCAGTTATCAGGATAAAGATATCATGTCTCTTGTCCGCCAGCTCGTTGCTAGTTGTCTTGAATTTGATATTTATTTTAAAGCAAAACATTTAACATCAAAAGAAAATATACCATGTGACTTGCTTTCTCGTTCCAAGGTGCAGCAATTCCTACAATTAGCACATTGGGCCGACAAACAACCAGCCGAGATTCCCAGTCTTCCGCCTTATCCATGATCCTGGTTGTGAACAAACTCCTGGACTCCAGTTTGACTGCTTCAAACTTCATCATCATACACTCACGCATGGTCTACGTTTAGGAACTTTGCGTAGAAGTACAGTTTACGAATAGATATCCCCGTCCAATAACACATATTGGTTCTGTATGTAGCTTTCCTATTTCAAAAGACTACGCACCGTCTACGATAACATCTTATCTCTCGGCCATCAGTCACGTCCATAAACTCAACGGCCTGCAAGATCCATGCTCATCATTTGTTGTACAAAAAGTATTAACTGGAGCTCGTAAGCTCAAACCGACAACTGATGTTAGAATGCCAATAACTAGGGCTATTTTGCACAAACTCCTTGATTCTTTACAATATACTTTATCAAATTTATATGAAAAAAAAATTATATTTCGAGCAATGTTTTTTTTTAGCCTTTTATGGTTTTTTGAGAATCGGCGAAATTACGTCCAGCTTAACCGTGCCAAATAAAAATCTGCTACATTTTAACCAAATTTCTATCGTAAATGACTAATATTGATGAAATTTGTTTCATATAAACATAGCCTGGGAAAACCTTTCTTTCCTACAATACCTGGGGCTAAGGATTTAGATTATTGCCCAGTGCAATGCCTTAAGAATTATATTAATCAAAGGGGAGTGCAAGATGGTCCTTTATTTTGCTACGTACCATGCACACCTGTGACGAGGATCAAATTTTCGGTGATATTGAAGAATTGTTTATCTTTCGGTAATATCCAGATGGGGAAAATTACTAGTCATTCATTTCGAATAGGCATGGCTTCTCACTGCGCAGACTGCGCAATGAGCCCCGGTAAAATTAGACTCCAGAGACGTTGGACATCGGATGCCTTTAAATCGTACATCAGACCGGTTAATTCGTGTAATTAGATGCAATTACCCAGTCTAGTCAACACTGTGTTTACTTCGTTTACGCTGTATCCAGAGCATATGTTTATCTATGTCGACATTATTGTTGGGCTACGGAAAGGCATATGTTTATCCGTCCAGTTATATTTTGTACGTTATTATTTTGTTGCAGTGAATATATGTTTATTTCACTGTATGTTTAGGAAGGTTAATGGTAATTAATTTGTAGTTCTGATATTGAAATAGCCAGGGTATATGTTTATCCCATTAGCTATGAGTTTGATCTTTCCCACCAGTATTTCTTTTCTCCTTTTATTTTTCCTTGGGGTCTGAACTTGATTAGTACGTTTAATCAAGTCCTTGGCGTTTTCAAACCACAAGGAATTTGTTTGACAATATTACGGAAATCAATTATGGATAAAAATACTTGTAGCAAAGCATGCCATATTGAGGCCGAGAAGTCGTGCAATGATAGTAAAACGTTGCAAGATTACATGAGACATGTTGAGCAACAGTCTCACAATCGCAAAACACACGCATATACAGCAGCAATTCATCTTACGGCCTTTAAAAATCGTACGTCACTCTTGCGAGTTCACAAAACATTGTACAATGTTCGTACTAATGTTCATGCGTTGCACTGCGATTACATGGATTGCATTCGGACACGTCTGAATAGTGTGCATGTCCACTATTTTGAGGAGACTTGATGCGAGCACTAAAACGCATGCAACGAATGCGAGAGCTTGTGCAATGGATGCGAGAGATCGTGCAACGAATGAGAGAGCTCGTGCGAATCTAAAAATTCCGACCGCAAAGTATTGTAAAGTGCTTGTGCGCAAATTGTGTAAGGGGCTTAAGGGAAAACATTTGCAAGTGTAAATATATGTGATTGTGTTTCATTTGTGACAACACTTCAGATACTAGTATGCATACGATAACCTTTGCAGAGCGGAAAGGCGATATGTAATAAAATGGACCCCTACCAGGCATCCTTTAGGATATAAGAGATGAGGGTAATTCTATGTAATGAGTCTGGGCTCAAAAAAGATATCATATACCCGCCCTTAATTTGTGTTCTATTATGAATTTAGTAGCTCACATTATATGTTGTAAGTTTGTCACAAACATTCTTTTGAAAATGGTTCGTCACGTGACGTGGAGTAAGGGTTTATATACGATGAATACTCAGGTAATACATACTTTATATATTGATGTTTTTAGACTCTTTGAAATGAGGTTCGCTTCGCTGGTATGAAGGAACATGCTATATGCTATCCTGTTTGAGCCTCAGGCTCATTACATAGAATGACCCTTATCCTTTATATCGAAAGCAACGGAAGTTTACATTTGAGTGACGTAAATTCTCTATATAATCACTGATATGTTCCGAAAATGTATGATAAATCTAGAGAGAGCAAAAATTCTGCGAAAAGATATTCCTCTTGGTTTATCCACTGCTTTCGGATCTCCTCAGTGATTACATGGAGAGAGTTTGCATCAACTTCCGTTGCTTTCGATAAGTTTGGCGAGTATCTAGTACATTTCGGAACGATGTGTTTATAATGCAGCGTACAGATGTAGTCAGACGATAGGAATAAGTAATTTTAACATTTTACAACCTAGATCTCGTCAGAAATCGTTGAAGAAACGTAGGAACTTGTTTAAAACATAGCCGAGGACCCATATAAATCTAAGATGGCGAGTGTCGTCCCTTTACTTTTTTTAATGTAGATTGAGTACACTTTTTTTAACATGACTGAAACGGGGGGTTTCAGTGAATTTATTTATTGCAATACACAGAAATACACAAAAGATTACCAATTTTAATCAATTTTTTCTTCGGGAACAAATGATTGGAAAATTCACTATCCAACAACCAAGCCCCTGTGAATTCACTGAGTAAAGTCAGCACAACAGTCATAGCCGCAGGTTTCGCATTTTACTTCTGATTCTCATGTACCTAACATAAGGGGCATACATATTGCAGATCAATTTAAACAACTGACACCTCTCTAACTAATGATAATCATTAAAAATCATTTCATGAATTTTAGCAACACTTATAAGCCTTCAAGTACAGCAACTCTCAATTTTACAAAAATATTGACGGGTAGTTTTTTCGAAACTGTCCCTTGCTACCTTAAGCGGTGCCCTTGTTTAAACCTCCTTTCCAGAAAAAACAAACATTCATACACTCCTGCATGTATATATGAAAGCTTGTTAAACACAAAACACGAGTAAAATAAAATTCATTATTCTACTTATATGTTAAAAACTAAAATCTGATTGGTTTAGACGCAGTTGATAATACGTTCTATTACCCTCAGCGTTAGCAACACACTAAGCAACGGGTAACACCACGAATTGTTAAATGCGCGTAAATTATGGGGTTTGCCGTAGAATTTACGTCATTTCTGTATTTAAACAATAAAAAATTCTCTAAAATTAAAACATTCAGTATAATAAAATAAATAATGCCTGTTTGGGAGGAAAACAGTTGAAATTGACACCCCTCTTAAAACTTTGTCAACCTCCGCTTCGCGTCGGTTGACAATGGTTTCCTCGGGTTGTCAATTTCAACAATAAACCTCCCAAACAGGCACTGTTTATATATTGGCAGCATGCTACATAATATACATATTGGAGCATATTCCACATATTTGAATTATAATAACAATTTTTATAAAGCTTCAATGGACAAAATCCAGGTGTTCTTTTTAACTGGATATTTGTATTAACGAAGCCGGGTCTAATTTTGTTTTCCCCCAGATTTTTGAATGAAATTCTTTACATAAAATTCTACCGATATAATTATTATTTTTAAGTTAAAAAAAATAAGACATTTACCACACCGTTTGTTGAAGGGGTCATCTCAAATTTGTTAATTTTTAACATAGGACCTTATGGGATTTTGCTTGATATGTATCAATTTTGCACATTTTTTACATTTTTAAAAAAAACTAGGAGATATTTTTAAAATTAACAAACATCTACTATGACAAGGTGAAAATTTAACAAAACACTAGAACTTGACCCGTGCGTGCACGGGTTGACATTGCATGTGATATCGGACATTTATTAATAGACACATCAACACTCCGTATTGTTTACGTTTACATAAACAAGCTTTAAGCTTACAAAAATGCTATTAATTTTACTACACTCTGCTTCGTTAGAATAATCTTTGTCTCGGAACAGGCCTTCACCACAGTTAAAGTTCCTCCCATATACCCGTAATGTAACAAAAAATTGCAGAATCGCTCCGAAACGATTTTTGAGAAAATTAATGAAGCTTCATTGAAAATAACAGTCATTTTATTAATTACGAACCATTTTGAAGCTGTAAATACCTTTCATCTAAAAAGTTAATTCACCTTTCATCTAAAAAGTTAATTCATATCAATGAAGAATTTAACACTTTTTCACCAACGCTTTTTACTCGCTTCGAATTTACACCATGTCGGCATTCCGAACTCTCAGGATTTTTTATATTTAATGCACTGAGTTGGAGTTATCTCTCGTATTTCATTTGATGAACAGAAGCCTCCCTTGATTAAGCGTGAATGTAATGCGCATGCGCCAGATTGTTAAATCCAAAAATCCAGATGATTTCCGGATTTTTAAAAGGAATTTTACACTTTTAGTTGCATGAGAGTTCATAGTTGAGCAAGTTCCATGGCATAATAGCCTTATTGATGGAAAAGACCCAACTGCACAGACTATTATGAATTCTTTTACTTTATATCAAAATCAACCTTAATCATTTGAAACAAATTTTTACCGAGTTAAAAAGGAGTGTGTGTGTGTGGGGGGGGGGGGGGGGTCCTGTTCCCTATTATTACTTATTAGGTTAGTAACTGACTTACTACGGAAATATATTGGGTTTATCAATCTCATAGATGGCGAGGCGAAGCCAAGCCGTATGGCCGGTTGCGCATCTGTAGTTTAGGTAAATACAGCTTAGATTCGGATCCGCGGATCACGTAAGCCAGGTTTAAATGCCAGGTGAGTCGGGGTTACCTGAGTAGTGATTCTGTTGCACGCTTTAAAACTGAACCAGACTTATCTGATCCAAACGTACAAAGAGGAGGATGTCGAAATCGTGCAAATCTCCCAATTTTACGGCATTGGAAAAGACAATTTTATTAGAGCTAATTGATTCCAGGAAAGATATTATAGAAAATAAGCAAAATGATGGAAAAATGGTATCAAAGAACAACTCGGAATGGGAGAAAGTTACATCTGAATTTAATGCAAGCCATGGTGTTCATCAAAGAACTTGTACCCAGTTAAAGTCTCTTTGGAAAAATATGAAATCAAGGACAAAATCTGCCGTTGCAAAGGATCAAAGAGGGAAAACAAAAACTGGTGGCGGTCAACAAGCAGATACGGGACTGGACAGCCTTCAGTCAGCAATTTCCCCAATGCTTCCACAGCAAATTCATAGCATTGGCAACGAATTTGATGATGATGCGGTTTTACATGGCGATTTAGATAACACCCCTTGTCCAGATAAAGAAGTTAGTTATCAGAAATACGAAATCAATAAAATCTATATTTATTTTTAAAATAGTATCAAGATAAAGTATCACTTTCATAAATGAGAGCAAAATTAATTTTATTTTTCATTTTCAAATATTACAAATCCCTTGTCCACAGGATAGTTGTGTCTCTGAAGCTGAGGAAACACCGCCACCACGTAATTCTACGTCCACATCAGCACCAGCAAAGACGCAGAGAAGACTTCCTGGTGAACAAGAACAGGTGAAAAGCCGGCTTTTAGAGTTGGCTGAAGCAGAATATGCTGCAAAGATGAAAATTTATAAATTAAAAGAAGACATCCTGACAATGAAAAAGCGCAAGCTGGAGGAATCCCTGTCCAACAACAACGAAGTCGATAGACCTAGCACAAGTAACGAAACCTCTTGTGCATGGAGACCGTTTTAACATTTGTTTTTCCAAAAAGAATAACTTTAATTAAAGTGAAGAAAATAAAATGAAATAAATAAAAATACACTTACTTTATTTTTGTTTATCTGAAATTTCTAATGAGATTTGTGCGGAGTGTCCAGCCTCCCTGATTGTTGTTTTGTAGCAGAGGTACAGGAACCTGGTCAATCTCATCATCGTCATCTTCATTTGGTAAAGGAATTGACAGGTCTCTATGTTATATAACACGCAACAAGCTGTAATAACCGTAACGTTTGTTTGAAGTTTAAGACGAAGTTGATGTCGTAAACATGGAAATTTTCTCTTTAAGATGCCGAATACGTTTTCAATTTTCACACGTGTATTACACAAAGCTAAGTTAAATCTCCCTTCCTCTAATAAGATATGATCTTAAGGGGTATCCATTGTCGCCCAGCAAAATTCCACTTATTTCTCGGCGCTCAAACTTTGCATAAACATTAGAATTTTCAAAAATGCGACTGTCATGGGTACTGCCAGGCCATCGTACCACAGCATTGGTTATTTTAAGTTCGTGGTCACAAATTGCCTGCACATTAATAGAAAAAACCCTTTTCTATTTCTTAAAAGTTCAGCATTTTCTCCTCCTGGGGAAATAATTGGAATATGAGTACAATCAATTAGTCCAACAACACCTGGTATGCTACTTTGTTGCATAAACGCTCTTTGTACCTCTACAATCCAATGTTCAGAAGGAAATTTTATTTAGTTATTGTACGGAGATGCTATAGCACGCGAAACTTTCTTAATTATTCATGACACTGTACATTTGTGTACTCCAAACAAATCCCCATTTACGGATAAAAAAAATTCCCGTGGCATAATATCTTAAAGTTATAAGAAGTTGATTCAAAGGAGATATCGAAGAATTGTGCATAATTCCATCGTCCAAATTTCTATCAATATTTTCAAGAATCAACAAAACTGCTTCCTTGCTTAACCGAAATCTGATCATAAAATCTGCATCGTTATAATAAGTAATTGGATTAAGTCTGTCTCTAACGATTTGTTCTCTTCTAAGCAATCTTTTTATGAGATCAAACCTGTCCACATCTTCCAAATATTCTGCCATATTTCCACATGAAAGCTTGAAGCTGGGTTTAAACCACCCATATACCAGGTTCATAATTTACTGTTATTCTGAACCTTACTCACCTCAGCCTTACCTGTGTGCAACGCGTCTACCTGGATTTAAACTCAGATTCATTGATCGGGGGTTTAAACCCGAGATACGCAACCGGCCAGTAGTGAGTCAGTTTCCGTAGTGAGTCAGTAACTAATCTAATAAGTGTTTTGTTTTCCCGAAGACTATCGATCGACATATTTATTCACAAATAGCGATGATCTACGCAAAGCCATGTACAAGATGCCTAACATCTCGTCCAATTTAACTCATTTAAACTCTCCAAAATTTTCAAGCTCACCTTTCAAATACTCTTTAGAAATCTTTGCTTCACTCATTTTACTTACAATGTTTTGTTGCTATTCAATTTTTAATGTTTAATTTTGTTCTGCTCCGGACAAAACATTATGACGTCAATATTCTAAGGGCAACTACTCTAATTTTAAAGAATTTCAAAGGACAACTACTCCACATACTTTACGAACTTACGGCATGCAGTTTATGTATTAAATACTATAAAATATCGAAATAAGTAAGTGAAGCGTCAGCCAATGACGGCCATATTAATTATTGATTTCACCAAGCTAACCCAGCACTATACATTATATTCACTTGAAAAACACAGAGCCTGGCAACATTTGGGAATTATGAAATAGAACTTAACAATAAATAGTATGAGAAATATTTATTACTCCGCTATTACAAACAATTGGTGGATGTTGGCCGCATAATGATTTGTTGTGGGGTAACTGGGGAGCCGACCAGTGTGCCAATTTAACTACCCATGTAGGGACACACTGTGGGCCCGAGTATGAAACATCAGTGCCCGAACCTGAACGATCCCCAGCGTTCTAAGGAGGGTAGTGAGACCTGCCCTTCTCACCCTGTCTCCTGCAGTGCTACCTGGTTTAGAACTTTGCATGACAAAGGCTACATTATCAACCAATTATTACATGCACCAGCCTGTAGCATCCCCTCACTGGAGTAAGGTGGATGTGGCCCCACCTATACCCAGTGTAGGCCCCACTATACAATAAACCCAATTTTACATTGTAACCACATGGCGCAGTTAACTGTAATAACTTTGCCTTTTATAAACCATATTGAATGATTTAATTTATATACTATCCCCTAGCTTTGAAAGCAAGTGGGGGGAGACACCCAGGTTTTGGAGCAGAAAGTGTCAACACATACCACTGCGGACTCCCCAGTCCCGCCACAGACATTGGGACAATGTCCCCCACAAAACCCTTGATAAAATTAATATTATATATGTAAAACTAATACATATACATGCAATAATTTGTGTAGATGCTGGTAAATAAAGAAGCAAAATTGTCAGAGACGGTTAATATTTATATTTGCCTTAGGTTGTACATGAAATTTAAAGAGCATGAAACAAAGGCCAATACCAAGTATGGCAGCACATTATGCTTTGAGGTAAAATAAAATTTTGGGCCAAAACATTGGTCCTATCATGGGTGCAAGGCAAGCATCAGAACTTTCTGAATACTAACATAAAAATGGTACATATGTGAAGCATGGGATGATGAACAGTTGCTTTTTAGTTAACCACTGGATACTGGTTCCCTTGTCCATCAATGAAATATTGTAGAGCGCATTGAACATCTATACTACTATATTAAAATAATAGACTCGAATTTTTGAGCTTTAATACCGATAGTTCGGAAGAGTTCCGTCTTTTGTTTTATATATTTTAAACATCATTGGTACTTGAAGATTACCAATTTGTATTTATTTTTTCTCAATCAAGCTTCGCTAATTAATAATGAACGAAAACTCCTCAAAAATTTCCGGAAACCACCTAAATATTTTGGATTTTACAATCTTGCGCATGCGTATTACATTCACGCTAAATCACGGGAGGCTCTTTATTTGATGTTTCCACAATATCACATTCGCATGGATAACTCAGAAACGATAAAACAAATGCGTTGTAAATTTTCATTGGAAATTTTTTTCTGTTCATCAAAGAAAAGACGGGAGACAATTCTAACACAGTGCATTTACTATAAAAATCCCGAGGGTTTCCAATGTCAACATGGTGTGTAAAAAACGTTGTTGAAAAAAATGTTGAATTCTGCAATTAACGAATTAGACTTTTCCAAGAAAAGTATTTACAGCTTCAAAATGGTTTGTTATGAACATTTTGACTGTTATTTTCAATGCAACTTTATCAATTTTCTCCAGAATCGTTTTTCTGCAACATTACGGGTATATGGTAGGCATTTTAACTGTGGTGAAGGTCTTTCCTGAGACACAGTTAGATTATTCCAACTCAGCAGAGTGTAGTGAAATTAATAGCATTATTGTAGGCTTAAAGCTTGATTATGCAAATGTCAACAATGTACGGTGTGTCGATGTATCTATTTCTTAAATGTCCGATATCATATTTAATGTCAAAGTCTAGTTGTTGAGATATATGTTGTTACCAGTGTTCGACAGGTGTGTACCATCTGATCGAAACAACTCAAGCTCGGTTGCCTTGATGTTGTGGTCATGGCCGATGTAACAACCCCCTACCTGGTCAGCCATGAAATTTTTCATGCACTTGTTAATTCTGACCCGCTTTTTATTGATTTTGTTTCCCAGACCCAAAGGGGCAAAATGCCAATATCTTCTAGGTAGGATGGCAGACCAGATGAGGGTTGTTTTTGGCCATAAAGCATGCAATCTATACAATGAACATTTTGCATTTTCAGAAAACAATTTAGAGGTCATTTTATCTTTGGTAAGGTCATTTGAACGGAGGTGAATGATGAAGAAATCTGGTGGAGTCTGGTATTTTGACATTGATGTTACCGTCTTGTCGAAATTCCCATTGTAGTCCACGGATACCTTTCCACTGAATGGTTACAGGTGGTTGCATGTTAAGGTCCCCCCCCCCAGTCTATCCGCTGCTGCAATTTCAGCCCAATAGGGGATTGAGGACCCCACAATCCAGGCTGACAAATCTAAAAAGGCTTTGTTAAAATTCGTGTTGAGTCCTACTGGTGTATGTATTGAGTGTGTGTATGTAGTGTTGTCCAAAATACAGTGGTGCTAGATAAATTGGGAATGTAACTGGAAACCTATTGTGAGTTATGTGGGCGGATGTAAGTAAGAAAGGAATTAGATGTCCATCTCCCCAATTCTTGAATTTTTTCATTAGAAAAACCCTGATTTGCCAATTCAGTAGCCATGCCTATTCGAAAACTGTGAGACTTGAAGTGACCTTTGACCTGTAAAAAAGAGAGTGACTTGTCCAAAACTGCCTGAAATTGGGAACGTGTAACTGGTGAGCCATCAATGTGAACAAATAAAGTTGGTTTTCTCGGGGGTCTAGCTTGGAGGAATGGAGTGATTGTTGATGATGGACAGAAATGAGTTTGAGGTAGCTGTTGAATTTGCACAACCGAGCTCCTGCCTGTTTGGTCGGTCTTTGATGAGCTGATAGTAATGAAAAACTGACCCAACTGATTTTGAGAAATGTGATTTGCTTGCAATGCAAGAACTTCGCCTACTCGTAATAAGCCAAAAAGGCAACAGTGTATGTTGCTGCAAAAAGTAATGACTCATAGGGTGAGCGGCATACTGATTTGAGGGAATGGATAACTTTTGTAAATAATTGGATTGAAATGGGGAGTCGAATGTCCTTGTTGACACCGACTTACCGCCGGACACCCTCGAGAGACGTGGTAACTATGAAATGCCTAGTGTTATCTAAAGCACCCAAAATTTTGTGATGGTAGGACATTGCACTTATATATACAGTTGTGTAGGCATATAGTTCAGTATGATAAACTTTTGATTGATAAATAAGCAATGAAATGTACGAGTTGGTTTGTAGGTACAGGCCAGATTTGGGCCAAGTCATACTGTGCCCTAAACTGATTGAACTTTGATAAAACGGTGATATAAGACTGGTGGGTGTTTTGGGCCAAAGATCTGTACAGAAGTCTTGATGCCTCTTGCTCAAAATGTTCCAAATGTGAGGTGGTAGAGGTGTGGGCCAATGGTCCGCCTCCGGTGCAAGACTTCGGAATCTGGCCCACTGTGAACGAGATAAGGCATCTGCAATGCAATTTGCTTTTGTGTGTATATAGGTTGCTTTGATTTGAATATTGTGTCTTAGTAACAGAAGAACAAGTTTTCTAACCACATACATGACCCTATCGGACTTGAAAGTTAGTGTATTGAGCACCTGGACTACTGCAGTGTTGTCGATGTGAAAAAGGATTCTAGTGTTTTGTAGACTCTGGTGCCATATAGTAATTGTTACTAGGACTGGAAAAATTTCGAGAAGAGTCATACATGTATCACTGGTAAGACCCTGTGAAAACCAAGAGTAAGGCCATGTTCCATGTGCCCACCTACCACCGAAATAGATACCAAAACCTCCATTATTACCCCCTGCACTGTCTGTGAAGAGCTGTATGGGTTCGTATAACAGAAACATCATTATAAGACTGAAGGAAAATTTGCCAAATGCGCAAGTCTTGCTTGATATTGTTGTTAAGCCTGATTCTGTGATGGGGTTTTGAAATTCCAATAGTTGCATTTATGAGGCGTCTGCAGAAGGCACGGCCGGGAGCTACCACCTTACAAGCAAAATTGAGTAATCCTATGAGTGATTGGAGTTCTTGAAGAGTAACTTTTTTTGCTGATAACTGACTTTAACTTGTGTAATTTGTCTGATGGCAGAGACATGGTCATGTCATTGGTGTCGAAAGTAATGCCGAGAAAAATAAGATTTGTAGTTGGTTCTACAGTTTTTTCTAAAGCAAAAGGAACCCCCAGTTCTTGGCAGAGTGACTTGAACTTGTCAAGTGTATTTTGACAGACCACATCTTGTCTAGGTCCGCAGAAGATAAAATCATCCAGGTAGTGTAAAATATGGATGTTGCCTGTGTGTTGTTGAGTGAGCCAATGCAAGAAAAGAGCAAATTTTTCCCACAGTGCACAGCTTATCGACGAACCAAATGGGACCATTTTGTCAAAATAAAAGTAACCTTCTAACTGGAAACCCAACAAGTCGAAATCACCTGGAGCGATAGGTAAGAGTCTAAATGCGGACTTTATATCTGACTTGGCCATAAGAGAGCCCTCCCCTAACTTTGAAATCATGTCTGCTGCTTCATCAATACTGGAATATTTGACAGAGCATGCAGTGGGATCAATGAAAAAATTTATGGAATCCTCGGTAGGATATGATAAATGATGTATGAGGCGCATATCCCCATCCTTCTTTGGTACTAGCCCAAGGGGGGAAACTTTATACAAACTTGGTTAATTTTTACCTATTCGAGCTTTCCTACGACCCAGATATTGAAGCCTGAAACCAAAACTGAAACCATTGAGCAAGAATTTTAAATGTTCATAACCCTGTAAGTGTTTTTGTAGTGCCTGAATTTTTATGGGAGTGTGTCCTAATGTATACAAATGTTTATTTTCGTGCACAAGTAACTCTGGGGTGTTTTCCTCCGCAATGGCTGCAAGCATGGTTGAAGCGGCATCTAGGGAAGAATATGCAGAATTTACCCCTATTGTAAGTATTGCAGGTTTGTTTAATATCAGCTTGTGTTGGGATTGGAGAAGACCCATGTGTTATAGGTTTGTTGTGTTGTTGAAATTGAGAATCAGAACCTTGCTGTGACATGAAATTGGTTGATTGATTTGTGACATAAAGAAGCCAGAATTCATTTTGTATATCACCCCAAGACATAGCTGGGTTGGACACCCTGCGCAGACGAAATTGTTCGTCATATTTGTACCAGTAATGTGAACGACTGGCAGCTATTCTGATATCGCGCAGATATTTAAAGCAATATGAGCTGTATTTTTGCCACCAATAAAAAACGTTCTTATATGATCACAATCGCCTTTTTCTTGAAGGGAAAAGGGAAATTTTAATGTATAAACATTGTTTTGTGACCGTCGGAATTTTAAGTATGTCCCGAAAAAACATTTTCGGAATTTTTGTCGTCCTGTACAAAAATTGTATGTAGCTCCGCCCCATTTATCATGACCTGGGGCATGACCTCAGAAAATCTGAAGTTCTCCGCGCACAATGGAGGGCGGTGAGAAAAAAAGTAGAGGTAGGAGGGCGAGTTTAAGCGAATCGGAAAAGAAAAGACGAAGGAAAGATGTTTTATCTAACATAAACAAAACACGAATCTATATCGGCTGTGAAATAGATCGTTGGAACGAACTTCGGGAGACGCTAGAGGGAAAAACCCACATGGAAACAGCACGATTTCTTCTGAACCAGTGAGTTTATTTTAAAAAGTATTTAAAGTATGTACAAAGAAATCAATGCAAACATACAATCTTTGTTTATTTCAGTATTTCATATAAAACTTTATTTTCAAGGATTACGTAAAATCTGTAGGCATAACCAAAGATAAATTTTAAAGTCGTTTTCATGGGGCCCCATAAGGGGTAACGTGTTATTGCCTCGACTCCGGCTGTAAAACATTTTCAAGACACGGCAAAATCAAAGTAAATCGTTTTAACCATTTAAAATAAACTCTCTTAATTGTGTACAGAAAAATATTTTTTTGCTTAGTTATGAATCTACGAAGCCCGTCCGTCCAATTGATCCAAGTGTATCGCCATGTTTTAACACCGTTGGCGGTAATGTTACACCTTTCCGACCTGGACCAATCCAACCATCAAAATTCGACCCTAAACTAACATCAACTCCTGGAACTGATCCCTTGCACACTCTAACAGATCCAGTGAACAAGTAAGTGCACATCACTGTGAAAATCTAAATCTCAATCTCTCTCTCTCTCTCTCTCTCTCTCTCTCTCTCTCTCTCTCTCTCTCTCTCTCTCTCTCTCTCATAAAATGAATAAGATTTACTACTTGTAATATATCTCAAAAATATTTTGCATGTCAGAAGAGGCACATATCTCTGAATGCAATATTAATTTATAATATTTTCTTTTCCTAATTTTGGAAACATATTTTGAGCAAGCACATATTGTACATGTAACCCAATTATATATAACTTAATGCTGATGTAAAACATGCATATATATACACACACAACTAAAATACAGAGATGAACAACAATGATGTATGTATTCTAGATGCATGCTTAATTGTTGATGTTATGAATACATGTAGTTTCATATGAATAATCAATGATAAATCTTTTCTTCCAAGTGAGTCTTTTGGCTGCATGTCAGGGGTTGAAGAGATGGGAGCATCAGACTCAGAACTTGAACATACTTTAGACATCAATTCGAAGGAGTGTACATCAAAGAAAATCAATCTTGGAAGTAGTTTTGTGGACCCCTTTTCGTAAGTTAGAATTACTGTTTATTAAAGTTATAATTCAAATACATTATACATGTACAGGTTAGGGTAATTTTTGTACAAAATCTGCAAGGATTAAAAAAGTAGAATAAGATTTATTTTTATTACCAGATTTATCTCAAATGCTTTTGTGGAGTTATGTAATCTGTTTTCATGAAATAAGTTATTTATTTTTGTATTGTTACATCATTTTTTGTCATGTATATTTGTATATTAAACTGATTACGGGTAAACTCATTAATAGAATCACCATTGACATGTCTGAACCTGATGTTCAAGAAGAAGATTCATCAGACGAAGACTATGAACCAAGCATCACAATCAATCTAAAGTAAATCTATAGCACACACAAGCAGTGTGTCATCTTGACAGTGATTAAGGGTTCTGAAAGTATATCAATGTACAACTACAAAACCAAAAGGAGTTTTACTTACATGCCTAACTGCAATTTATGCTTTGATTTACAAGCAGTGGAGTTATAATATAAGTCAAACATACATCAGTATTAGTTTTATAATTCAGTTTAATTGGTTAATGTTAGTTAAATTTTAAGTTCTAATTTTCACTTGATATACATGTATAGATGTATCATTGGTGAAGTGTCTAATGTTTTTTAGGGATGAGCTCGAGGATGTCAGTTCAGACAAGGATGAATCCTCAGACAGTGAGTAGGAGTCTGATGAAGAATTCAATCCAGAGTTGTTTAATGTAGGACAAGGCGTAAACCATTTAACTTCAGCAAATGATATCAATGATGCCATACAGAATGTTTTTATGGTTTTTGAAGACAAGCTATTATCCCTGGCAAACACTGTGGTGCCCATGACTTGTACCTCAGAGGGTTGTTTATCCAGAGTTGAGCTGTCTACAGAGTGTGTGGGTTCAGCTCTTTACATTCATTGGGTAAGAACAGATGTCTAATGAACAGATGCATGATCAAGAGAAATGAAATAATTTATTTTAAAAATACACATACATTTTTTTTTATGCTGTTTTTACTGAGTGTGATCCTATTTTTTCAGACCACCACACTGTGGTTTTCTGAATCCATATCACTCCTCTTAAAAACTGATGACATAGTACACAGTTAAACATCTTTACTTTAGCCCATGGTTTTGTTCAAAAGATAAAGAAGTATAGATTTGTTATTTTTACCTTTTATATGAAGGGTATATAATAATCAAGTTTATCATCTTTACAGTAACTTTATCCAAAATAAGGGATCTCATATTGGAGTTGCCACTACAACTCTAAATTTAGAAATTTTCAAACTTGGTTGGTTGTAATAAAAAAAATTCTGGGACATCAGTTTTGCAAAGATTTCAAATACCACATGTTGTGTTTGGTATTTCATTTCTGCTGGTAATAATCTGAAATCATTGTAATTACATCAAATATTATAATACTGGTACATTTGTAATGGAATGATCCTGTATGTTGGTGTGCCTGTTTGTGTGTCGGTCACTTTCTTGGCAGGTCATTAGCTTTTAAAGAAAAGATTAAACAAGCTTGAACTTGAAAAAAAAGGTTTTACATGGCAATAATTACTTACTAGTTCTTTTTTTAATTTCAGAAATGTATGAATGGTCACAAAATTCATTCATGGTGCTCACAGCCTCTACTGAACAAACGTCTCCATGCAGGAGATCTCCTCTCAGCAGCCAGCATATTACTGTCAGGCAATAATTATCAGAAAATTGCACATTTTGCGAAATGTTTGCGACTGCCATTTCTTTGTGCCACTACATTTAGCAAGATACAAAAGACCTATTTAATCCCAGCTGTGGATGAGTATTTGTGCAATCATCAGGAGAATATACTTGCAAACTTTCGAGGAAGGAATATTGCCATTCTTGGTAATTGTTCAATATGCACCCATACATATGTAATGCAAATCTTTATTATACACCCTCCCAAAAAAAAGTGGGTATAGTGTTTTACCCAAGTGTGTTGTGCTGTCCATCCGTAACAAAAATTTTTGTTGCATTTTACTCGTTAATAATTTATTGCAGATGCTTGAAATTTTAACCCGCTTGTTTAGGCATGCCATAATTGGGATCTTTTTTTGTTCTAATTGGACATCAATTTCGTGTTAAATGTCGACTTAGCTTATTTTGTTTATTTACTTCAGAGCGGGGATATTACATGGTACTAGTGAGCCTTGGCTCACAGATATCTTGTTTTCATCTATTTTCACCAACTACATGTACGCCTATTAAAAGTTAAGTTCATGTATAACATCATAGGTGTGTTTTATTTTTTGAATAGGAGATGGACGGATGGATAGTCCTGGCCATAATGCCCAATATTGCACATACACGTTCATGGAAAACAGCACAAAACAGATTCTTTGTGTGATTACAATGGACAAAAGGATGACTGATCGCAAAAGTACTTATCTTGAAAAGGCATGTTTTGTTAAAGGACTACAGTTTCTTCTTCAAAATGACATACAGGTGATAGAGGTTATCACTGATGAGCACTTGCAGATATCTGCCCTTATGAGTAAGTAGATATTTAAAAAGTATCTACATGTATATTAGCGTCCAAAATTTATACTTCAATTAAAAACAACATGTACATGTATTTTATCTAATTTTACATTGCAGAGAAAAATTATCCCCAAATAAAGCATTCATATGATGTATGGCATGGTACGAAGAATTTGACAAAGAAGTTGGTGGCTGTGAGTGTAGTTAACTCTTAATTTGACCTTGTTCAAAAAAATCATTTGACCTTTGACCTTGAGGATGAAAACATGTAAAATTTTATTTATGGTTAAGCTGTATGTTCTAAATTTTATTTTATATTATTTATGACCAGTGTGCATTTACCGATCAATTACCAGATACAATTGCATACACATGTTTTAAGCATTTAACAAAATATGTACAAGTATGTAAAACTAAATGTAATATTTTACAGGCAGGACAGGAAAGAGGGAACAGACCCCTACTGCCTTGGATTAAAGACATTGTCAACCATTTTTGGTACTCTTCAAAGAAAGCTGAAACATACGAAGAATTTATTGTATTATTGTATTGTATTTATTTTTTTTTTAAGAATTAATTGTATTATTGTATTGTATTTATTTTTTTTTTAAAGAAACAAAAGTAACCTAAACAAAGTTTTTGAGAGAACATTGATGACTGATTTCTTTGTTTACTAGTATTTCTATTTATCTTTATACTAGGGAATTTGGTTTGGCATTCTTCATCACATTGTTGACGAACATCAGTGGGTGTTACCCTATTCAACTAGTGGTGTAAATGGCTGTGAGCATGATGATTTGGAGGAACACAAGTATAGAGAGTCTAAGGAATACATTCAGAAGGGTAGTCTTACCCACGAAACATTGAGGAGCATTATCATGAACAAGAGATTACTCAACAAGATTCCTTATTTTTTAAATTTTCGGTATGCTGTTTCATACTGTATTTCTGCACAATTCAAATAACCAGTACCATAATTAAATTTTACATGTAAGTGCATATTGATGGTAATTTTACATGTACTCTATAGAAGCACAGCGGAACTGGAAACATTTCAAAGTTTAATCCTTATGTACACCTCTAAGAGAGAGTCACACAAACCACCAGCATATAGGGTTAGGAACAGACTGGCAGCTTTGGATTACAACATTCACATTGACAGACCAGTCTTGCTGAACAAAAATGGAGAAATTAGGTAATATATTTGAACAAAGGGGATTGCCTGTTTTAGTTTTCTTGAAGTTTACAAGTACATGATACTTTAAAGTCACAATGGTTACATATATTTTTTACATGCATGAATTATATGACCCATTTTCAATGTTTATTTACTTTAATTAGAAAGCAGAGGATTTATAGCAAAAGGACTTCAGTGTGGTACTATTACCCTGTGAAAGAAGGAAAGGGATACCCCCATATACCCCAGCTTATGGTGGAAATAGTGGGGAAAAGACTGTTGGATCATATTGGGATGAACAGGGTTGTACCCCTCGAGCCTGATGATCCCCGATGGCTGTCAAGCACCTATTCCACCACCACCAACTGAAAAAATTGCCACAGAGCTGAAGTCAAGATTTCAGTAAAAGATCTGTGCATAAAATTGGAAACACTGATGATCGATTTGCAGAATAAATTAACTTCTGTGTAGTTTAAAATTCAGTGAAGTACCTTCCTTTTTCAAATTGAAATGCAGCTGGACATTTTTTTCATTTGTGACACAATACAAAATGTAAGTGCAATAACATATTTCCTGTATTTAATTTGCTAATTATAAATGTGTGTCTGTGTGTGTATACCTAAGTTTTTAAATATATGATAATAGTTGGAAATAGATAATGCATTGCTTGTAGTCTTTTATGATTTTGGAGTAATGGAACATTCATTGTAATATATGTAGCTAGCTACATGTATAAGGAGGCTATATGGTCAACATACGGTAACAACCCTTCAGATCTATTTATTTTCCTAAATCTTTACATGAAGCTCTCATTCTAAAGGAGATTAATGCAATATAAAAATGACCACAACAATCCAGCTATCCTAAATCTTCTAATGACAAACTGATATACTGGTATGCAAAGTTTGTGTGGTGTACATGTATTTGTGTGTTCTTATAATAATGAATTGCACAAATTTGTTACTATTCATCTTCTTTTAATTCAGGTACAAATAATGATTATTTTGTTCATTTTAGGCCAAACGTCCATCTTTAAAGCCTGTGTATTGTCCAAAGTTGTCCGGGAATTTGTCTCTTATTTGCCACACACAGCAGCTGGGCACAACACGCCTATTACCTGCACCTAACCTACCATAGTGCCACAAGATAAACTGGCGGTAGGCTGTGTGGCGATACCCCCTGTTGACATCCTGGTCCCTTGGTACTGCCAGAACATCTTCCCTGTATCTCTGGGCAATTGAAAGAACTGCCTCATCTAGGACCAACATGCTTAAGTCCTACAATCATTGTTACGTTATTTACAATATTTGAACAATCAATAAATCTTTTCATGCATGAAGAAGGTGTAGATGTAATCTCATGAATATTTAGCCATTGCATATAGTATTATGGAGACATTTAATCTATTCTTACTGGCAAAAATGAAAAAACAGTTCTCCGGGATTTGTTGACAGCATACCCTCTCTATGTCAGAAGGCATCTGTCTACAATTTCCACACGTGCACCAAGATGGTGCATCACCTGGTGGAGGATGGTACCCTCCATGCCCTGACATTTGCTCCGATGATTCTTCTAAAATATCAAATACCAAAGAGGGATCCCTATCGCAGAGCTTCGCAATGAGTTGACGACAACTCTCACCTGTTAACTTGCTAACTGTTTCCTAAATTCAAATAAAACTAACCAATAACGTTATATTATTTTATATGATACCATATCATATCATATATTATAATGTAAAAAGTTATGTGATACAATATAATATTGTATCAATTATTTGTACATTATGATGTGATAATGAATCAGAATATTGTTATGTATAGTATTGTATATTATGATACAATATTGTGTAATATAATATTGTACATACTATTTTATCACATACTATTGTTTAATATATTATTGCAATATATAATATCATATGATACAATATTGTATAATATATAATATCTTTATTGTATAATATACGAGGGTCAATCAAAAAATACGAAGACAATGTGGCTGTCTATCATATCTTTTTTATGAAAGTCATACTTAACAAATTAATCTGTGCACCAACACTTATGTCATTGATATGCAAAGTTTTAGTCCATTTTATGAAACGGTATTTTTGTTACCCCTTTTTAAAAACAACATGTTTTGTCACCACGGCGCACGGTAACGTTCAAAACATGACGTCAAGATTAAACGCGTACAGTTTATAGATATACCCCATCTTTATATCACGATTAGTCTCTTGTGTCTTTAACCTTACAATTTTAAATGGCACTGAACCACTAAACATCTTATTTGTACACATTTGTTCGAGAATCATAAGTTAGTTTTTCATAGTTTTCATTTTCTAACCGTGTGTCTCTTAGTTTACAGTAAGGATAACCCTGAACGTCGATCGACGTTACTTATTTTTTGACCAAATATTTACAGATATTCGACTCTCTTGCGGACTGTTTTATATTTAAAATACAATTATCACCACCCCCACAAAATTTATTACAGTTAAATACAAACTCGCAAATAATTGTTGACTTATTTTTTGCACCATTGAACATTTTCACAGCTTATATCGGCTTTTTCCTGAGTAAAATCTATTTTGTTTGTACTTCTCGTTGCGCCGTGACGTCCGGCGACGTCGATGTTTTTAGTCAATTCTAAAGAGGACTATCTGTCTTTAGTTACTAATATCTGTTCGACAAAACAACATATCCCGTCATTATTTGGAACATAGAATACCATGACTATGCTTAATTTGAGGTTTCAATATTATTTGGTTTTAAGCCCAAATTATAGAGATATTATTTTCAACATTATATGGTTTATTGTTGACATAACACAAATTTTGACAATGCGCCGTGACCTCATTTTTGCAGGATTAGATTATAAATAATTCTTAGAAATAAAAGAATTTATTAACTTTTTTTCTTGCAAATTGTTTGAAACTACCGCTTAATTATGTCTACCAAATTTAGTAATGATATGACAAAAGTCTTCGTATTTTTTGATTGACCCTCGTATTGGTTTATATAATATAATATCAGATGTTTGAGTATTGTGATGTATTATGTGATATGATATTGTATCTTATAATACTGTACTGGTATGAAATGAACATATGATTATCATACAATTTTTTTCACATATGATATAGTAATATGATATTGTGTCAAAACAGTATCCATGTGTATTCAAGATCATCAACTATGATTTTCATATAATATGATAAAGGTGGTCTCGTCAAGGTGATGCCTTGTCTCGGTGAGCTTTTTAATCTGTGATTACCTATGTTTAAATATTCAAAATAGGATTTTATATCTGTATCCCAACCTACCTAACCTAATTTTTTCATCAGCGTTACCCTAATTACACAATTTTTTTTTTGGCCTAACTGAATTCAAGTGACAAAGCATAAGAGTTATAACTACTTGTTAATACACACCAAAATATTTTTTTCTCAGTTCAAGAAAACTGACAAGGGAACTAAATTTGGATTTGTGAATGTCTAAAATTAAAAAACACTGTTCAAACTGGGTGTATGTAAAAATCAAAATACTTTGACCTGGAGACAGTTAATTTTAAGACAGTTTTTTATGTCACACCTGTAGTTTCTGCTTTCGGGCATTTATAACATCCTGGATGTCTCGAACCCTCTTGCTCGTCATGCGTTTACCTCCTCTGCCCCGGCCTCGTTTTCTTGACCCAGCAGCTTTTAGTTTTTTCTATTGGTAAGCCAATTTCAGAATTTTGTAAAGGATTTATTTGCATTACACCAAACTAACAATATTACTGCTACTGCAGTATACGTTTAAACACATATTAATAATAAAAATTGCGTGCACATATGCTGGCAAAACTGTAGTGTACAAATAACACATGTAAAGTGTAGGCCCAGAATGAAATACATGCTATATGTGCATGTAGCTTAGTTATTAATTTGTCTTTATATCAATATTTATGTCGTTTTTAAGTTGTACATGTTAATACAAATATTCTTTAACAATGTGAAGTCCGATCCAAGTCATAACGTAAAATATTCAGTACTGTACATTAGGCCTAATGTTATACATAACGTTATGTTTATCACAGAAGACCCGTAAAAATACATTAACTAAATCTGATTATTTTGAAGACAGGCAGCGGAAAAAATATTTTACAAAATTTCATCGATATAGAGATTCTAATTAATCCCTTTTTTATTAAATTTCTTTACGAGTCAATAAAATTAACTGAGTTTGCATTTTATGCATTAACCCTTGGGGAACCTCTTTTCGTTACACAGCGAGTCAAAGCTTAAAGTTTTCGTTATCAATCGTCAATCAAGTAATTATCGATCTATATATTCACAAGTATTAGCTTGAAACATCGTAGCTAATAACAAAAATTAACTTTCAGTAAGATTTGAGTTAAAATGCATTCAAAGTTAGGTTGCAATCGTAAGTATTGTGTATACCTCAGCATCCATATTTGATGGTTGACCTCAGTTGACCCGAATGATTGACGTCCAAAAAATGGCGAATCTGCTGCACGTCGTGATTAAAAAAACACGCTGTTGCAAGTTTAACTCGGGTAAGGGATTGTTCTTAACCCGTTTTATGTAGAGTGTAGAGTTAAACAATTATGAAATGGAACATATATAAATTTATTTTTTTGTACCAAGATGCAGCTCATATTGCTTAAAGCATTTGTTGTGCTAAAGCAGGGTTGTGTTCAAACATAATGCTCATATATATCATGAAAGCGGATGTCCACTTTTCAATACTCAACTGCGAATTTTGTTTACGTTTAACTACACAGAGGCGGCCATTTTTAAACTGTACTTCGCCTTGAGAATCAAAATCTTCCAATTCGGTGGCCGACTTTAGCAACAGAGACATATCAATAAATTCCCCCTCCCAGATTTTTAATTTTAACTTTATAGGTACGTGAGATGCAATGCCGTCTGAGGCAGATGTCTGTTGATATGGCAAGCCTACTAAATGTTGTACAAATTCGCACTCACCCGAGTTGTTGTTGACTTCGGGGTGAACCACTAGGGGGAACTGGTCTTGAGCCCGAGCCAGGGGTGGTGGTAAAACCTCCACTGGGGCCTGTGGCGGGTCCGCAGCCGGGCCTGTACCAGTTCTGGAATGGCGGGGAACTTTTCTCCCTGGCGCTCGGGCTGGAGTTCCTGTGGGTGCTTTACGCTTTGCTGGCACTGCTTTGCGTTTTGGGGGCATAGCGAACGGTGAATTCTTTCCAACACTTGCTGGGAATTGTGTGTAAAACTGCTCTAAAAAGGCAACACGTGCTCCTGCTAAAATTCGATGAAAACAATGGGGTTTTTGCAGGGGCTTCCGGGTAAGCCAATGGTCAGCTCGTACCGAGTTTTTTTCCGAATATACAGTGTGTCTCAAAATTAATACAGACTATTTGATATAAAAACAAATAATCCTGATTATTTCTCACCGAACAAATATAGAGATATATGAGGCAATCACGTGCTATGTTTAAACCAATGAAAGTGTGACATTTCAGTCCAAGGGAAAACACACTATGGGATATCTAAAGTGAAAAGGTCAATTTACCTGTTATTTTAATGTATAACTAGACTTTGACCCGTGCTTGCACGGGTTGACATTGCATATCGGACATTTACGAAATAGGTACATCGACACACCTTATTATTGACATGTACATAACAAATCTATAAGCCTGTAATAATGTTATTATTTTCACTACACTTTCCTTAGTTTGAATAATCTAACTGTGTTTCGGGAAAGGCCCTCACCACAGTTAGAATGCCTCCCTTATACCCGTAATGTAGCAGAAAATTGCAGAATCGCTCCGGAACGATTTCGGAGAAAATTAATGAAGTTGGCTCGAAAATAACAGTCAAATTCATCACAACAAACCTTTTTTGAGACTGTAAATACCTTTCTACCATCTAAATACAAATAATAATTTAATCTTTTTAATGGAAGAATTTCACACCTTTTCACCAACGTACACGTATTTTCTTTGCTACATAGACAATACCTGCACTGAACGCATTCTACCGTAAAACTAAAATCTTCACTCTCCTAAGAAATATAATGTAAAAAACTTTTGCATGTAATCAAATGTCATCACGAAGACAGAATTAGTACTTAGCTGAAATGTATATTTGTTATTTTATGCTTTCTCTCATAAGAAATCATTAAAATTTATGAACAGAATACATGTATATATCAAATGTCCAATGAAAATTTACCCGTATTTGTATTTCTGAGTTTATTCATGCAAATATGATATTGTGGAAACATAAACTAAAGATCCCTTAAGCGTGAATGTATTTCGCAAGCGCAAGATTGTAAAATCCAAAAACTCCAGATGATTTCCAGGATTTTTTTAGGAATTTTCGTAGATTATCAATTAGCGAAGCTTAAATGAGAAAAAATAAAAACAAATTGGTAATCTTCAAGTACCAATGAAGTTACGTTTAAAATATGTAAAACAAAAGTATTGTTCCAATTTATCGGTATTAAAGACCAAATATTGGAGTCTATTATTTTAATATAGTAGTATAGATTATTTGCTTTACAATGTGGAGTTTTCATATTACAAGAAATTGTCCGGGGTAGTAGTAATCATTAAAATTACCCTAATGTTCTCTAGTGTTATTAATTCACAAGTTCACTGACGCTGAATTTTTTTGCACAAGATTAGTAATACTTCCATTTCTTAACCTAATTAACTTCCATTATCCAAAAAGGTCACACAAACGCCAAGATAGAGGAGTAAAATTATTTTACTACAAATGATGAAGTAAATTGTGATTGATAAACAAGTTAGTAAACAAATCAAGAGAGAGAAATTCACGCATACACAAGCTGAATATGTACCACGTATTGATGAAAAAGTACAAATATGAAAAAAAAATATATGATACACAAAAACATTAATATAATTTATACAAAAATGGACAAAGTGTCAAGGTGGTTGGTGGGCAAGAACTGGATAAACCTCACTGTCTGCATCAAATTCAAACAAAAAAATACGCAGAGTGATCTCTCTCTCTCTCTCTCTCTCTCTCTCTCTCTCATTGGCTGCTATAACCCCCCCCCCCCCAAATTTACAAGACTAAAACTTTGGTTAAAACAAATACGGATAAAAACGAAAATAACATGTAAACCATTAGACAAGTAAAACAAGTAAAAACTCTAAATACATGTGAATATGAATGCTATTATTTCTAAAAATGCCGTTGCCGGTATAATCACTTTCAGGACACATTCACCAACAAACATGTTTATGATTAATAAATAAGTCTTACATTTTCTGTTCAACTCGAAAAAAAACTATCGTTTGAAGAACAAATTAGTCGAAAAATAGGACTCTCCTCGGTATTGTCAAAAACAATGTTGTTTACATAGAACAAAAAAAAACATAATTAGATGTTCATTCAGTGTTACGTTTTGAATAATATTTACAAATTTTACAATCTTATTTAAATTGCATTAAGATTCTTCCAGATCTAGTACTGGGTAATTTCCATTCAATTTTAAAAACTTGAAAAAATGAAAATTTACATGTTTTTTGTTACAGAAAATTAATTTTAACATAACGTAATAAATTTAAAGTAATGCAAGATAAAAAAAATTTAGCTGAAAATAAAATCAAGAAAATTTTTTCTTCACTTCGTCAGGATCAGTATCTTTATACTTCTGCGATGATGTAGCTATAGAGAAAAAATAAACTGGATTAGTCTACTGTGATGGCAAGAAACTTGTTGCTAGTAATTATCTCTCTTTCTTCCTCTCTCACTTTTTTCTATCTTTCACACTATATTTCAGTGTAAAATTACTTACAGGGATGGTTGCAATTTGTGTTCGGATCTTCTGGTTGCTTTTCTAAGGCGTCGGCTGTAGGATATGAAAACAAATATCTCGAGAATTCAAAAATACTAAACTAATTATTTTTCACTCGTAAACATCATTCACAAGATAATGTGATGGTTAATAGAAATTTTAAATTATAGATGTTTACAACTAAACTCGTAATCACGGTTATGCTGCCAATTGATACATGTGTTATGTTTTACCAATTCATACGTATAAACTAGTACATAAAGATGTCATACGAGATACCAAGTTTTATTACATACTTAGTAAAAAATACAGGTTTTTGGCATATGTGATACAGATGACACCACAAAATCCGTATCGGCCTCCGGGGCTGATACAGGTTATCAGCCCTGCAGGGCTGATACGGATCCGTATCACACCCCTTGCGGAACTCCTCTGCCTTTTTTCGGCATTTTTGCATGTTTACAGACGAAAAATAAAATATTTTCAGTTACCGTCGACATTTTTAAATGCAGTTGGAAACTTCAAATGCTAGCAAATGTTTTCAAGCAGTCAACTTTTAAAACCTGAGGAAAATCCGTTCTGTAGCTTCATATTTGTTAAAACAAGACGAACTCATATTTTCATTAAATACATGTACATGTGCAGACTTTTTTCAAATAATATAAATAATCAATTTGTTCGAGTTGATTTATAAAAAAAAAATATTATTAAGTATGTAATAAATATAATAATAGATACCCTTTTCCATATCACAGCTTGTATGTATTATTCTCTATGTACATGTATGTATATATATCATCCAGTTACATTGGGCTCATATAGTCATATTGCTTGCGCTGACATACGTTATCAGTAGTATGTTAAATATTAGCTAAAATCGTAGTTCGAAAGTGCAGATTTCCCGAATTATTTGCATCGGAGTTCTTGTCCAAATGCGTATCTGTATACATATCAAGTTAAGAAAAACTTAAGAGGGGTTGCAAATATAAAACATTTTAAGTATATTTATTAGCAGCTAAAAATGAATGCAATATTTTTGGAAAAATATATAAATCGGCATGTCCTGTTACAGTCTACCCTTGATAACAACGACTTTCTACGAAATTCTGTTATCAGTTTAAAGAACGTTACGATAAAAATAAAACAAAACATGTCAAAATATTACATGTACAACTTTTTACCTTTTGTAAAATTAATGTATTTGGTGTTATGATGCAACATTTATTAATATCCTTTCCTCAGAAGTTGTAATCTGGAGTTAAAATCAGTTATAACTCATCTCTGACTCCTATAACCAGCCTCCATAAAATCGAAAACGCAATATGGAGTTATTGACCGTGTAAATTCCATTTACGGATCACGGTCGAATATACACTGTAATTCCTTCTGCTTCTCTGTCCGTTTTAGAAGTTAGATTTGCTTTCCTCTATAGGCCCCGTAATGTCGGACAAAATTTATTATGCTCTTGAATCTGATTCTGCGATAGAGTTTCCCCTGAAGATGCCTATATAGACTCTTACTCAACTTTCAATTGCTCTGTTTTCAAATTTTCAACCGCTCTACGACTTCAACAGAAATCGTACAGCTGTTATTACTATTCCGCCAAGCTTCAATCGTTCTTTTTTTCAATTGTATAAGTATAAATTTTATTTATTAATTCTCTTTACTAAATTAAGAAAGTGTTGTCTTGTCATAACTAGTGTCATATTTATTTATCATACTAATCAAATACTTGCAACACTGTTGTACTATTTTTGTTACGTCATTTTAATCGAAGCGGCTTTCTATGTCATCACCAAAATTTAAAAAAAAAGGAACAACGTATCATCTTTAGATTATACATAAACTTACACAAAGCCAAGAGGTCAAAGTAGCGCATGAATAATCTGTATCACTATTTTTTATATACTCAAACTAACTCGATACTGTTGTTTCGAGTATGAAAATCCAGATGACAAAAAGTCTAAAAATCTTGTTTTCAAAATAAGTTGTCTTTCTAATTGTGTCGTTCAAATAGTGATCACTGACAAATCATTTATTGTTTGTTAATTCTTTTGTCACATTAAAGCGTTTTGAATACAAAAAAAACATACACTGTACATTGCACCGGTGCCGCCATCCTAAAATTTGACTAAATACTTGATTTATGACATAAATTGTTGTGAATATAAATTTCATTCCATCATATCCTTTTGTTAAAAGTTTTAAGAATTTAAAAAAAAGAATTTTTGACTTCCGATGCATTAACATATCAACCTCTAAGTACAAAATACTTACCATACTCAGAACTCCCCTTAGAAGTTAAAGACACACTTCCTATGCTAATGTCAAAAGCACCTGAAATGAAAAAGCGTTCAAATAAATGGGTATTGAATAAATATTCTAGAAATGTTTACTTTTTAACTTATTAACATAAATTAGGAGGGGTTGACACACAGACCATGAAAATAACATACCATTTGAACCATGTAGACACAGGACACAAATTGACGCAACATCCAAAGAACTGACAGTAAACAATTCTAACAATAAAATGCAGATCCAAAAAATATTGCTACTGTCCAAGACGGAAAACGTGTGCTATCGAATTTTTATCCATGCGATCTTGTGGCAGCAGACAAAATTCGAGATGCCAAGTCAGCTTTGGAGTGCAAGCTAATCGGCAACACCGTTTCTAACACTACACAGTGGAGGGATGAAGCTGATGATGTTATGGAGAAAATATTATGTGCAAAGATCAGCTAAAGGAAATGAATGATCTTTTAGCTTCCTCCAGGAATAATACACCGCAAAGAATAGAACAGGCTATATTTTTAACGCACTTTTTTGCTATAAACCTGAAAATATTTACTTAGGCCGCCATCCGTCTCAAATGTAAGAAAGAGCGACCACATTGCCTTAATTTTTGAATGCGAAATTTCCTCTAATAGCAGGAGGAAGGGATATTGGAAGCTAAATACGTTTGTTCTTTTTGATATACAGTATTGTAAAATGATCAACGATTTTTAATTGAATTTACCAGATGATATTAAGCTTCAGATGATTCCAAAAAAACTAAATGGGAGTTGATAAAACTTAAAGTAAAAAAATTAAGTAACAGTTAATATTGCAAAGAAAAAAGTAAAAATATGAAACGGAAAATGCAACTTATTGAGAGGAATTAGAGCAAATAGAACATCAACATCATTTAAATATTAATATGATACGAAAGAAAGAAATTAGAGAATGAATTAGACGCATTGTATGAAATTAAATCAAAAGGAGCACAAATAAGGTCAAGGGCCAAATGGACGAGGGAGAAAAAAAATCATCCTTCTTCTTAAGACTTAAAAATAAGCATCAATCAAAAAATGTTATAAATAAAGTTATCAATGCAGGATCGACCTTTGTAAAGACTAACGATATTTAAAATAAGCTATGTTAGTTGTATGAAAATCTTTATTCCTCAAAAGACCGGTAAATGAAATTGAATCATATCTTGCCCAAATTAATACATCCGCTATGTTGTCAGAAAATGATAAAAAAAAAAAATACTGTGAAAATTTCCCAACATTACAAGAATGCGCATAAGCTGTAAATGGAATGAAAATTAATACGTCGCCTGGAATGGACGGATTACCTGTTGAATTTTATAAGATGTTTTGGAAAAATATCCGGATTTTTTCTATATGAAGCTATATCCCAAATTTATATCGAAGAAGAATTAACTTCTACACAAAAATGTTCAGTTCTTTCTCTAATACATAAAAAAGGGGAATAAGACAAGTTAGAAAATTATAGACCAATAAGTCTCACTAATTGTGACTATAAAATAATTATACCTCCGCTCCGAAGGAGAGAGGGTATACTGTTTTACCCTTGTGTGTCGTCTGTCTGTCCGTCTGTTTGTCTGTCTGTCTGTCCGTCCGTCTGTCTGTCCGTCCGTAACAAAAATTTCTGTCGCATTTACCTCAGTAACTATTTATCGCAGATGCTTGAAATTTTTACACAGTGTTTGTTAAGGCATGCCATATCGTGGGATATATTTTTGTCCAATCGGACGTCAACTTCCTGTTAAATGACGACTTTGCTTATTTTTTAACCAAAATTTTCAAAAAAATTTTCGTCAAAGATTTCTCAGCAAGTATTCATTGCAGATGCTTGAAAGTTTTACAAAATATTTGAATCGGCATGCCATATCGTGGGATATATTTTTGTACCAATCAGACGTCAACTTTCTGTTAAATGACGACTTTGTTTATTTTTAGCAAAAATTTTCAAACAAATTTTTGTCAAAGAATTCTCAGCAACTGTTTATTGCAGATGCTTAAAATTTTTACAAAGTATTTGCATAGGCATGCTATATCGTGGGATGTATTTTTGTACCAATCAGACGTCAACTTCCTGTTTAATGAGTACTTTGTTTATTTTTAGCCAAAATTTTCAAACAAATTTTTGTCAAAGATTTCTCAGCAACTATTTATTGCAGATGCTTGAAATTTTAACACACTCTTTGTATTGGCATGCCATATTGTGGGATATATTTTTGTATCAATCGGACTTCAACTTCCTGTTAAATAATGACTTTGTTTATTTTTAGCCAAAATTTTCAAACAAATTTTCGTCAAAGATTTCTCAGCAGCACTTATCGCAGATGCTTGAAATTTTTACACAGTGTTTGTTAAGGCATGCCATTTTGTGGGATATATTTTTGTACCAATCGGACGTCAACTTCCTGTTAAATGGGTACTTTGTTTATTTTAGCAAAAATTTTCAAACAAATTTTCGTCAAAGATTTCTCAGCAGCTTTTTATTGCAGATGCTTGAAATTTTAACACACTATTTGTTTAGGCATGTGTAATAAAGTTGATTCAGTTTTGTATATACTGGTGTTTATATTTGTGTTCCTCTTTAATTTTGTTATGAATGGGTTACCGTATGTGAGTGACGAGTGTCGGGTGAGTGTGCTATTTTTAGATCGAGTATTTAAAGTGACCGGTTTGGGTGTAGTGGTCAGTAGAGGGTCCGGTAACGACATCAGCCGGGTGCCACGTTTTGCAGCTCCTGTTATAAGATATGGTGAATATCTCCAGTTAGCTTAAGGTACTTCACTACACCGAGACTTATACTTTTTAAGACACTACGTCACAAGATGGCGATTTAAATGGTTTGTTAAACTGTTTGTATCAATCGATTCAGATGTATATCGTCATAGCTCAGTGGTTAAAGTATCAGGCTTGTGAACCGCAGGTAATGAGTTCGAATCCACCTGGGGCTTTTGTTCATGTTTACTGAATGACATTTTTGAAAATATCATTTTTTATCTAAAATTGTACATTTTCTCGCCTCTTTGATATATATAATTCTTATCCATCATTCTTTCTATCATAATCAAGTAAATTTCTGCTGATTTGAGAAACTATTTCAAGGTGTAGTGAGGTACCTTAATACTAAGGAGAAATGGGTAGCCATTGAATTTTGGATTCTGTTAGGCGGGCACATGTTTTCATAGCCGGTAAGGTTGTTTTGTTGTTATTTTGTACATTTCGCTGGTAATTTAGTTCTTAGTGTAATTGGTAGTATGTTTGTATGTTTATCGGGACTTTATTAGTCACAGTATGTTTTTTTCAGTGCGTAAGGGTGTTTGATACAATTACCTGAAATACAGACTGGTGTGCTAGACGGAAATTTTCCTATGGAAGGTCGTGGGGACAATTGACGAAGGTCGGGGACGCATTCTATGCTGAGTGGGGCGTGGCTTTCTATCCGGGCAGTGTCGTAGACTGGAAGCGAGTGACCTGCGAGTCCGGGGCTTTCGGTTAGGATAGCGACAAGAGGGACAGGAAATTTGACGAGGGCAGGAGCGTCTCGAGTGCATAGTGACCTTGAGTTCATTTTCAGAGAGGTTTTAAGTGTTAAAAAGCGACTGTTATTACAGGCTAATTTTCATATACATGCTTTTGAGCTGAAATTTGAAGTAATTGTAAATTCACGGTATTTTGAATTATTGAACTTTAATTTTTTTTTGAGTAAATTTTTCAACAAGAGTTTTATTGGTTGAAATAGCTTCTAAACAACATTTTGTAGTTTACTTCCATTTTATATCTGATACAGTGTGATTTAATCTTGAATTTAGTTGATAGTACAATGTATCAGATATTTGTTCATTTGTTTAATTGAATTAGTATTCTTTTTTTTGTTATGTTCGAATGAGAGTGGTGTGAAAGGGGAAGTGAGAATAATGATTTGTTTTGTTTATTAATTTTTTTTTTTTCAAATTAAACTTGTTTATTTTCTTTACAAAATCTTATTGTTCATTCAGCTGACAAAATCCAAAAAGAACTCATTACAGCATGCCATATTGTGGGATATATTTCTGAACCAAAGGGATGCCAGCTTTCTGTTAAATGTCCACTTTGCTTATTTTGCATATTCACATCAGAGCTGGGGTATTACTAGTGAGCATTGGCTCACAGATATCTTGTTGCATTTATATTTGCCAGAAGATTACAAAAAATTAATTGATAGGTTAATAAGTAGAAATCAATCAGGTTATATAAAGGGAAGATATATTGGCAACAATGCTAGGCTTATTTTTGATATTTTCGAGCATTGCAAAAATACAAATAAAGAAAGAATTATGTTATTTGCTGACTTCAAAAAAGCGTTCGATTCAGCTGAATGGAACTTTTTAATGAAATCACTAGAAAATTTAATTTTCGGAATAACTTTATTAAATGGATAAAAATGTTGTATACCAATCCAAATTCTGTATCAAAAATAATGGTTGGATATCAAAAAAATGTAAAATGTGCAGAGGAATACGACAAGGATGTCCCGTATCAGCAATATTATTTTTATTTGTTATGGAAATCCTGTAAGAAAAAATAAATAGCTCAAATTCAATTCGAGGCTTTAGATTAGAAAATATGGAAAAAGAAATAAAATGTATTCAACAGGCCGATGATAGCACCTTTCCTTTAAGAGACAAGCTCTTCAGAAAAAGCAATTCAAATCATAGAAAATTTTGGAAATATTTTCAGGAACAAAGTTAAATATATCAAAAACTGAATGCATAGTATTAGGAGAACTTAGAAACAGTCTTAAGAAGGATACAACCATAAGAAATATCAAAAAAAAAATATAGTAAAATGTCTAGGTATTTATATAGGGCATAATAAAATAGGGTGTAATGAAAAAACCTGGCTATGTAAGCTGAGAGAGTTCGAAAAAATATTGGACTTTTGGCGAACAAGAAAGCTAACTCTTTTCGGAAAATGCCAGATAATTAATTCTTTAATTGTTTCTAAGCTTCTTTATGTCGCAACAATACTTGATCAAACTAAATTCAAACAAGTAAAAAAAATATTTTCTTGTTTCTATAGGGGAAAAAAAGAAAGAATAAAGCGTAAAACTTTAATAAGACATATATCAGATGGAGGGATTGGTTACACTGATTTTGGAACTGCACTTGATAGTATGTTAACCACCAATATTTTTGTTAAATGATTCTAATAAGGGATCAGCTCCTGAAATGTTCTTTCCAGGAAACTCAATTATAACGGTAACAAAGTTATAAACACTTGTTGACCAAAATATATTTTAAACCATTTGCTTTTTCATGAAATGTTTAAAAAGGGATCGGCCCCTCAAATAACAGACTAATAAATGTCTTTACTCTTTGCTCTTTACTCCATATTACTTATTATGTATTAGGTCATGGGAGATTTGAGGAGCTGAAAGTCCAAAAGTTTGACCTTTCTTTCTGAAATGAAGAACTTATGAAAAGCGATAGCGAAAAGCATTGGTACCCCGCCTCTTTTTCCATATTATGTTTTGTTGTCGAAAATTAAAGTCAATGATGTCATAGCAATTTGTAAAAATCGGACGGAAGACCTCGTTGCTCGCAACGCTATCGTGTCATTTTGCATTGTAATGATTATTGCTAAACACGTTTTTACAGCTGGTGAAAGACACTACAGCGAGAACAGTGGGTGAAACTTAGTATCTATTTCACGGCATGTCGTCTCGCAGTCCTGGCCCATGGATTTCGAGCCATCGAGAGTCACCTGTATAAACTGTAATTAATGATTTTGAAATCTATAAGCAATCAAATCAGGTAGGGGCTGTAACTCAAAATAGTAACCACTGTTTTGTTTCTTCTTTATTCTCGATTCAATTCACATTTGCATGCATATTGCACTATTATTTATATTTTATTGTTAAGCATTCGTCCGGATATAAGATTTAGGAGAACATTGTTTGTGCTACGAGACAATTTAGAGCCATCAGCCTTTGGCGTGTTAAACCATTGCGGATTGTCGCAGATCATTGGACTTTGGCAGGACCATCAGACTTTAGCGTGCCATCAAAATTTGAAATCGTACATTATATATGTACATTTAATTGTCGAAACGAGTCATGTAATAGTATTTCTTTGGCTATTACCTTTTAGGCCGAACTTCTGGAGGTTTCTGTCGGTATTTCGTAAAAACGAATCTAAAAAAAAAGAAATTGTATGTAAATTGATATATTCTCCTAAAATAAACTTAAAGTTACTTACTTTTAACGAAAATGTGTTTCCAGTTGATGTTTCGTGTTTCATGGTTTCAACAAAAATTGAAAAAACACAATACATGGCACGAATTTATTAATATCAAAGATGAACTCATCAGAATAATCATCCTTGAAAAAATATGAAAGGGTCGACATCTCAGACAAACCCCTATCTAGAAAATTTTACACATTCTGATTACTACATTTCCTCAAAAATTGGTGTTTGACCTTATATGGAGAGAATCTAAGGTATTTGTGCTGAATGGGAACTGAGGAAATTCTGGTTAAAGAGTTCTGAAGACACTGGCTACAGTGAATTGTATTTAAGAAAAAAACTTGCCACCTTGTTAGTCATTTGAAACAATTGGTCGGGTATTGTTTGGAACTATTATATAAAACTGTATCGATTATTTTTGAACGCGTATTTATCTTGTAAACTCTTTAACGATACATGCTCACAAATGTAAATTCATCGTGTTAATCGTATTAAATATTTAAACTAATCGGTACCGTTTCGATTATTTCTAAAACAGCATTACTTGATTGGATCTTAATCACAGTTGTTACTACATCTGTTTACTAAATTCTGAACCCCTTCTCCCCGACGTTTTCTTCGGACAACATTGTACTAATTTTTGTGCATCTTTGCCAAGGCGATTAACGAAAAGAACATGCCTACCAATTGTACTAAACTATATAAGCAAATTGATGTCTTTAAAAGTTGTCTATGGTTTGATTCTCCGCATGTTGTGTTTTGCATTTGTAGTTTATTTTGAGAAACTTATTTAATCATCATAAGTACATGTCTAAATATAGGCAGAATCATATGAATGACGAGTATATTTGCACATGCCGTGCATGTACATGTAGGTTCAAAGACATAATATTCTACACGCATTTTTATCGAACGCAGCAAGCAGCAATGAATATTTTAGACAATAGTTATATGCGGAGATCCTGATTTTGTTACGGGTGTGGGGGTGTCAGAACAATAATTTTATTTTTCTGGGAGGGGGGGGGTGCATGCGCAGATCCAGAAACATATTCCAGGGAGGTGGATGGTCTGACTGGTTATTTGAGTTTGCCAGGGGGTCCGAGGCATATTTTTGATAATTAATAATGTAATTTAAAGAATTTAGAATTTTGCAAGGGGGTCAATTCCTACGGAGAATAACTCCCGGTGAGACAATGGCATAGAACGTTCCAGAACGGGGTAACTAAGAACGTGGGCTGCTTAATTAACGTCATGCACGGCGAAAGGGATAGGACGAGTTCGTCATGCATCGCGGAAGATACCTGGGATCGGACATTTCTTGTTAATGCAAAAAGTATATTAAATAAAATTAAATGATTTAAAGCGATTTAGTATTGATGGACAAAAATTTTCAGGACGTGATGCCCCAGGAACGCAGGTTGACTAATTAATGTGATAGCAGAAAGTGTCAGGGCGAGATAGCCATCGGGTAGATACTTTGGATCCGACAGATTTACTTTAAAATATGCATATAAATATGCCTACACTACCGGGTTTTTTTTTAAATCATATATTTTTACTCTAAGACAGATTGGTAGTAAACCTTATACAATAATTTGTAAACAATGAACTGATTGTGTTACAATATATGCATAAAACGGGAAAGTTCAATATGGGGGTGAATTTCTTCCATTTGTAAAAAATAATCTTTTATCAAAAAATCTTTTTTTGGGACAGTGATAACAATTATAATGTAATTTTACCTTGAGAACAACATTTACCGAAAAAATGCACTAAATACCTGCTCACTGGTTTAAAATAAAATTTAAAAACATTTTTTAATTCTACAACAAAAAGAATTCAGGCCACGTACAAGATATAACACCAATTCAGTTTAGATTGTTCAATCAGATGCATGTTTGCTTCTCTAAATATCCAGCCGTGCAGATAGTTTATATTATTTTAATTTTAAAGAATATTTTAAGAAGGCAATTAAGAAAATAAGAAAAAATCTTGATACAGTATATACAACAATGAACTAAAAATATGGTTCAATATATAACATTGTATCACATTAATGTCCAGGGATCATCTAGTTTAGATATTAAGTTCTAAAGTAATATTTCTTTGGTCATTTAAAGTTGTTAAAGTTTCTTGTATGGCCATATGTTAATACCACAAGATATCTTTATTATGTATACAAAATCGTGAATTTTTTTAACAATTTAGATAAAGGTTTAAAGAACTGTCGAAAAGACCTTCCTTTTTGGTGGCGACAAAAACATATTATAATTGTTTTCGACAGGATTCTTGTCAGCGGTATTTTTAAAACAGGAAGCGATCTTAAGGCACTAAAACTATTCAATGTATAATGAAAAGATATTGGACAATTTTGAATCATTTTAAATCATTTTGAATTAGTTGAATGTGTATTGCTAGATAACAATAGAAGTGAAATGAACCAAATTCACATGACTGACAACATATTTATAAGGTACAAAATGTTTCATAATACTTTGAATACCTTTTTCTATGTTAAATTAAATTCACGCATGCTCCATTTACTCCAACAATTTTCAATTGATCGTTGCAATATTTGATATGTGATATGACAGATTCAATCTGCAGACATGACAAGGTTCTGGAAATAAAATACCAAACGATGGGGGATCTGGAAGAATCAACGCTCAAAACTGCCCTTTTTTAACTTTTTTTTATTAACCAAACTCTTTGATCTTTCCGGTATATAGTTAAAGTAGAGGGTACAATTTGAAAATATAAACTTTTTGAACAATAAAAAAAATAATAGTAAAAGAATTGTCTCGCTTTGCACGATGGGTGATAATCAGGAAAGCTTTCACCATTTCAAGTCTTTGTCTTTTGATTGAAATATGAGATTTTATTTGTGAAATTGAATAGTATATAAAGATGCAAAGATTTAGAGTTTTTTTTCTTTATGTATATATAGTTCTTTATCTATGGCTATTTGTATAACAAAGCAGTTTAATATTATTTACAAAATCGGGGAACTCTTTTGAATAACTTAAAAAAACTTAAAAATAACAAAAAAAAAGCCAAAATAATTGCTGTCGAAAAGCCCTTCCTTTTTGTTGAAGACAAAAACAGGTCTTGTTAAGGTATTCCGTTTCCAACAGAAGACCTTATTGTTTTCGTACTGTTTCTTATTATTTTTTTCCACAAAATTTGTGCACGCGATTTCTCAGAAACTTTTCGGCTGATTTCGACCATATTTTCATATATGATTGCCAGAGGTCATAATTCTAGATGTTTTTTAAAATTTTGAAATCGGCACTTCCGGTACCGAGTTACGGCCGTTTTTCTATTTTTACGACCTATTTTGTAAAGAGCTGATCTCAGAAACTATCAGTGATATGAATACGAAATTTTCAGTAAAGGTAGAATATAGTTTGAAGTTGTACACTATTATGTTGTTTTACGCCAGTGGCGCCATTTCTTGGTTTTCGCCCGAGCGCGAAAATTGGTTAGGAATTTTGAAATCCCCCCCTTTTTTCGAAAGATTTCTCAGAGATGGCTAAAAAGATTTTCTTGCAATTTGCAGGGATGATAGAAAAAGATAATATCTCGAAGTTCTACATAAGTATTTTCATTTTTTTCAAACTTCATTTCCTGTCGTCCGTTTTCTGTCCCGCAACAAAAAGCTTTAGCATTCAGGCTTTGTTGGATTATAGACCAATAGTTGTAGATGTCTTTAAACTACTTTGTTTTGTTCGTCGTAACTTCCGGTCATCACCGGAAGCATTTCAAAAATTATTTTTTTAACGCATTCAATTTATTTTCACATAGAATTGAATTATAAGCATTAATCCTTACATATGTCATATATCTGATGTTAAATAAACATAAATATTCTACTTCCGGTGAGATATCTCAAATATCTCAGATAGCCTTATTTAAACAAATGTTTTACAAACGAGATCTTAGAAAGTGCAATTGATTAAGACACTAAACATACAGTGATGATAGACATTTGATAAAAAATGTGTTTAACTGCTTTCATTTTGTCAATCGTCACTTCATCAAGTTGTTTCAAATATTTAACTGTTTTTGTTTGATAAAACTAGTAAAATTGATAAACAATTAAGTACAGTTATCCAATGTTTAAGAAATAGTGACGTTTATTTTCACTAAGCACTTCCGTTTTTTCCGTTTCCTGTCCCTAGACAAAAAACGTTGACTCTACGAGATCTCTATAACGATGACGACTTGAACAACCAAACTTTGTGGGATCAAAGCCCTATGTATGAATCGGTGTTTACATTATTTTGTTTGAATCGTCGCGACTTCTTGTCATCACCGAAAGCACTTAAAAATAGTTTTCCTTATTTTATCTATTTTACATGGAATGAATATATCAGTATAAAATCTTATCTATGTTAACTAAACAATGTTATATACGCAAACATATTCTACTTCCGGTGAGATATATCACATAACTTAGGTAGCTTTCCTTTTTACAAATTTGATAACCGTGAGATTTTAGTCACAGTAAGTTATTGGGACACGACCCTTTTACGAATGATAGACAATTGATTGAAAATGTATTTAACGGGTTTTATTTTGTCAACCGTCACTTCCGGTAATAATTGGAATGGTTAAAAAAAATTATGTTTTTCGTAGGTTTAACAGACTCTCTTGGGTGTTTTATTTGGCCTGATATATAGTGATGTACACTAGGCAAATGTACAAGAAATACCAACTTTTACTTCCATTTATCACTTCCGTTCGTCCGTTTACGGTCCCGAGACAAAAAGCCTAGCTTCAGCAAGATTTCAGATTTCGCAGAGAGTATCGATATTTCATCGTTTCATATAAATCAAATCGGATGGAAGACCTACTCGTTACTCGTAATGAGATCTAGTTATTTTTCTTTTTCTTACACTTTCATGACACTTTCAGATATGATAGATAGTGATCGAAACCTTATAGATGTTTTATTACATTGATGACGTCACTTTCGTTTTTGAGATATTGACGTTTTAGCGATTTTTAGAGGTGTGGCTTGTTACTCTAACTTCTCCTAAACTGTAAAAGATATTGAGTTCAAACTTTCAGGAATAGTAGACGAAAGATTGTAGATTTGCAAATTTATTTTTATTTTGATCTGGCTTGAAAGGCGCCGAAGCTCGCCTGAACCCGAAAACTGAGTTTTAAAAAAGTCGTATTTTTTTCTGGGTTTTTTTTTTTTTGTTTATCTCTTTTCTGAAAAATATTTTGTTAAGACATTTAATGTAAAAAAAAAAGGGTTTATATTTGCAGGACCTTTCATTTGATATCAGGAAAACGGAGCTGGCCCCTCAAATTAGGGGACCAAAGGGCTCATTAGTCTTTCATCTGTCGCCCTTTACTGAGGGATATTTTCTGAAAGGTTATAAAAGCAAATATAATTATCTTACAGTTGTGTATCTATGCAATGTAAAGATTTTATCATGTGTTACGTAATTAGGGGTTTTTAGGAGCCACAAACCAAAATTTTGATAACCATATCTCAGAAAGGAAAAAGATTTTGAAATGCAGTATAGAATAAAAGATGCTCAAAATAATATACTAAATAATATGCAATCTTCGATATTCGTTAACCGGCCCCTATAAGGGGATAAAGGATTGGCTCCTAAAATCTTCTTTCTCATATATCTTAAGAACGGTAAAAAATGTCTAAACACATGTTGAACAAAATGTGTTTAGAATAAAATGACTTTTTATTTCATATCAAGGGACTGCCCCTAAAATTAGGGGACCAAAGGGCCCTAATGTTTTTTATCTATAGCCCTTTTTAGGGGCCAAAAGTCCAAAATTTTGATTACCCATATTTCAGAAAGGAAAATGATATTGAAATGCAGTATAGAAGAAAAGATGCTCAAAATGATGAACTAAATAGTATAGTCTTCAAAATTTCGTTTAACGACCCATATAAGAAGATAAAGGATCTGCCCCTAAAACCCTAACAAATTTCAAAACACTTGTTGAACAAAATGTGTTCAGAATTAAATGACCTTTTATTTCATATCAAGAAAAAGGGACAAGCCCCTCAAATTAGAGGACCAAAGGGTCTTAAGATTTTTATATATAGCTCTTTACTGAAGGATATTTTGTCAAAGGTTTTAAAAGCAAACTAATACGTTTATATATCCTAACAATGTAATTATTTTCACATGCGTTTTCCGTATTAGGGTTTTTAGGGGCTAGAAGTAATAAAGTTTAATTTTTTCTATCTCGATTGGAAGAATCGTTTTTAAAAAACAACGTTAGATAACTTATAAAAAGCGTTACAGAAAAGGATTAGTACTCCACTCCTTTTTCCAAAACATGTTTTGTTATCGAAAATCAAAGACGATGATGTCATATCACCTTCTAAAAATCGAAGGGAAGACCTCCTCGTTGCTTGCAACGAGATAGTGTCTGGTTATTATTATTAAGGTCTTCCGTTTCCAACGGAAGACCTTATTGTTCTTCGGTTTCGTTTTCTTCTTTTCTTTCTTAACACTTTTTATGCACGCGATATCTCAGAAATGGCTCCACCGATTTGCACGAAATTTTCATATCTTACTACCTATATTCTGAACCTTACAGGAAAATGTTTTGGATGATGATGTCCTTTCCGTTCTTAAGATGTTGGCATTTTAAGGATTTTTAGGGTGTCGATTTCTCCAAGAGTGTTCTAATAAACTACCAACGATATCGATTTAAAAATTTCAGGGATGATAGACAAAAGATTGTTTGTATGCACAAAAGCATTCCTGTTTGCCTAACACAAGAAACGCCGGAGCTCAATAGGGCTCGAAAATTGAGATTAAAAAAGCGTTGTAATTTTGATTGGTTTTCTTAATTTATCTCTTTTCTCGCAAATATTTTGTTAAGACATGTAAAAGAAAAAATATTTTAAGTTTCAAGATCTTTTGTTTGACATCAAGAAAAAGGGGCTGGCCCCTCAAATCAGGGACTAAGAACCCATGACGGTTTTCACTCTATAACTCAAAAGAGATTTCGATATGGCTATCGCTGCAAAAGTTGTTCATTATGATCTTATTATTGTCGTAACTATTTAAATCGGGTATTGCGTAATATAAGTGTTAAAAGCTAGACTTGTTACCATGTATTTGTGTTTTTTGGCAAATAAACGAGATATTTGTGTCTATAACTGACATAAATGGTACCAGATTACATACGGAAAGTGTTTAAACATTTAGTTATTTTCTAGTGAAACGAAATACATTATGGACAAAAGAACTGCTTCTATGCCATGCATTTGAATCGCATTTAAAATCTAGCTGGATTCCGAGCTGTTAATGTGAACAATTACGTATCCGATCCCTTGCCTGCGGCCGCATGACTATTTAAAAGAACAAAAATAGAGCAGTGTACATTTGTTCATTAATAGTTTTGAAGTTTACATATTTTTTTGTTATAATAGATTATATGAAAAGGACAGATGTTAAAGTCGTAATACAACCATACTACCTACGACGTAAGGGTCAGTTTAAACACGAGGCGAAATAATTTTGTAAACATCTTGTCTAATCCGGTGGTTCTAAAAACATTGGCCGGCTTATGCAACATCCGGTTTAGAGGACAATGTTGCAAATTAATTATATCATTTAATGCAATAGGTCTTGATCGTGTATTCTTGCAAAATTTTTAATTCTTCTGACATTTATTAGATTTCATCGATGTTATTTACGGAACCAATTTTCATTTTCGTTTTTTTTTTTTTTTGGAGGGGGGAGACAATAAATTCATAATGGAACGTTTATCAATAGCTTTTCACTGAGAGATATTTTGTGAAAGGTCATAAAAGCAGATATGTTAATGATTTTTTGATGTGGTACTTTATAAATTAGAGGTTTTTAGAGGTCAAATGTCCTAATAAGGAAAAAAGGAGCTGACCCTTCAACTTAAGGGACTAGAGGGCTCTAAAGACTTTTTTTAGTCCTTTACTGAGAAATATTTTGTGAAATGTCATTAAAGCAGATATGTTATGGTACAGTCATGTATCCAAGCAATGTAATGATTTTATCGTTTGTTACCTAATTAGGTGTTTTTAGAGGTCAAATGTCTGTAAAATTAATCAACCATATATCAGAAAGTAAAAATCTTTAAAAATGCAGCATAGAAGAAAAATGTCGTTAAACAGCTCCTATAAGGGAATAATGGATCAGCCCCTAAAACATTTTTTCACATTTATTTCATGAACAGTAAGAAATTTCCAAAGAATTGTCGAACAAAATAAGTTTAATATTTAAAGACCTTTATTTGATATCAAGAAAAAGGGAGTGACTCCTAAAATTAGGGACCCAGATGATCCTGAAGTCTTTTATCTATATAGTCGTTTACTGAGAGATGTTTTGTAATAAGATATAAAATTAAAATTAAGTACAATACGTTTATATATCCTGATTTCTCATGCGTTACCTAATTAGGGTTTTTAGAGGCCAGAGGTAATAAAGTTGAATCTTTTCCATCTTAATTGGAAAAAAATGCAAGTATATCAAAAAGCCACGTAAGAGAACTGAGTACTGTTTCTTCTTATTATTTTTTTCTACAAATTTTCTGCACGCGATTTTTCAGAAACTATTCGGCCGATTTTGACCATTTTTTTACAGAGGTCATAATTTTAGACGCTTTTATAACTGTTAAAATCGTAACTTCCGATACCAAGTTACGGCCGATTTTTTATTTTTTTACGACCTATTTTAGGCAAAGCTGATCTCAGAAACTATCAGTGATATGAATATGAAATTTTCAGGATAGGTAGTCTATAGTTTGAAATTGTGCACTATTATGTTGTTTTACGCCAGTGGCGCCATTTATTGGGAGCTCGCCTAGGCACGAAAATTGGGTACGAATTTTCATTCAAAATTTTCATACATTTTGATCTGTATCTTTTTATCAGTTGATATTTTGTTACAACATATATAACAAAAGTGTTAGAAAATCAATCGTTCTTTCCAATAAAATCAAGACAAAGGGGCTGGCCCCTTTGTCTAGGGGCCAATACACTCGTAAACTCTATTACGAATAACTTGAACATGATAAAGATTTTGTAATGCATTATAGAAGCAAAGTTGTTGATCCTAACAATATCTATCAGAAAAAAATCATTACCACACCCATTTATTACGTAATTAGGGATTTTTATGGGCCAAAGTACTTAAACTTTGACGCAATATATCCAAAGAAGGAGACATATTTTGTTAGGCAATGTAGAAGAATAAATGTTTGCATTGATGATTCTAATCGATTAATCAAAAGACCGATGGTTGTCCCCATTAAGGATCTAGAGGGCTGGCCCTTAAAATATTCAATCATTTGTATCAAAAAATGTACAACAATTTTAGGTTGATGTAAGAACAACAAATGTTAGTATTCTTAGGACATTTTCAAAGAAATTAAGAAAAAAGGACTGACCCCTTTAAGTTAGGGCCAAGACACTCGTAAACTCTATTACAGATAGCTTAAAAATGATAAAGATTTTGTAATTCATTATAGAAATAAAGTTGTTGATCGTAGCAATATCTACCAGGTAAAATCATCGCGAAGCCAATTTATTACGCAATTAGGGATTTTTAGGGGCCAAAGTACTTAAACTTTGACACAATATATCTAGAGCAGGAGACATATTTTGTTAAGCATTGTAGAAGAGAAAATGTCTGTATTGATGATTTTAATCGATCCCACTAATAAAAATAGCAGTGTCTGTCCCCATGAATGATCCAGAGGGCTGGCCCCTAAAATATTCAATCATTTGTATCTCAAAAATAAACAAGAGGCCCATGGGGCCACATCGCTCACCTGAGCAACAATGGGCGTTCAAAAGATATTGTGCCATATGGCTCCTCGGTAGAATAACAAAAAAAAATATTGTAAAGTATTCGAATTTTACACTTGTTTTTGCATACACGTAAGGAATAGCAATAATTACTTTATCCCCGCAACACGATGTCATTTTTATTTACTCGTGTCTGAAAAACTATCAAAATTGATGTAGATTTCACATTATTTATTGTATAAAGAGGGGGCCCCAGTGAGTAGGTATATACAGGATATCATTCTTTTATTTTGTTTGTTCAAGTATTTAACATACTCTAATTCATATAGAATTTCTAATGTTCAACCAAAATTTCAGCGTCAATATCGTAGAATTATAAGCAAGATACAGAGCTCACAGTTCGCCTAGGTTTGAGTCATATTTTGTTCACATGAGTTTATTACATTCAGCTTAATATTTTTAACTTGGTATTTCCTTTTCAGCATTTAAAATGGAAAAAAAGAATGGCCTAAGATTTTCAATTCTTTTATTCACTCAAGACCAGTTCACTGGTATTTGAGGTTCAAAATCAGTTTATACAAATGTACACAAACACAGTCAAGGATCACATGTACAGTAGGAGTAATAATGACGAAAAAATGTTAAGTTTACAATACAATTAGTTGTTAAAGTTGGTTTCTGGAAGAACAGACTTGTCAATATTTTTACTTTTTTAATATTTAGTTTTTAAGATCTATGTACAAACATAGAATTGTGAGCAAATCTCTGTATCTTGCTTATAATTCGAAGCTTAACACTCAAATATGGTTAGTAAATAGAAATTGTAAACAATTAAACACAAGAAACATGCACTATAACAAATAAAGAACACAATTTATTTTTTCGAAATGAATCATATATATACATGTTTATATACCTACATATTTCCGTCAGCGGTATCAAACTCTAATTAAACTGAATAAACTCGAGAAAATGCCGAGTATTTTAACAAAACCTATTGCATTAATCTACCATTACGCAAAAGATAATGCCGAATTACCGATAGAATGATTTGTATTTCAGTACTTTTTTGATACATCAGATTTTGCTTAATTTGCGCAGGTAAACTGTTAACTGTTTGATTTACCGAAGTCTCTGTTTGATTTGATACGTAAAAATCACGCAATACAGACGATAGTTCTCAGGTTACAAAGCATAAATAATGAAAACGAAACGAAAATCAGAACAAGCTAACACCAACGTCATGTGTGAAAACTGTCAACGCATTGAACTATTTAGCCTCAATTTACTTCACAAAATCGGCACCAATGTATTTTGCATGTTAAAAAAATTTCCCTTCATACGCGAACTGTTGCACAACAAGCAAATTCATCATAGTCAGATCAACCCTTTTTCGTATAATGTCATGGCTGCTTTAAACCAAAGAACTCCTTTTAGAAGTATGGAATACGAGTCTTGGTAAAATGGGTATGCAAACCCGGGCCGTGGCAAAATAAAAGCCGGGGCAGATCGGCAATCGTGAATTCCATATACGCATTAATTGGCAATAATATTTACAGCGAATACAAATATACTGGTCCATCAAATATCCTGAAATTATAATAAGATTGGCAGATTAATAACTGCCAATCTTTTGTTTTGCCCAGGCCAAGTCTTGCCTACCCATTTTACCGGATGCCGAAACCGAAGTTATTAAACTGATTGAAACACGCCTTTCCTTTATAATTATTTTCGTAATAACTCAGATTTGAAACAGAATTATCCCTTTATTTTTGCAATTTCCTTCCCATAAGGATAATTTAATGCTAAACTACGTTGAATTGGACTCAGTAGCTGTTGAGAAGAAGATTTTCAAAAATGCACCCCCCCCCCTTTTCTTCAGTTTCAAGGTTTTCTCCGCTTTGAATACAGATCGGACTTTTATTTCTGCAATTTATACTCGCCCTCCCATAAGAGAAGACGTTCAAAATGTAAAAAGTTTACAGACGGACAGACAGACGGACGACAGACAAAATGTGATCAGAATAGCTCACTTGAGCTTTCAGCTCAGGTGAGCTAACAACAATTTTAGATACGTGTAAGAACAAAAAATGTTAGTATTCGTGAGACCTTTTGAATGAACTCAAGAAAAAGGTACTGGCCCCTTAAGTTATGGGCCAAGATACTCGTAAAGTCTTTTACACATACGTAAAAACGTTCAAGATTTTGTAATGCATTATAGAAACAAAGTTGTTGATCGTAACAATACCAGTTTGTAAAACTCATTGCAACACCCAGGGATGCCGTAATTAGAGATTTTAGGGGAATATAATTTTAAATCTTTAGTGTGTTTTATGTGAAAAAGCAAAACACTTTGTTAAGCATTTTAAAGGATATTGACAATCGTATACATTATCTGAAAGGGAGGGGTTGAGGGGGGAATTCTGAAATTTCATTGATATTTTAATCGTATCGTTTAAGAATTGAACGGAAGACCTACTCGTTACTCGTAAAGAGATCGTATCTAGTTATTTTTCTTTTTTTTTTCTTACAAATTTTGTGCATGCGATTTCTCAAAAACGACTCAACCGATTTTCATGAAACTTTCAGATCTGGGCCCGGTTTTTCGAAATGTGGTTAACTCTAACACCGTGTTACCTGTGTGTTAAACTCAGTGTTAAAGTTAAGGAAATAGTTAAGTGTTTTTCGAAAGTGTGTTAGGGTTAAACTTTGTGTTAACTCTGTGTTAACTTTAATCCATCCCCAGTACCTTGGTTAAGATTTAACATAGTGATTAAATAGGGCCGCCAGTATAATGGTTTTGCCACGTCAACTCAAAAAATTGGTATGAGAGGCATTTTTCAGAAATTTTAAAGTTTAAAAAATCTAACATATGATATAAGATACGGAAAAGCTACCGGCTTGACATGAAAAGTTGCAGTAGCTGTGTGATATAATCATAGAAGAAGGATTTTGCACATGGTTCATACCCTCTATGTTGAGGGATCCCTTCATTGGAGGAGGCTGCATTGTTGACAGCAGTAAAAGGTTCTTTTTTCTTTATGTGGCCTTCACTTTAATTATATTGTTGTAATGTCACATAAGACATTTAACAAAAATTTCCAAATTTATTATTGAAATGGGTACTACAAGTACAAAAACATTGTACAATTTTTTCCTTGAATTTTTAAAACGTTAATGAGAGAAGAATTATCAGCTTCTTGATAAATAAATATTGGGTGAATATGTTAGCATAATTTTTTTCAATGTTGTTACTGCATTTTAAGATTGATCTCCCTTTTGACAAAATGCAAGTGGTGGATCAAAATTATTTCTAAAATGTCTATAGTCTAAAAAATGTTATGCACAGCAATGAAAAGATACTGAAATTATATCTGATTTGAGCAATATTGGTATGATTTTTATGTACATGTATTTTATATTATATCTTCCTTTTTAGGGTCTTCCGTTTCCGACGGAAGACCCTCTTGTTATTCTATTGTTTCTTTTCCTTATTATTATTTTATTTTTTATTTTTTTTCTGACTTTTTTCGAACGCTATTTCTCGTGAACTACTTGACCGATTTGCATGAAATTTACAGGACATGTGGTGCATCAAAAGTTCTTATTATTATAAAATTTCTGGCTAATGACGTCACTTCCGGTTCGAGATTTTGAGAATTAAGTGAATTTTTAAGGACCATTTTGTCCACGTAACTTCTAAAAAACTAATTGCGATAGAAACGTGAAAATTTCAGGGATAGTAGATGAATGTCTGTAGATGATCCTATTCATTTGATATTTTGAAAAATGCGCAAGGCGGCGAAGCTCGCCCGAGGTCAAAAATTGGCACCAATTTTTTTTACGAAATTTTCGCACATTTTCGGCCCTAGCTTTTAATGTGTAAATATTTTGTTAAGACATGTAATGCAAAAGTTGTTTCGATTAACTAGGACTTTTGTTTGATTTCAAGAAAAAGGGGCTGGCCCCTCAAATTAGGGGCCAAAAGGGCTCAAAAGTATTTTTGCAATAACTCTTTACTGAAAAATAATTTGTAATCGATCATAGAACCAAAAGTGTTCATTGTACATCTGTTTATCTACAAAGTACCATACCTAAGTCATATGTTACGTAATTATGGGTTTCAAGGGGCCAGAAGTCCAAAATTTTGATCTTTAATATCTAGAAAAGGAGAAATATTTTGATAAGCATTGTAGAACTAAAAATGCTTAGAATAATGTTTTTAACAATATGCTACCTAAATAATTTTTGTTGGTGGCCCCAGTAAGGATTTTAAGGGTCGGCCCCTAAAACACATTTGTTCAGATATCTATAGAACGGTCAACAATTTCCGAACACTTGTTGAACAAAATGTGTTTATATTTACAAGACCTTTTATTTGATATGAAGAAATAAGGATTGGCCCTCAAATTAGGGGCCAAGAGGGCTCTAAAGTCTTTTTAAAATAACTCTTTACTGAAAAATAATTTATTATCAATTATAGAAGCAAAAATGTTTATTGTACAGCTGTTTATCTATACAGTACCATACCTAAGTCATATGTTACGTAATTAGGGGTTTTAAGGGGCCAGAAGTAAAAAACTTTGATCATTAATATCTAGAAAAAGAGAAATATTTTGAAAAGTATTGTAGAACAAACGTTGCTCAAAATAATGTTATTAATGATATGAAATCTAAAAGAATTTTGTTGGTGGCCCCAGTAAAGAGTTAAAGGGTGGGCCCCTAAAACAGAGTTGTTCGGATATCTCTAGAACGGTTAGCAATTCGTGAATACTTGTTGAAAAAAAATATGTTTGTTTTTCTAGACCTTTCATTTGATATCAAGAAAAAGGGGCCAGCCCCTCAAATAAAGAGCCAAAAGGGCTACAAAGTCTTTTCATAATAACTTATTTTTAAGCGATAATTAGTGATCTATCATAATACAGAAAATACGAGCTTATTATTCATAATTCAAAACTGAAATCCGTTCTAAAATCGGACGATGCAATACAGAGATATAGGGGTTTAAAAATTGATTTTTCCGGAAATTTTGATTCCACATTCTTGGTTAAGAAAATAGTTTTATGTTCAGAGTTAAATTAACTCGTACCTAAAATTATTCGATAATTGTTAAATCGTACTTTTACAGATTCGGATTTGTATTTGCTAAGTCGTTCTTGAAACCGATAAGGTTTGTTAATTCGTACTTGGCATCATTCGGATTTTGTTAACTCGTACCAAGAATAATTCGATTTTTTTGGTCTTAGTTTCTTATCTTTTTTTGCTTAAGAACCCTGCTTCTTACAGGAACTTCTAGCTTTACTTTCGACATTACCGGAAGACCCACTCGTTGCTTTGCAACGAGCTTTGCTCTAGTTTAAATTACTTTTGTAAAGAATTACTGCATTTTAAATTTTTGAAGCATTGAATTTTTAAAACTCCATATAGTTATATTGATTTAATTAAATTAGTAAAATATTTTTTACCTTATTTATTTTTTTCACTGGGCAGATCCCAATCATGATGCACATATTTTTTGAAGTGTATCTATTTCAAATGTATTTGACATTATTAATAAATGCATTTCTGACATGTTTTAAGTATATATCTTTATGATTTTAAAAAAATCTGTTGTTTTGTATTTTAAATACATTTTGAAAATTATTTATTTAAAGATTTGGAAGAAGGAGAACATGGAATGTTCTGCCGGGTGACACTTGCTGTGCTTGGAACCTTAATTCTCCCAAAGCCATATCTCATGAGGCCCACAAACTGCAGCCAAAGAGAAATTTAACCAAACATGTATACCAAGATCAGAAGTGAAATTAAGAGGTTCTTTTGTTTGCATAAGGTGTGATTCTAATTTTTTTTCACTGAAGGTTGGGTATTTTCAGTAGTAGTGACAATTTTATCATATGGTATTTCACAAACAATTTATAACAGAGCATATATTTGCTCTGACTAAATATTTTAACATTAACTGAAAATTATAAGGGAAGTATTATTACATTTACTGTACTCTATCTCAATTACTAAATTATTAAGAGTTTAATGTCACCTGGATGTGATCTGCTTTGCTTAAACCAAAATCATCATCTTTACATGTATATGCATGTAACTCATATTAGACTCATATGCATACAACAGGGTACATACATGTATACATAAATCAGTACATGTTTTCTGTAGTGTCCATTTTAAACAGATTTTGTAATCAGAACCGTTAAAAATTTAAGGTGAATATGAAGTTTAGTCCCAAACTATGACTATATTTGTCTTTATTTCACAATTGTTGTCTTTTTGTCTACATTTTATCCTTTTTAATTCACAAATTTGCATGATACAGGAATTAACTGCCGGCATTGTTTTTTTAAAGAGTGTTTTCTTACTGTTTATTTTTTACCCAAATTTTGTGAACGCGATTTCTCGAAAACTACTCAACTTTTTCACAGTTGATGGGAATTATCTGAATTTTATATGTTTTTGAAATTTTTGTTGTCGTCACTTCTGGTCCGGATTTACGGTCGATTTTGTAATTTTGTACGACCAATTTTTGGCAGAGCTGATCTCAGAAACTATCGGAGATATGACTTTGAAATGTTCAGGATAGGTAGACCATGGTTGGAAGTTGTGCACTATATAGTTATTTTGCACCAATGGCCTATTCCTTGGAGCTCACTTAGGCACGAAAATGGGGTACATATTTTGAATCAAATTTTTCATACGTTTTAATCAGTATCTTTTTATCAGTTGATATTTTGTTAATACATATAAAACAAAAGTAGTAGAGAATCAAAAGTTCTATCCCATAAAATAAAGAAAATGGGGCTGGCCTTTTTAATTAGGACCCAAGAGACTCGTAAAGTCTATTAGGAATAACTTGAAAACAATAAATATTTTGTTATGCATTATAGAATCAAAGTTGTTGCTCGCTACAATATCTGTTTGAAAAAGTCATCGTCAAGCCCATGTTTGACGTAAATAGAGATTTTAATTCATTATCTTTATAAAAAAAAATATTTTTTGAGGGTGGTTTTAATTTTGAAATTGTATCGATATTTAATGGTATCATTTAAAATTTTTAAAAAAGGGACGGAAGACTTAAGAAATGAAGAAAATATTTTTTCTACTGATCGACGTATCAAAGAAAAAATTTTTCTTTGATACGTCGATCAATAGAAATATTATTATCTTCATTTCTTATCATTTAATAAAACATTTTCAAATAAAAACATGTGAAGTGTCATTGATCAAAAATGTAAATAATGTAAACGAAGCGGCGCGTATGAATACAAAACAACAAAGCAACAATATTCAAAATGGATGCGCCTTCAGCTGATGCAGAGCTATTGAGCTGAATTTAATGGATTAAACACAAATAGTGAGTTAAAATCTGAACCGGCTGAATTGAAAACGAAAGGAAAATACATGCGATAGCTTGTGATATTATTCACTGTGCAGAAAAACTCGTAATAAAACTAGTTTTCATGTGAGATCGCTGGAATATGCAACTGGACATAACCATCAAAGGAAAGGCGATCGTGGACGATAATAGCTGATATGTCGACAAAGAATAGTATGTATAAGCGACTTTTGTAAACGGTGTGGTAACTAGATAGATAGTGATGTACTTAAATGATATATCTGCCGCTTGGAATGCGCCGAAGGAGTTGATGCATTACTCATAGCTTTTCTTTAAGACGCATATTCCGATGACCGATCATGTACGTGTGTAAATTTAAAAGTTATCGTTACCAAATTTGAACAGCAGTGTTACCGTGAAAGTTTATAGGCTTATATGTTAGTTATAATATTCCTGGAAAGGAACAGCCAGCGTCACTGTAAATGTTGATTGATCTCAAGCAGACGAAATCGTGAGAAGACGCTTAATTTTCAATTTCGTGAATTTTTTTTTTTTTATGTTTTTAAGGTTAAACTTTCAAGTTTTTATATTCACAAGGTTGCATTTAGTTTGCTGACAATGAAACAGACACAACTTTACATTTTGTTGACAGTGTTTATCTAGGAAATTCCCGTTCTATAAATAGTGTTGGATCAGAACAGTTGAGAAAAGTAGATCCGGCAAAAAATTTATTGATGCAGGTATCAAAGAAATTTTTCGACCAATCAGAAGCGCCGATATCTCATCAAACGAATTAATATTAAATGATCTACTCGTTACTTGTAACGAAGTCGTATCTAGTTATTATTTTCCAAATTTTGTGCACGCGATTTCTCGAAAACTATTCTACCGATTTCAACAATTTTTGCACAAATGATTTAACGTGACTTGAATTTTATACGTTTTTGAAATTTTTGCTGTCTATTCCGGTACCGATTTACGGTTGATTTTGTAATTTTTACGTCTTATTTTGTGCAGAGGTGATCTCAGAAACTCTTTGGGATATGACTTTGAAATTTTCAGGATATATAAAGTATAGATTATAGTTAAGCCCTTATAAGTTTTATGACAATGGCGCCATTCCTTGAAGCTCAACGAGGCACGAAATTTGGGTACGAATTTTGTTTTTCTTTTCCCCACTCTTTTTGTTGGCAGAATATCTCCGAATGGCCGCCTAGAAATGCCTGAAATTTTCAGGGAAAATAGATTCTGATTCTATCTCTTAGCCTTTTTTTGTCATTTAAAAAAACATTTCCGGTCGTCTGTTTTCTGTCCCGCGACAAAAAAACCATGTTTTCTCGAGATCTCAGAAACGATTAGGACTTGAACAACAAAACTTTGTAGGATGATAGACCAATGTCTGTAAATATAATTAAACAATTTTTTTTTGTTCGTCGTAACTTTAGGTCGTCACCGGAAGTAATTAAAAAAAATTACGTCTTTAATTTATTTTACATATTAGAATGAATATTTTAGTACAAATCTTTACGTTTGTCATTTATGCAATGTTGAAAAAAACCAAAAAGTTCTGCTTCCGGTGAGATCTCAATTATCATAGGTAGCTTTTTAAACAAATGTTTTACCCGCGAGATCTCAGAAAGTGCATGTGATCAAAACACAAAACTAACATGGATGATAGACATTTGATAAAAAATTTGTTTGATTTGTCTCATTTTGTCATCCATCACTTCTGGTTCTCACCGGAAGGGTTAAAACAAGGAAAGATGATTGAAAGTTTAACTGTTTCAATTAGAAAATTCTTGTAAAATTAATAAACAATAAAGTACAGCTGTCTAATGTTCAAGAAATACTAACTTTAATTTTCATTAAGCATTTCTGTTTGTCCGTTTCCTGTCGATTGTCAAAAAATATTCACTCCATGGGATCTCAAAAACGGTGATGACTTGAACAACCAAACTTTCTGGGATCCTAGCCCTATGTATGTTTATGTTTACATTATTTTGTTTGATTCGTCGTCACTTCTGGTCGCCACGGAAGCACTTAAAAGTATTATTTTTTTCTTATTTTATTTATTTTACATGGAATGAATATATCAGTATAAAATCTTGTATATGTTAGCTATAGAATGTTAAATAAGCAAACTTATTCTACTTCCGGTAAGATGCCTCAAATTTCTTTGGTGGCTTTCCTTTTGATATCCGAGAGATTTCAGTCACTTAAAGTGGTTGAGACATAAAACTTTTCTGAATGATAGACAATTGATTGAAGATATGTTTAATGGATTATAAATTGTCAACCGTCAAATCCGGTACTCATCGGAAGGGTTCAAACAATTCACGTTTTTATCAAATTTAAAAGACTTTCTTAGGTGTTTCATTTATCCTGATAAACAGTGATGTACACTAAGAAAACATCCAAGAAATACCAGCTTTTATTTTCATTATTCACTTCCGTTCGTCCATTTCCGGTACCGAAACCAAAAAAACTAGTTCTAAGATTTGGCGGAGAGTATCAACATTTCACCGTATCATATAAAACAAATCGGACGGAAGACCTACTCGTTACTCCTAACGAGAATCTAGTTATATTTGTTTCCTTCCTTTGGAAAGTTTCCCATCCTACGAATACTTGTAATATCTACGAGGGTCAATCAAAAAATACAAAGACAATGTGGCTGCCTATCACACATTTTGCATGAAAGTCATACTTAACAGATTAATCTGTGCAACAACACTTATGTTATTGATATGCGAAGTTTTAGTCCATTTGATGAAATTTTTTTTTTTGTATTTTTGTTACCCCTTTTTAAAAACAACATGTTTTGTCACCACGGCGCACGGTAACGTTCAAAACATGACGTCAAGATTAAACACGCACAATTTATAGATATACCCCATCTTTATATCACGCTTAGTCTCTTGTGCCTTTCTCCTTACAATTTAAAATGACACTGAACCACTTAACATCTTATTTGCACACATTTGTTCGAGAATCATAAGTTAGTTCTTCAAAGTTTTCATTTTTTAACCGTGTATCTCTTAGTTTACAGTAAGGATAACCCTAAACGTCGGTTGACGTTACATGTACTTATTTTTTGACCAAATATTCTATAGATATTTTACTCTCTTTCGGACAGTTTGATATTCAAAATACAGTTTCCACAACCCCCATAAAATTTATTAAAGTTAAACACAAACTTGCAAATAATTGTTGACTTAGTTTTTGCACCATTGAGCATTTTCACAGCTTGTATCGTCCTTTTCATGAGTTAAATCTGTTTTGTTTGTACTTCTCGTTGCGCCGTGACGTCCAGCGACGTCGATGTTTTTAGTCAATTCTAAAGAGGACTATCTGTCTTTAGTTACTAATATCTGTTCGACAATACAATATATCCCGTCATTATTTGGAACATAGAATACCATGACCATACTTAATTTGAGGTTTCAATATTATTTTGTTTTTAGCTCAATTTATAGATATATTACTTTCATCATTATATAGTTTATTGTTGACATTACACAAATTGCGCCGTGACCTCATTTTTGCAGGATTAGATTCTAAATAATTCTTAGAAGTAAAGGAATTTATTAACTTTTTTCTTGCAAGTTGTTTGAAACTATTGCTAAATTATATCTACCAAATTTAGTAATGATATGACCAGGGATGGGGTAATTGAAAAAAGTATTTGTAATTGGGTGTAATTAATTACATTTTTCAAAGTAATTGAAAGTAATTGGTAATTGAGTCTGTCTTCAATTACAAGTAATTGAATGTATTTAAATACATTCCAAAAATATTGTGTATTTTCAATTACTTTTCAATTACATCTCAAATACTTTTTTCCCAAGTTTAAAATATAAAAAGGTGTCTTATAATGATAAATAGATTTCATACATGTTTGGCATGGACTTTTGTTTATGCAATAATTAATTGTCCCATAATGTTTCATATGTTTATACAGCATAACACACTGCCCACGGCAATAGGTAAAGATCTAATTTTGTGGAGGTGTGAACTCCTCCAATACCCAAGAACCCCCATTGATTTTAGACTTAAGGGAGTCAAAATATCTCATTCTTGTGAATTATAGCAATTATTATTTATATACTGACATGCTGTACTGCCGAAAGTTGTACTATTTAATGTTAAAGAAAATTTTTCTAGAAATCTGATCTGAACTGAACTATACAACCTTTAAAAACATAACCGTACATAAAGCTCTGTATATCTTAAAGCTGTTAATATATGTGTATGTTCTCAAGATTTAAAAAAAAAACTAAAGTATTTGAAATGTAATTAATTACATTTAGCAAAGTAATTGAGAGTAATTAATTACATTTTTAAAAATCAATGTAATTGTAATTGCAAGTAATTGATAAAATTGCCAACGTATTTGAAAGTAATTAATTACTTTTCAAAGTATTTGACCCCAACTCTGGATATGACGTTAAGTAACAAAGGTACGACAAAAGTATTCGTATTTTTTGAGTGACCCTCGTAGATATCGAGATACATTTGGCTTGTTTAAATTTTTAAAAAGCAACACAAAACATCTGAAAAACATTATAGTAAATCCTACACTTTCTTTGACATACTGGTAGGCTTACAAACTTTGGGAAACTCTTAAGCTACATTTTGAGCATATATGGTTTTAAAAAAATTATAATTATTATCAAGCTTGTCAAAAATAAATGTCGCAGTTGTTATTTAAAAGTTTTGAATTTTGCATATTTATATTTGGCGCCAATTGCCAATCGAGAGTATATAAGAGCTGAATGAGTGAATGTATGAATGAGTTTTGGTTCGTCACGTGAGGATGTTGTTTACGTGTTTATGTTGAACTATATTGAAACTGACCAATAGAAATTTACGACTGAATTCATTAATATGCATGACTTTACTAACTCACTATAAATAGCGTAAATCCTACCAATTTGTCCACCCAACGACTTATATTTTCATTATTCAAACAGTGAAGTGCACCTTTACCTTACGTGTACAAGATAGTTCATAGTTCTTGTAAACTCAGAGTTCTGGATACCTGGATCTATTTATTGATATAATTTTCAAAATAAAGAACCAGTACATAGCTGAAATCAGTGCAAGGGATTCAGCATTTTTTATTTACACAAGACCCTAAAATACATAAAATTCAAATCATTTTTCATGATTACGCCCTCATTGTCAGCAGGCGAATTTTAGAGAGGTTATTAGTAAAAATACACGTATATACATTGTCAGGGCGAAGTCAAGACAGGATGAAACGGTTTACAAGTGTAGAAGGGCGAAAATAGTACATGCATAAGTATATATTTTTCTTTGCTTGCGCATCCAAACCATAAAGGTCAATTATTTAATGCATGTATCTGTACTCTATATGAAGTTCACTAAAATTTACAATAAGCACTAAAATGTTCATTTACACCAAGGCTGCGTCAGGCGTTAGCTCATATAAAACAGCCTTTTTTACAGTGATTGTTACATCCGTTTAGCTGAATTATCGTTTGAAATGTGATTTAAATATTTTCTTTTTTTTAACAATAGTTGAAAACAGAATAAAACATCAATTAATTTCAATAGTATTTCAAAAGTAAATTGCTGATTAAGTTTTACTTAGTCTCTTATAGCAAGTAATTTGGGACTGAACAATGATGAAGATTTGTGTTTGCTTACCTTTATGTTTGACCAGTGAATATTCAATTAATATTTAAATAATTCAACAAGAAATAGTTTTATTTGTCTTTTATCACTAGCAAATACATTTAAAAAGTATCCTCTATTTCTTCCTTACCTAAAGCTTTCTTTCTGTCATCATCTCGAGCATTTGGATTAATAACGGGACTTGTTGCAGACGGGGTAGGGTTCTCGTCTAGTAATTGTTGCGTTGGAAGATCGTCCTGGTCAGCTTTCTAGAAATTGTTTTTTTAAATGACACAATTGAAATTTTAAAACAAACATTCAAAGTCATAGTCTATGAAATCTCACTTATATTCCTTTTTTAATATGTTATCTTACACTTGAACGTTGATCTTTCTTGTTCTTAGCCTGGTTCGATTCTGTGGTGTTACATCCTGCAATGCATTTAATTTCAAATTAGCTACTCAATTATCATGAGATAGAACAGAAAGAACATAATTTAGACTGTATAAAAAGCGAATACATGTATATAGTACGTCAATTATTGGTTAAAGAACCATGAGTGAGACTATCAAAAAGTAACTAATTTGAAAAATAAAAGCCTTAAATTTGGTAAATAACACCAATTTCAGTTAAAATTGTTAAATCATGCTCGCTCCTCTAATTTTAAGCCATGCATATAGTTTTCTTTTTTTAATTTTAAAGAATATGTTCAGAAAGCAATTAATAAAATAAGAAAAAATTCGGATACAGTATATACAACCATTAACTAAAAATATGGTTCAATATATTAACATTTATCACAATAATATCTAAAGTGTTAATTCCCACGCTTGCGCATGATCATCTAGTTTATATATAAAGTTTTAAATTATCTTTCTTTGGGAATTTAAAGTTGTTACAGTTTCTTGTATGGCCATATGTTTATACCATTGTATCTTTACTTGTATACAAAATCGTGAATTTTTTTAAAAAGTCAACATACCACATAAAGTTAATTATTCCATACATGAATCTCTACTCTATATGAAGTTCACTAAAATTTACAATAAGCACAAAAATATCCATTTATATCACTGGCGTTCTCTTTTATAAAACAGCCTTTTGAACAGTGAATGTTGTATCCGTTTAGTTGAATTATTGTTAGAAATGTAATTTAAATTAATTTTTTTTTTTTTTAATAATAGTTTAAAACAGAATAATACGTCAAATAATTTCAATAGTATCTAAAAAGTAATTTCTGAATAAGTTTTACCTAGTTTCTTATAGCAAGTAATTTGGGACTGCATAGTGAGGATGATTAATGTTTGCTTACCTTTAAGTTTGACCTAGTTATTATTAAAATGTTGTTTGAATAAATCATCAAGAAATAGTTTTTTTGTCTTTTATCACTAGCAAATACATTTAAAAAGTATCCTCTATTTCTTTCTCACCTAACGCTTTCTTTTTGTCATCATCTCGAGCATTTGGATTGATAACGGGACTTGTTGCAGACGGGGTAGGGTTCTCGTCTAGTAATTGTTGCGTTGGAAGATCGTCCTGGTCAGCTTTCTAGAAATTGGTTTTGAAATTTAAAAAAAAAACATTCAAAGTCATAGTCTATGAAATCTTGCTTATATTTTTTTTTTATTATGTTATCTTACACTTGAACGTTGATCTTTCTTGTTCTTAGCCTGGTCTGATTGTGTGGTGCTACATCCTGCAATGCATTATTTTTTTTAATTTGACTTGTTTACTTGTGCAAACACTAATTGTATAGTAGATTTTGGTAGATAATTGTATAGTATGTTATAGCTGCAGAAATTATCATGCATTTATAAGCAGTGTACATTAGATGAACATACGTAAATAAGATATGTTCTCTCTTTAAAAATGCTGTATGCCAGCTGGTTTACTACTTTATAAAAAATGTTTCCTTATACAAACAATTATTGCCTGACATCAATGACGAATATCATATCATTTACAATATCATTCACATTTGCCAACCCAGTTCAAAGAATAGGAGCTTGCAATATTCATATTATTTATTCAAAATATAGCATTAATTTTTTTTGCATTTAAATTCGTTATCAATACAAATGGTTTATTGGATGTGATAAGCAACAATGAGAAAGATATATCAAGGAAAAGGAGGTTCACCTTGCAAATGAGTAATGATTATTTAGAAAAAGATAGCCATGTTTCAACGTTGGAAATGGGGGAGGTCATTACAACAAGTTGTTACCTCGCTAAGATTATAAGCAATATTGCAGTATTTGATGGTGGATTACCAGCAAAATCGTCAGATTGGATTAGGGAAGAAATATATTCACGCAGTCTGGAATGTTTACCGAATACCTCGAATAGAACATAGGACTCTATCAAAATGTAATGCCAAAATCCGCATCGAAATTACAAAAGATCGAATCAACAATAACGGTGTTATACCTGCCGCTTCGAAGTGGCTATTTTTACCTGCTTACTAAATCCAATCAAAGGGAAATAGAATCAGGCCATAACGAAGCTTCAGCGGAGGTGAAGTCACAAGATCATCATTTGGGAAATACATTTTTGAAAAATAAGATGTTAGTTTCAACCTCAAACATACCGATACGCATGTGGAAAGATGAATGTATATATAAAGAACAGAGATCAATACAAAGATGGAAGAAATCAGAAACATGGTTACTCTAGTATGAGACACAGTTCAAACATTAATACAAAGGCAAACATCTTTTCGTGAAAGCAGTAGATGCTCAGTCAATGAATAAAAGCAACCCAGAATAAGAGTATAACCTGGGTTGGGGCAATTTACGCTTTATATTCGCGGATTATAAAAAAGCGTAAACTGTTCCAACCCAGGTTATACGAGTATAACTTGGATAGATATTGAGTTCATTCCTTATAATTTAATTTTCTGTAATTTGCTGTACAAATTGAGTCCGTTTTACTTTTAAAAATGATATTAATCTGTTCAAAATACAAATGTAACGTCAAGCGGATTTGTACGTTTTTGACGTTGTTGCATTGTGACGTGCAATTCAGGTTATACAAGTTTAACTAAATTTTCTATCAAATCAAATGCCGCGTTACAACCAGAATTAAATTATATAGCTTATAATTTGTAGATATTTGTTCAATGAAATTCCATAATCGTATTTAGAACCACGTGCAGGCCTCAGCAGCTCCCTGACAGTGTTTATGAACTTGGTACTTGATCCATTAATGATCCTGTTTTTTGTGTTTATATGCATGCTTTTTGATTGTTCACATGTATCGTGTTGTTTGTCCTAAATCAACACCAATGAAAACTTTGGTGACATAGTTAATACTTAATGTCCAATACAAGGAATAGAGTCCGCGTAACCTTTTACTAGTCGTTTACACAATACGTATTATCAATTTTAATAAGGATATCACGGAACATCCACCGACAGGATGACAATTCTATCAAAGAGAATTAATACTAAAATATGTTTGATATATGAAATAATATTTTGATTTTTTATCATATTCTACATGGACTGTATATATATGTATGCAACGTGTGTTACATATTTGACTTAATTCATGAAGCAAACAAATTTCCAAATTTGGCGTTTTGAAAGACAAAATACGAGTTAAAACTCAAACAACAATTGATATTCTCATTAAAGTTGATAACAAAATAAAAAATACCAAAACAACTGTTCGTATATCGATAAAACAAAGTAAGAAAATTACAGCTGCGTTGACTTCATGACGTCATAGCTTATCTCGCGCCAAATCGGCTTGATTCAAAAACCGTTCAGATGTGAAATCGGGTTTTTCAAAAAATATCTTGATATCTTTCTCGATCGCAGTTAAATTTTCAGGATGTTTTTTTATTCACATAGATCTCCACAATATCAAAAATTAACTGGCATTGCTGGTATCCTTTGAATGTTGATCATGAGTTAGAAGGATGTCTCTTGATGAAATTGATATTCAATACGTAGCCCATAATGAGAATCAGAAGTCAAACGCAAAAGTTGTGGCTATTACTGTTGTGTGTGACCAGTTAGTTTCTTACATGTAATGGTGCAACATACACAAGGTACAGAAGGTCAACCCTTTGCTGGAAATAAGCTGAAGGATATCGAAAAACAGAATCATAAAAAGTTGTGAAATATGAAAATGTAGTAATCTCAGAAAAACATTAATTAGAATATTTTGCACGTTCTGACTAGTCATTTTCCTCAGAAATTGGTGATTGACCTTATAAAGAGTGATTTAAAGGTATTTGTGCTGAATGGACACTAATGAAATTTTAGCTACAATGTTTCGAAGACACATCTCCTGGCTACAGTGAATTGTATCAAAAACCGTCCCCTGTCACCTTAGTTAGCAAGAGATATTTCGGATAAAGTACTCGTCAATCTGTTCGTAAATTTGAGATTTGCTTTCCTTGAAGGCTTATGAGTGATGCTAAAACTCGTGAAATGATTTTTGTGATCGGCTTCAGATTCACATTGCGCCTTGCACTACTTTATTTCCTATACGACAACCTCATTTAAATATTAATTACATGTAGATTACTAAAAACGTTACTTTTATCCGTTAGCCTTGAAAATAAAATATTTCTACAGTTACAAAAACACAGTGATTGAAAACACGTTTTTCTTCAAATTTATTTATTATTTATTTATCGGAATTACATTTCGCATACTAAAAGTAAAACTGTTTTACGTATTGCTATTTCTGAAATCAAACAACAGAACTATGTATAGTTTATTCGTAGTACATTAACAGAGCTTATCAATTATATTATATGCCAATCATTCCTCTATTGATTTCCAAGTCAGTTGATTCATTTTTTTTTTAATTATCGTAAAAAAGCGATGTTTAAACATTAATTTTATGTACGACTTGACAAAAGACATTTCCCGTAATTCTATGTACGACATTAAGTAAATCGCTACCGTATGCAGTTCGAATCAACAACTTGATATTTTTTGGATTTTAATCCAGTAAAGGTAAAAAAAAACGTTTTGTAGTATTGGAGGGTTAGAGGATTGCCCATAGGTAAAAGTTGAAGCGGGCAAGAAATTAAAGTCATCTGATTGATATCGAAACATGCAGTCGACTTTCGGACAAATTTTTCCGTATTATTACAATATAGAATTAGTCCAAAATTCGGAGGAGACTTTGACAGATATCGCACATTTATCACGCGAAGATTGTTTCATATTAATAATAGCTGCATATCTACTGCAATGGGTTGACATACCACAAGCAACTAAAATTGTCTATCAGAGCACACTACAGATCGCTAGATCTTCAGCTATGTTTCATAATATATACGGATCGTTTATGTATGCCTGTCACCAAATGAATCAAAATTATTTAACTAAAGCCTATGTGTACATGTGTTGAGTGTCTGCTAGGAATAGGAAAATGTGTAACCACGTACATGTAACCCCCTCTCCCAATTTATACACCACAAAGCTTGGGGATTAGGATAAAATAGATATTATGAATTCAAAGTGGTTTACTTGTGTCATGTTTATTTTGATCTGATAAATTTTGATCTAAAAATCTACATGTATTTTCCTAAATAATGCATTTTCCTCTACAACAAGTCATGTCGCGAGGGGATGCTCCGCTTTGCAGTGCCCTTGTTAACATTGATATGCAATATGTAGGTCCCTAACATTAAAGCTATACACGCTATAATTTACGTCAATTTTGAATGACAGTGAAAACGCATGTGTTAGTCTACTTATAAAAGTTATCCTTAATCTGTAAATTACAATGGTGAATTCCATCTCGTTACAAAGATACAGATTATTAATTGTTTATTTTCCTGCCAGGAAAATATACCTTTTTATGAATATTGATGAAGGAAGAGCAAACCGACCTCATTGCGCATGTCCGCGGAGAACTAAGTGGTCGGTATTGTTTGCCTTATTAAATATCCAACTTGATTTTTAATATGAGTAACAGTTGTTAATTTGAAATTCATACATGCATAATGAGTAAAATGCGTTTGTCATTCACGATACCCTTACTTCTGCATTAACACTTATAGGATCTATAAATAGCACATAGGGGGAAAAACAAAGGTCTACGTCATTTTTTTTAAAGGAAGTATTCATATCTACTCACAGGCTTGTATTTTTGTCTTTTGTTTATACTCGTATATCGGACAAATTTATGCTTTACTGAAAATATCCTTTCCTTTGTGAAACTTTCACAATTATGAAGATGTTGATCCTTCACCAGTTTTGGTATGATAAACTAAATTAAGCTGCCGATATCACGTGATAGACTGATATTCACGAGGAGGCATTACTTTCCTGGCAGGAAAATAAATATTTTTTATTGTTTGATATTTGATATATTTGTTACGTGATCGCATTGAGCATTATAATTAACAGCATTAAGGTAACTTTTATTAGTAATCAAACACACACATGTTCCCCTTTATTCAAAATTGACGCAAATTATAGCGTGTATAGCTTTAAATACACTGGCTGATATTCCACGCAAGCGCTGAAAAAAAAGAACACTTTAAACATTAATGGGATTCGTAAGTTGAACCAGATTGGGGGTTGTTTTTTTGTAAAATTGAAATTTTAAAAAAAAGCTATTGGCTGGTTGTTTACAGGAGCTACATACATCAACATGATATTATCATGAAAAAATCATTACATCACTTAGATTTACCCTCTATATGTACAACTTCTCTTATCTTTTAATTTTAATAAAAAGCACTAGTGTAAGATCTTTCACTTGATATTATGAAACTGGTGGCAATTTTCTTGAATCATTTCTAACAAATATTCAAACCAATCATTACTAATGCTAAACATTGACCTTTTGATAAATTGGATGATTTGTAGCCTTCTTATTCACAAATAAACATGCCGCTCTGTTATTTTTTGTTTAAATTAAAAAGTAAGCTTTCAATTACATTTCTTGAATATCTTATTCTATTATGGTTATTAGTATCCTTGCAATAACAGTAAGACCTACAAGTGTAATGCCAGCGTTAAATTAAAATAAATTTCAAACATACTCGGGTAGCTTGAGACGGATGAGAGTTTCATAAAGAATATTCAAATTTTTCAGGTTTTATATATATATATATATATATATATATATATATATATATATATATATATATATATATATATATATATATATAAAATACAAAAGGTAAAGTATATTTTTTCTTGTTCATTTTAAAAGTAATTATCATAGTATATGTTTTTAAGGTCAACTGTACATTGACATATTTTACCTGTAATGTTAATTGACACAATTGGAAAAAGAGGGAGATTTTCAACTAAAATATCACTCGTAAGAGAGGTAGAAGCAATAACTAAGGGGTTTTTTTACATTATGTACATGTATAACATTCGACAATATTTGTCTACATGTTATATTTATTTAAAAGAAAAATATGATTTTTTAAATGGGTTATACAAGTAAGTTTGCTAAAAGTTATTTCAAAAAATCTGACGGAAGAATGGCTGCAAAGTTATAAATTAAATGATTAAATTAAATAAAACTGCTTTAAAGTATTTTTTTATCTCAGTAATTCCTAAAACCTATGAACTGTCACCAGGATAGGAAATACCTACTTTTAAGCCAATTTACTTCAGTGGTGGCCATTCTACACATTGAAGAGGATGTTACTCCCCTTGTAAATTATCGCTAATAAATCGTGTCATGACATGTGCATATATTACCCTCCAAAATATTCCATTTTCACTTATATATACTCCTTATGGTACAGTATCCATTTAAATTTAAAGAAAAATAAAAAAAAAAAAAGGTAGTCTTGAACGTGGCAGGGGACAGTTTGTCTGATACAATTCACTGTAGTGAGGGATGTGTGTCTTTGGAACTTTGTAACTAGAATTCCCTCCCTTCCCATTAAGCACAAATACCTTAAATTCACTCCTTATATGACCATTCACCAATTTATGAGGAAAATGACTAGCCAGAACGAGTGAAATTTTCTACATAAGGCTTTTCTGGGAATTTGACCTTTTCATATTTCGCCCATTTTTCATGATTTTTCAGCTTTTTTTTTTACCTCCCCCTAGCTAATTACCTGCAAAGGGTTGAAATTTTGTATTGTTTAATGTTGCACCATCACCTGTTAGAAACTTACTAACAAATAGTTTACTATGTCCCATCCACCTACTTTTTTTAATATTTTACCTCCCGTCTCTAACTTGCAATTTTAGTATGTTAAGTCAATACAACAGTAATAGCTGTAAGTTTCGCAGTTTTTTCTAAGTTACATGTCCTTAGCATTAGGGACCTACATGTTTCACACAATTTACACAAGAAGAATTCCTTCAAAATAATAATAAAAATTTAAATCATATCATGAATTTTAACAACACTCACAAGCCCTCAAGTTCAGCAACTCTCACGTTTCCAAAAATATTGGGTACTGTCCCTTGCTACTTTAAACTTTTTTTAAATAACACCACAGGGTCAACATATTCGGAAGCCATTGCATTCTTAGATCGTGCCTACTTTCAATCGGAAGGTCCAATTTTGAAACGGATTTAGTTTTCCGTTCAGCATAAGAGACATTTTTTAAAAATTATCCAATCATTCTACTTGCTCAAATGAAAGTAACTTTAAAATAATTTTAGGCGTTTTGTCGTTTGTTTGGAGAGCTTATCCCCTTTTACTTGCTGTATAATCAACTCTGTCGTAAAACTAAAAAACTGTTGTTTTATATGTTCTAAAACGATTCATAAAAACAACAGTTTATCAGAAGTAATATATACATATTCATGTCTTTAAATGATGCTTTTCTAAACAATTATGAGTAGAATATTGTCAATAATTATCACCTATTAACAGTCTAAAACGAAATTTGAGCAATAGAAACTTTTTAATACTTTACCCAAATTGCTTTCTGATAATACAGTGAATATCAAATCATGAAGCCTGTCTTGCAATGAAAAAGATAAACTTACTTCTTCGGAGTACTAAAAAGGTAACAACGCCAACAACCGTGACAGCCAACACGAACACCAAAAAACATATTATTAGGGTTTCTTCAAGTCTATAAAAAATGTTCAAAGGGTTACTAACTAAAATACTATTTAAAATGATATATTTACAGCCTCATACATGTAATGTTTACATAGTTATTTCAAGCATTGTATTCTTTGCAAGAATAATATAAAGTAAATGATATTTTATAATTTAAACAAAATTTAAGGATATTTGTTGGAATTTTAACATGGATGTATTGCTTACGTAAAGCCAGTTTTTATCCAGTTTTTCTCCGTTGTGGTCTCGTTCTGGAGAACTCGTGCAGATTGAACAAGCTTGTAACAATCATCATCTGGTTTTGGCAAATTAAATACATTTTTATTCGAAATGCAAATGCAAAATCCTTAATGCAAATCATTATACATATACTTAAGATATTTTTGTTTAGTAAAAATAACAACGGCACCATGGGCTACATCGCTCACCTGAGCAACAGTAAGATGTTAACATTTAATTGCAATAAAGTTATAGCTTCCCCTCCTGCATCATAATTTTAACTAATTTGAATGTTTGTGTTTCTTGCCTAAACGTATTGATAAGAAAATTTATTCTATATATATTTTACATGATGCATAAATTAAATCCGCATTTGTCAGTCAAACTCCTGAGATTCAGGATTTGAATAATTGTGAACATTAAAGAACCGAGAATGCTATTTGATTTAAATTGAATCTACACTATTTTAAGATGCTACCACATATGTTTCAGCTTTTGTGGCCTGCTGTTTAAATTATGGTTTTTCTAATTAAATGTTTATGTAAATTTTTGTCCCGCAATACCTATAAAAATGATTTGAACAAACTGAAATCTACAATACATGGATATTTCTCTGCACAAGTTTTAGCAATTCTGGCCTTATTGGGGTTTTTGTTTAGAAAATTTTCAATGATTAATTTCTTAAAAAGTTCACTGCAATGTTTAAATTTATCCCCAATGTAGCTCCATCCTACATGTACCCTTCGGTTCCTATTTTGTACAAACCTAAATCTACATTACCTGAAGAAGCTACCACTTAAGGTTTACCTTCTCTGCCTATAAGGTTTTGATCAAATCTTAAGAGATTTTCTATACTTAACTACATGTATTTAAAACTTCAACTCCAGAAGCTGCCCTTAACCGCCCACCCTACCCGAGATCATCATTTAAAAAAATTAAATCTACACTACCTTACATGCTTCCAGACATGTTTAGCCTATCTGGCTAAATGGTTTTGATAAGATCTCTGGAGATTTATTTTCATTTTTACTAAGTAAAAATAAATCCACTATTTTGGAATAGCACTACGCCTAGGGAACACAAAAACATTGTATGAACAAATTTGAATCTACACTACCTGAGGATGTTTCAACACAGGTTTCAGCTTTGCTAATCTTTGTTTTTAAATTAATTTTTCTACTTATTCCAGCTCAATAAATTAGCCCCCCCCCCCATTGTGGCCCAAACCTACCCTCGGGGAACATGATTTGAACAAACAGGAATCTAAAATACCTATGGATGCTACAACACAAGTTACATGCTTTTTTTGCCTAGCAGATTCCGAGTAAGATTTTAAAAATATTTTTCCAAGGTAAAAATTTAACCCCTATAGTGGTCCCATCCTGTCTCCAGGAATTCAGGTTTACGAAAACTTGAATCTTCATTCCATGAGATGGTTCTCTACAAGTTTCAGCTTTTCTGGTCTTATGAATTTGACCAGAAATTTATATATATTCGAATGTAAAAAACATATCCCCAAATACAGCCCCACCATACAATAATTTTTTCTTGTTCATAGTTTTTTGTAAGAATATTTGTTAAGCAAAGCAAAAAATCTTACACATTCCTATGCAAAATGTAACCCTACCTGACCCCTAGGAATCATAATTTTACCAATATACACTCGATCCCTGAAAATGCTTCCACAAAAGTTTTAACGTTTTGGACAATTTTGTTATAATTTGTTCAAACATATCAACGTTTGTTAATTAATTCTTCATTATAAATCGTGTATACATATGTGAAACTTCATTTAAAACTTCATCTCTTTTACCAAAGAAAGCTTTTTGCCAAGGCTGGTTGAAATTGGCACGGTGGTTCGTGAGAATAGTAAACTGGGTAAAAGTTTACAGTCGGACTGACAAACGCCAGATAAGATCAGGTAAGCTTGAAACGAAATACGAATTCTTACATTTATAAGCATCATTTGATGTATAGTATTTGTCACATTTCGGGAAAGTTACGCTGCATGGTGCTGAATGTTGATCCTGAATTACTCCTCCAACAATATTAAACTCTGTGCAATGTCCTGAACGAATCAGATATACACGCTGTATGATTAAAATACTATTTAAACACGAACATGGGTTAAATTGCATATGCATTAAACAATCCAAAATTTGGGTTTTTTATTATTTAATATCATTACCTAAAATCGTTCTTTTGGGAGCACACACTTCCAATGTTGCATTACGGTAACTGTTAATTGTGCAATGATATACAAAGTTTTCAATAGATGAACAATTTTGACTAGTTGCTAGTTTATCACAGTTCTTTCTTTTAGCAGCCCTGTCCAGTTCTTTTTCGGTAGTAGGACAGAACTTCACAACTTCTACACTTGCGACGGCTTCGGGACAGTATTGGAGAGCACATATAGAACCCTAGTATACAGAACAAAAGATGTTTATGTATAAACTAACATTATCATGAAATAAGTTACAGAAAATAACATAAATAACTGATTCTTGTAATTATAAGTACATGACATACCTGTGTAAGCAGCAAAACCACAATCAGATAAGTGTAAATGCCCATGTTATCATCTCTAAAATGAAAAGCATATTGTTTACAATAACACTTCCACATGACCTTTTAAAGCATACGGGTAACGTAAAAAGGGCAATTTGAGCTAAAAATGATCAAACCAAAATATTTATAGGTCTGCATTACTTGAATAAGAGTTTTTTTATTCGTAAAGCAAACCTTTTTGTGTTATCAATGGAGATAATAGTAAATGTTGATAAATGGGGTTTTTTTCGGGTACAATGTGAGATAAGGTGCCAAGTCAAGGTGCCAACCGAATTGAATGGCGAGGAAAATAGTTTAAAGCAATATGCTGCAATTTTCATGTTAAATTTTTTTTACGAAAATGTTTTTTTCTACTAAAATGACAAAAAATCATAGTTTTAAATTTCTGTAAGACATATTTTGGTGTTAAAGGCTGTTAAAAAGCCTTGATTGGAGCAAAAATGAATTATTGTCGTCCTGTACAAAGATTCATTTGCTATATATTCCTTAGAAGAGAGATATTTCCTCTGAAAAAATAGAATATTTTTTCAAATCTTTTTTATCATAAAAGTTTAAATTATATGCAGAATTATCATACTAGCAGGTTTTTGCAGCAAAATAAAATTCTAAAAAATATAACTCATATTGCTTTAATTAGCATCATATATTCTGTACATGTTTCATTCATGAAAATGTTTAAGCTCACCAGAGCAGAAAGCTTAAGTGAGCTTTTCTGATCCTTTTTTCAGCGTTTGTCTTTCCGTTAGCCTGTCTGTCAACATTTTTTACACATTGGACTTTTTTCTAAGTACTAAGGAGCTAAAATCAATTCAAAATTGTACAAAGCATCAATACATGTTCATGTAGGTAAAATGAAAATCACGTGTGTTATAAGAAAGTGCTACGCCTTCTTCCAAAGGAAGATAATTAGGAATTATTGAATTTTATGTACTTTTAAAGCATTGCCTTCTTATCAATTACCAATTATAATTGGCAATGATTGGTGATTAACAATTCAGATAAAAATAAAATTAAAATGTTGTTTCTGAGTTTTTATTAATGATTTTGGATACAGTGGCATTGTCACCAAACTATGAAAATTAGACAGTGTGTGCTAGTTATATGGATTCAGCGAAAATCCAATTTCGGTGATACATACACAACCCGAGATATTGTAGTAGCTGTAGGAAAGGAGGAATGAGCATATAAATACAATGAAGATATATGGCAGGACCGGGAATCGAACCCGGGACCCTTGCGAATTTAGTCAGGAGCTCTAACACGGAGCTACCCAGGATGATATCCACGGACCATATAGCCCCAAGTACTACAATACATATAGAACTCCTATGATTTGCAATGGTATGTGATATGATTTCATCCAAATTGTTTTGTGTTTTGTATCCCAGGCATTGGTTAGAGGATAAAAAGCATACAACCAGTTGGGTAAAATTTATATACCATTTCTATAATGAGAAATTCTTTTTTTATGATTTACCAGGTATTTTGTTAATTTTCAAACTAATAAACACCATAGTTGTGAGCCCCCTGTGATTATATTATTATCATATTAGCCCACTAGGGACGAAGACATTGCCCCCCGCTACATGTCCCGCAATATTTCGTCATTTTAAACGTGTTCTCCCTTTCCTCCATAGACGGTGTCATTTCATCCTGCTCCAAACACAACAGAGTAACGTCATTATGAAAGACGACTATCCCAACTTTAAAAACTCATCTCCGAACACAAACTTGACGTATTAAAATCTGACTTCATAATTGTATGTTTAACACGCGATTTTAACATAGTCATGTTATTTAACATATATTACATGTCGGAGAAACAATACCAGAAAAATAAATGTCCCTCTGTGACAGGTGAGCATTATGTCGCCCTCGAAGCCATGTAATATTCAGGTATGTGTAATACACGCTAGAATCTGCTTTTTATAATTAACTTCAGATTTAAACAAAACTCTACTTAAAAAATCTTTTCCCGGTATATTTGTGACATATACTTGTTTCCTATGATATCGTGGTTTCTATGGTATCGCGGTATTTCTATTTACGTGACATATACTTGTTTCCTATGATATCGCGGTTTCGATGGTATCGCGTTATTTCTATTTACGTAGTAGCACGCACTGAAAATGACATGTGACGTCTGGATATTTTTAGACATAGTAAAGGCACGCTTAACATCACTGAGCAATAATTATGCATAATATCACTTCAGTTGAAAGTGTATTTCTGTTGTATTTACGCACATTGACCACAAACAGCAATTTTTTACATATATCTATCGATATACATGTATGTCCCCATAAATACCATTTACACTAAAGATTAGAATACTGAACCGGTACATACTGTCGTCTGGTGTATACACTAAAAATTATGCTGTTAAAATCATGTGATATCCTTATAAGGAAATGCTGCATAATTAAAAAAGTATGGAAAGCAGTTTGTGATAAAAATTAGCAATAAAAGATAAGGCTTTTTTGCGCAGTTTTTTTATTGTTTGGTTTATAAATCATAAGAATTCAATGCAGTTTTTTTAATGCATTAAAGAAATTTTTATCCATAAATATTTTAAATATAAATTTTTTAACCAACAAAATATAATTCTATTCACAAAATTAAAGTTAAAATTTATTTTATTTTTCTAATATTTTTATTAAAATAAAAATTTTAAAATTCAAAAAATATTTAAAAGATCTTATTCAAAGATCAATAATAAAAATTGAATTCAATTAAACTCCTATATTTTTTTTTAAATCTCTCTTTGTCGTGAATATTTTGTGAGTTTGTGTGTGTGTTACATTGATATCAATTTTTTAATATTAGAGCGTGAAAAAGAAGACTACAGTATGACCTAGCAAATCTGGAGAGGGCAAATACTGCTTGTATAGGTGGAATGTCGGTGTACAAGGCAGCAATTATTTACTCTGTTCCTGAATCAACCCTGAGAGTCAGGACAAGGGAGAAGATTCCTTTGGATGCACATGTTGGCTATTCAAAAATATTCACTGCGAATGAGGAAAAAGCATTGGTGGACCACATCAAGTACATGGGAGATATTGGCTATGGGTTCAACAAAGATGGAATCCAATCACTGGCCAGGGACTATGTGTTTTCTCGTGGAAAGAGTACAAAGGGCAACGATTCAGAGTCCATGCTTAGTAATTGCTGGTTTTATTGATTTTTGGGCAGATGGCAGGACCTTAAAGTTTCTAAACCACAGTCACTGGCGATGGATAGAGCAGAATCAGCATCCATAGAACATTTAAATAAGTACTACAAAGAACTCCACACCATCCTCACTCAAAGCAATCTCCATGACAAACCTGAAAATATATACAACATTGATGAGACAGGATTCACTACTGAACATTCCCCATTGAAAATCATTTGTGACAGGAACACTAAACTACTGGCAGTTACATCCAACAGATCGACATTGACTACTGTCATGGCAGCTGGCAACGCTCTAGTAAATTTTTTCCACCATATTATGTATTCAAGGGAAAACATTGGAACCCAGATTTCATGAAAATGCGGCACCAGGAGCGGATGGAGAGATGTAAGAAACTGGATGGTCGAACAGTCAGGTGTTCCAGAACTACTTGACTAAATTCTTCATCAAGCACATCGGGTCTTCTGGGCAACCAACCCTTGTTCTGTATGATCGGCATAAATCCTATGTTAACCTTACCTTGATGGATTGGGCGAAGAGGCACAAAATCATACTCTTTGTTTTACCCCGCACACCAGTCATTTGACCCAACCTCTGGATGTCGGCGTGTTTGGTCCAAAGAAGGAAATGTTCAACAAAGAATACGAGCTGTACATGCAGAAGAACCATGGGATTCACATAACAAAATATAAGGTAGCTGAACTAACTGCAATGTATGAGGGCCATGTCACCGGAAAATCTGACACCTGCCTTTAGAAAGACCGGGATACATCCAATTAACAAAGATATGATTCCAGATTTTGACATTGCACCATCTTTGATTTACAAACAGCGTCATGTTCCTCACCTGTCTTCAAGCCATCCCCCTACTGCCTCCTTGGCTGAGCCTCACAGTCAGAATGAAGAAGCAGAAGACTCTGAAAATTCCAATAATTCAACATTTTTTACCAGCAGAACAATTGCTTCAGTTATACAAAGACCTCAAAAGAGATTTGTCCCTCCATTCCTCTCGGGAGGTTTATCCAAAAAGACTAACATCAACATCCTGAAATCCATTGATGCAAAGCAACAGAAAAAAGTACCAGTAGCTTGTGTTGCCGCTGAATCCAGCAAAGCAACAAAAAGACTGAAAAAGGAAAAAATCACGGAAAAAGAAGAAGGCCCAAGCACGTCAGGAATCCACAAAAAAGCTGGACCAATTCTGCTCCTGTTAGAGGAGGAGTGGTCAGAAACAAGCGATTGAGACATCATTGCAGAGGAAGAAAAGTGCTGTATTTGTCATGACTGGCATCCAAATGAGCTTCAAAACTGTACAAGTGTTGTGTTTGTTAAGTGGGGCAAATGTGACTTCTATGACCATTGGACTCACCTTCAGTATTGTACTCCTGTTCGAGTGTTGAGACGGGGAGAGACTTTTAAATGTCCCTATTGTGAAAATAATTGGGAAAAAAAATGAATAAAAAATTAAAACATGTTTATCACTTTCAACAGCTGTTCAGTATTTTTTATATTTAATTATCATTTTAAAAACATTATTTTAGTTAAAATACCATAAAAATCCATTAATTTTAAGTCAAGTAAAACTACTTTCTATTTTCCCCACAATGTGACACTAATCCGGATCCGGATACCGCGATACCATAGAACTATATCGCTTGAAGAAGGTAAACAGTAGTGCAACATTTCGGGCGGTATTAATAGATAAACAAATGTATAAAAATTAAATAATGTAGAAAGTAATGAAGCTATGTAATAGGAGTATCTCACAATTACATCAGTTTCTGGAAATATTTCCGAATTGATAGATGTTTCGACAAAAAGGTTTAACTACCGCGATATCCTAGGATGGGCTCATACATATGGAAAAAAAATCAAATACATGTATTGTTTTATGAAATCAAGAGGTCTACAGACCCTGACGCTTACCCGAGTACCATAGCCGTCAGAGGGTCTTATTCTTGCATTTTAAAACTCATATTAAAACTTAGCCCTAATGCACAACTCCTCTCGCTGTTACCCTCGTCTTTTTCCAGTGTTTGAAAAATATTTATTTATAAGGGAAGTTTGGGAAGGGGGCTATAGTTGTAGGAATCTCGGATTATCAATACCCTTGCTCCATGGCCCAAACATTGTAAACATTTACTTATAAAAGCGACCTTTAGACCTTAACTGTAGAGATTGCTATATACAAAATGCATTTAATACTGTATAGTAAGATTAAAAGACAGACTTACCGCCAACAATTTTACAACAACTTGCATATTACCTGTATTTTAAAAACACTGTTTCCAAACATGATAAACCATTACTATTAAGTCAAACATGTATGTTTGATTAAGTAATAGGTGCGTTTAATTGATTCGTTTTTATGTTGCCCTATATAAATGTTTTATTCGTTGTGTGTTGTGAGGGGGTGTCAGGTTTACTTTATAAAGCCTGTTAATCAGGCCTCTCGATCCTCTAAAATTGGGGCCGATATTCGGCCCCATTCCCAGCGTGAAAAAGGCATCTTTTTTCCCAAAATTGAGTGTGTTTTTCCCATTTTAAATTGCCTAATATTAATAATGTAACTTAAGGATGACGTTTACTCAGAATGAAAAAAAAATCCACTGATGATAATGAAAACCCAACTACTGTGTATTGTAGACCTTACATGGTAGTGTTATTCTTCACTTTCAAACAAGTAGGTCAATGACCTACTTTTTGAGTTAATGGCCATTGAATATTTTTTGAAAATTTAATAAAAATCCATAAAAAATATTACTCTTTGATTGAGATTTTCTTAATTGTGAAAATAATACAAATTGCTTAATTCTTTGACAAATGAAATACAGTTTATGAATGGTAGTGACATTAAATAGATACAAAGAATTAAGTTTTCACAATTTTTTTAGGGTATTCTAGTCCGAATTTCCTCTATCAGTTTTCAAATTATTACCAATTTTTGATTCAATATCACAAAAAACTGAATGATGAAAATGCTAAAATATTTATAGTATTAAACCAAGTATAATGACCTTTCTCTCCTGGCATAAAATTTAAATGAGGTCAATGATCAAAATTTTGAGATATGGTGTCTTTTATCATTTTCAAACATTTTTCAATATTTTTGTAGTGTGTGCCATACGATTATCTAAACGAAAAAGCAAGATAAAACCAACAGAAATATGCAAAATTATGTTGACTAACAAATAAAATCTTAACTTTGAATATTTTAGTACTATCAAAAATATTTCAGTGGAAAACAAAATCTGAAAAATTTAATCCGAATGTCCTCTGCTCTGCTAAAAGTCAAACTTTGTCAGAGCCTTATTCCATAATTTAGTAAAAATATCGATTGTTATGTCAATAATAGTTCATTTCATTAATACTTCTTGTATTTAAAACAAATTTTACTCATTAAATTGAACTTTCTAACAATCCGGATTTGAGAACTCAAACCCTGTGTAAATACTTATTCTTAATATATATCTTGTATATTCAGCAGTCATAAAAGCACTGTGAAGATGTGCAACACTAGCACATTGTAAACTGTTTATTTTGATCGGTAACTTAGCCAGAATTTCCTCAGACAGAGACGGTGTAATTTTAAAAACGATGTTTATTGCTTTTAATCCTGATATTACAGTTTGTTGATAAGCTGTTAGTAGTTTATAATTCTGCAATAAATGTTAAAATTATTTTAAAAATGTTTGTCTGAACAGATCCTCTACTTAACAGTAGTAAGTGGGTCGAAGGGTTGAATAATATCCCAAACATACAGAAGTACAGAGACTAATTTTATAAATATTGTCATCAGACCAACACAATCAAGAAAAAATTATCTATAAAAGGTATAAATACAAATATAGATTAAATTTTACATTAATACAAATAAGATAACAAACTTGTATTACACACTGTGCATTAACCTTTTTTCTTTCTCATTATTATGACACATGTTCCCTGTTTTGAAAATAATTTTAAATTTTACCTTTAAAAAATCCTATCATTATACCCTAGTTTTTGTTCTGGGGACTGTACATTAGCAAGGAAAAAAATTCCCAATTTCTATCAAAACGTCGCATTTTTCCAAATCCATTGGCCCCGGCCCCAGTACCAAAAATGGGTGTGAGAGGCCTGCTGTATACTGAATGGTTTCATCGCCAATTTTCGAAGATGTTGTTTTTGAGCGGATCCACGAATTCAAATGTTTACGCACAAAAATAAATAACAAGGACAAATTTTGAATTCGTAAAAAAACGTTGACCACGAATCTTTGAAATTGTACACTATGCATGTAAAAAATGCACAAAAAATGTTGTCCATAAGGATTTTTAATATACAGTTAAATAATCTTAGATTCAAAATAAATAATTACGATTGATCCAAAATCTAGCATTGATGAAACCGAAAGTAGATCCTCCTTTTTTATATTTATTCCTTCTATACCAACATTTTGGCATCAGTTAAAAATGGTTTACATTTAAAGTTAAAAAATTATCCATGATCACTAGCATTTTTTTCTTCTTAAAACTATTACAGATTCATATCAACATACCTCAAAGAACGAGTCACCTGTAGAAGACATCGTCAGAAAATCGATCAAATGCGCACTAAGTGTGACCTATTAATCATGAATGTATGGTGGCATATTTCTGCCATCCTCGTGATTTTTGGTCAACATAGCATATCACGTAAAGTCAAGATAACTATCTCGTCAAGTGGAGAAAACTTTCTAGTTTCTCAATCGTAACCGGTTTTTTGTTGGGATAGCTATCTCGATAATTTAGCTTGTATCTTGACTAACATTCGTAGGCATTTGCGAATACTGCCATTCACAAGACAAGTTTATATAAGATATTTGATAATAGAATTTAGGAAATCATTACCAAGGACTCCGTTGATCTACATCGAGGATCATTAATGAAAGAAGGCCGTCCTCAAAATATATAAATATGCTGATTTTTATTTTCCCTATTAATACACTGAATTTAGGTCATTTCATCATATTCATAAAGTTGCACTGTCTCAAATACTTTAAACTACATGAAATTAAAAGTGTTGTCTAAGAATTAAAATAACCATCTTTTTACCTTTTGTTCTATTTTGGTGAATTCTACTTTATCTTAATGAATTTGTTTGTTTTCATAACTAATTAAAACATAATAGATAGTTTTCTGGATATTTTTTTTAAGTATTTTTTTAATTTTGATTGTATGATTTAATTTGATTGACATGTAGTTCAATATCAACCCTGTGTCATCTGTCCTTTATTCAAGGTGTCTTAAGCTGTATAAGTCAGCATATTTATATCTTCATGTTAATTACAGATTCAGATATGAAATTGCAATTGAAGATCAAATATTAAAAGATGATGAACCAGACACGGGTTATTGGTATATTTCATTTATATTTTCATATATATCACAAGTGCTTTTCTATAAACGTAAGGGAATTGAGTAATAAGTTTCGAAATTGTTATACATGTATTATCTCGTTTTGCAAATCCAACAAATTTTAGTCAAGATACAAGATAAATTATCTTATCTTGTCGAGATAGTTATCGCAACAAAATGTAATAGCTTATGTTGACTAGACAAAATAGAAGTCGGAGTTGGTTGAGAAACAAGACAAAGTTGTCTTGACTTGAAGAGACAGTTATCTCGACTTGACTTGATATGCTATGTTGACTAAAACTATTTGGATGGCAGAAATATGCCACCATGTGAATGTTTATGCAAAGTTTTTCTTTTTTCATTCAGGAATCAGTGTGTTGATTTAATGGATACATGACCACTGCTATTGATTTGAAACGTTCTAATTAATGACACTTAATTAAAAATTATTGTGAATCATTTAAGCATAGCACTTAAACCATGCATCATGCACTTCCTTAACAACTTAAACTATGCAATACTAGTAACCCTCATCCGAATAAACAGTTTTAACGACATTTAAATACATGTATTTCATTATGTTTGTTCATATTTATAGAGGGTCAATTGTTTACATAACATCGCTCCTTGTGATTAGTGTCAGATTATTTTTTACGTAATGGTCAAAACACATTGCTTCTCGCGAGCAATAATTTTATTGACATTTAGTAACTATATGTAGGTGATCGATTTTATTGAGAGTCAGTTAGTTTTGTGCGTGAAAGAGGATTGTTAATGTTAATTTACTGTGCTATTAACTGTGAATATTTTACTGTGAATAAACTTTAAACTTCACTCATGGGGTTTCATTAGGATGCATTAGTAAAAATGAGATTCACATTAAGTTTTTCTCCCTATGACCCTAGAAAAAAAAATTTGAAGGCAGCGGTGGGATAGCTAATTAAATCCGGTGTCATATATTAATTCCATTGGATTTATTTCCCATTGTGTCTTGGAAAATGGATGTACCGTGATAATTATTTCGTTGTCCAGGAGTTTTGTTATCGAAGGCAGTGATTAAAAACAGAATTCCAATTGTTATTCGGCCACATTAAATTTATATTTAGATTTTCATCTTGATTTGCTTAAAATATGGGGCGGGTGGATTTTATCTTTAAAAACTACCAAAAAAACACCTATTTCACCTTCCATATTATAGAAAAAACAACTGCTCTTTTTTTTAAATTGAAAATGCTAAATTTGATATAAGTATACCAACCAATTTTTAATCTACACTTTTAATTCCGTTATATTTCAACTTAACTGCTAATGCATCAAGACATTTGTATTCTTATTACCGTTTTGTTGGAATAATTTACAGTCTCCAGGTTGTGCACTTTTTCTTCTTTGGGATTTTTAGAAAATACATGATGTGAAAATTTACAATTATTTTTTGGGGGTTGAAACAATGTTCGGAGCAAGGGAGATAATTTTCTGGTGATCTTTTTTACGTACACCTTAACAATATTCGTAGATTTCAAATCTTAAAAATATAGAAAACGGAAAATATTTTTAAAAAATGCGATGAATGAAATTCAGGCTTTAATTTGTCAGTAGAACTAGGTGAAAACAATAGTCTGTAATATCTGTTGTTATTATTTAGGGGTTTTTTGTTGTTGTGTTTATGCAAATAATTAACGTGAAAATTTGATATGGTATGGCTAATAGGTAGCAGAATAGTTTCGCACGAAAGATCCGCTCAAAAGTTTGAAATAAAGAGAGAACCTAGGGTTAAAATGGTTATTTGAGGGGTATAAAATTGCGAGAATATTAATAACATTCATTTTGTGGATAAAGGAGCTAGTACATGACACTTTAATTATATACTTATACATGTAGTACTTTTCATCAGATATGGAACGAAAATGCGAATTTTGTGCTTGAAAAAAAGGGTGGATTCAGAGCAAAAAATGTCAGTCGAAATGAAGGTGATTAATCCCCCCCCCCCCCAAAAAAAAAAAATCGGTAACAATTTGCATGGGTAGACATTAAGCTACCAATCCTTTGGTAGTTTATGGCAGTTGCTAGGGACTGGAGCTCGATGCTGTTAAAAGGACAATTTTTCAGAAAATTTTTAGATTGTCCCTGTTATTCTATACTATAAAATGCTATATAAAATTCTGAAGAGTCAGGACCATATTCCCCTGCATGCAAAACAAAACAAAAAAGATCATATATCATATAGTGCACATATATGAGCACTAAATCTGCTTCACAATTCCTCTGCAACCAATATTATAAAGTAAACAAGTTACATATTAGGTAAAACTAGTATCAGTAAACCAAGTACCTTCGCAAGCCTATGGTTTACGATCCATTCTTCTTCTCTCACGCAACAAAATCTGATTGGTTGCGATATAATGCAATCGCAGGGAATCTACTGAATGATGGTTTAGTTCGTTGTGGTTTCATACAAAATATAAATACAATCATTGTTACAATTTTTTTTACTTTATAGATGAATAACATACGATATATAATTCCAAATGTATGGGTTATTTTGAATAATTCTTATTTTTCTTTTATTTTTTACGACCATTTCCTCCAATACCTCTCGGAAATGGAAAAAAAAAAGGAATTTAGTTGCTCCAATTCAACATAATCGCTAGACGGCACTGTTTTATATTTGTAAACATTCAGTAAATCAGCCAATGGTTGTAGAGGAGCGTAGCGGATCGTTAACCCTCGGCTAGAGAAGATGTAATTAAAAGCAAAATGCTGAATGCATTGGTATTAACTTTGGTTTTATTGAAAATACGACCATTCCTAAGATCCATTTTCCCTAGTATATTTTAACTAACGAGCATGTGGTTCGCTTTTCTCAATTTTAAACACTCACGCTTAAAAGGTACATAAAATGTACACTTCATAAAAAATTATATTTTCTTTGATGACTTCTGTTTAGAGTTTGCTTTAAAGACGGTAAGCTTTTTTTAAAGCTAAACTTGTGTTCACAAACATAACTTGAATCTAAAGATAATCCATATGGGTATATCCCTCTAACTATTTTTAGAATCGGTAGGACAACAAAGTAGTCCCTTGCAGAGTGTATATACATTTATTGGGACATTTTAAATCAGCATGCTTGACACATGTCAGAAAAGAGGATTTGCAATTTTCAAAACAAGTGTCAAAATTGAATTATCATTTGAAGAAAAGAAATGAAATTGTTTGATGTACACCCTTTCCAAAACTGAGAAATTCCTTACTTTTACTTTCATTTTCAGAGTTTTTCAATACAGACGCATTTTGCCGGAAAACGAATCTGACTTCAAACCACGAAATTTTAACAGGAAAGAGACAATTTGATGAGCTTTTATTCAAGAGGTCACTCGTTGCTGAACGAAAATTAGGGCCGGAGCTATGAACCATAACGTTAACATTACCGCCTATGGAAAATGCATTAGAGGACTATACCCATATGTCATTCATCCATTAAGACACAGACCACAACTATTTTTCCCTCTTGTTTCTTTTAAAAACGAAATTCAAATAAAAATTTCCACCAGTTCAAATCTGGAATAATAACAAACATTAGTCCAACAATATATCCAAAGTACAGGAAAACCAATCGAGAGGGGGCGGGCTGATATAATAATGGCTTCTACAATAACCCCTACCCTGCACTTTCACTTCGTAATATTTGTAAATAATTTTTAGAATGGAACTATTTGTACTTGCGGTATGTGATCTAATTAAAGTGTTTTGAATTGTTTGTTCATGCATACCGAGCTCGATTTTTTTCCCCCTGAAAAAATATTTTCACACCATTTTTAGCTCACCTGAGCTAAGAGCTCAAGTGAGCTATTCTGATCACATTTTGTCCGTCGTCCGTCCGTCCGTCCGTCTGTAAACTTTTACATTTTGAACTTCTCTAAAACCGCTTATCCAATTTCAACCAAATTTGGCACAAAGCATCCTTATGGGAGGGCGAATATAAATTGCAGAAATAAAAGTCCGATCTGTATTCAAAGCGGAGAAAACCTTGAAACTGTAGAAAAAGGGGGTGCATTTTTAAAAATCTTCTTCTCAAGAACTACTGATTCCAATTCAACGTAGTTTAGCATAAATTATCCTTATGGGAAGGAAAATATAAATTGCAAAAATTAAGGTCTAATTCTGTTTCAAATCTGAGTTATTACGAAAATAATAATAAAGGAAAGGCGTGTTTCAGCTTCGGGTTCGGCATCCGGTAAAATGGGTAGGCAGGACTTGGCCTGGGCAAAACAAAAGATTGGCAGTTATTAATTAATCTGCCAATCTCATTAAAATTTCAGGATATTTGATGGACCAGTATATTTGTATTCGCTGTAAATATTGCTGCAAAATAATGCGTATTTGGAATTGACGATTGCAGATCTGCCCCGGCTTTTATTTTGCCACGGCCCGGGTTTGCATACCCATTTTACCAAGACTCGTATTCCATACTTCTAAAACGAGGTTCTTTGTTTAAAGCAGCCATGACATTATACGAAAAAGGGTCGATCTGACTATGATGAATTTACTTGTTATGCAACAGTTCGCGTATGAAGGGAAATTTTTTAAATATGCAAGATATATTGGTGCCGATTTTGTGAAGTAAATTGAGGATAAATATTTCAATGCGTTGACAGTTTTCACACATGACGTTGGTGTTAGCTTGTTCTGATTTTCGTTTCGTTTTCATTATTTATGCTTTGTAACCTGGGAACTATCGTCTGTATTTCGTGATTTTTACGTATCAAATCAAACAGAGACGTCGGTAAATCAAACAGTTAACTGTTTACCTGCGCAAATTAAGCAAAATCTGATGTATCAAAAAAGTACTAAAATACAATTCATTCTATCGGTAATTTGGCATTATCTTTAGCGTAATGGTAGATTAATGCAATAGGTTTTGTTGAGATGCTCGGCATTTTCTCGAGTTTATTCAGTTTAAATAGAGTTTGATATCGCTAACGGAAATATGTAGGTATTTACATGTATATATATGATTCATTTCGAAAAAATAAATTGTGTTCTTTATTTGTTATAGTGCATGTTTCTTGTGTTTAATTGTTTACAATTTCTATTTACTAATCTTAAAAACTGAACATTAAAAAAGTACAAAAATTTGTCAATATTTATTAAGAAAATTTTCAAAGTCTGTTCTTCCAGAAACCAACTTTAACAACTTAATGTATTTTAAACTTAACCTTTTTTCGTCAATATTACTCCTACTGTACATGTGATCCTTGACTGTGTTTGTGCACATTTGTATAAACTGATTTTGAACCTCAAATACCAGTGAACTGGTCTTGAGTGAATAAAAGAATTGAAAATCTCAGGCCATTCTTTTTTTCCATTTAAAATGCTGAATAGGAAATACCAAGTTAAAAATCTTAAGCTGAATGTAATAAACTCAATACATGTGAACAAAATATGACTCAAACCTAGGCGAACTGTGAGCTCTGTATCTTGCTTATAATTCTACGATTGACGCTGAAATTTTGGTTGAACATTAGAAATTCTATATGAATTAGAGTATTTTAAATACTTGTACAAACAAAATAAAAGAATGAATGATATTCTGTATATACCTACTCTTTGGGGCCCCCTTTTTATACAATAAATAATGTGAAATCTACATCAATTTTGATAGTTTTTCAGACACGAGTAAATAAAAACGACATCTTTAAAACAGTTTCCATAGTTCTGACACATTTCTGTTGCGGGGATTAAGTAATTATCGCTATTCCTAAGAAAATATCACAGCGGAAAATTATCCTGGTTTGTACGCAAGGTAAATAACAGTCATTTAATTATAATGGAGAAGACAAATTAAATTTTTGAATGTTTTTAATTTGAGGAATTGAGCACATTGAGGTACAATTTTCTTCTTCACATCTATACATGTAGGATTTTTTAAATAAAATACAATAACTATTTTATTTTTTATATAGTTATGACAGTTTCTTCACGATTATCTACGTTATTGCAGATTCCTGCAACTTAATCCGAATAGAGAGCTGGATGTGTTGTTTAGTTTGCTTAACTGTGACTAGTTGTCAAAGCATGTAATGTTAATTTTGAGAAAATCATACATTTTCAAAATAAATAAACTTGATCATGGATAACAGGTTTAACTATATTTTAAAACATAAAGTAAATCGGTTTAAGCTTGTAATCCACATCCATTAAGTAAATAAAATTATATATTAAACATTTTTCGTATTCCGTTCTGTTCCGCTTTCCGTTTCGTTTTTCGTTCCACGTTTTACCTGGGCGACACGGAACTTTGAGACCAGGGGCCCGTTTCACAAAGCATACTTAGGACTAAGTTTTATCTTAGGAAAGAACTTTTTCCTAAGTTCATTACTTCTCCGTTTAACTATTCTTGTCTTATCTTATGAAATTTCGAAGTTATGTCTTAACTTTGAGACAGGTAAATCGATGTCTTAGAAACAAACTCAATACGGCGACTGTTTATTTTGTATTGAAATAAATAACATGCACATTAAAGTTGAACAAAAATAGAAGAATACAGTTTGCGTTCAGCATCCGGAAACATCTCGCTGGTTTTCCCACAATACAGTATAAAACTTTTAACCAATGATAACCTTCGTAACAAAACAAATAAACAATCCCTCGGATACAATACAAATGGAAAATTATACAATACAAATAGAAAATTATAGAATACAAATGAAATTTATACAATACAAATGAAAAATTAGAGAATACAAATGGAAAATTATACAATACAAATAGAAAATTATACAATACAAATGAATATTTATATAATACAAATGGAAAAGATCGAATATTGCAACGTTTGACATGCCATAAAATCAACTCCCAAAAAGTGAGATTCACTGAGAGTTTTTTCCCTTAGACCCTTGGACAAAACGTTACACATACGTATCCGATAAATGGAAACTAATTCTATTTAGGATGAGTTACAATGTGGATGTAGAGATTGATATTACAATGTAATTGATTGAGTCGTATTACTTATAACAGGAAGGAAGGCATCAATTGTGATTTGCATGCCATTCTATCATACAAAGGCTTGTATGATTCTAAGCTGATGCTCGTTTGTTCCAGATTGAAAATGTTTTGGTTTTTTGTTACTTTTTTTTCTCTTTTTGTTGTGCGATGCATTGAGAATAGAATTTGTTCCGGGTAAGTGAGTTGGAAAAAAAAGAGTAGAAGAAAGATTATTCAAAACAATGCGTTATATAGAAGATATTCAATTAGGTAAAAAAAAAAAAATTTTTTAATTATGTTTAAGGACTCGTGGATTCGATTGTTGTTATGGATATTCGCTGAATAAATTGACAGGAAAATGCGACGGTAAGATTATATTTCAGATTTTAACAAATCAGTTGTTGTTTTAGCTGATAATGATGATGAGGAGGATATTTTTTTAATCATTACTAAGTAGGTAGCTATAGAAAGTTAAAAATCCAACAATGATGAAGTTGGAAATAAATTTGATTATCCTAGATCTATTAAGATCGTAATATTTTAAGGGCACCATTATAACAACAGATGGCAAACATTCACTTCTGTACAATGATCGATAGCGGTCATAACTTTAAACTAACCTTTTTATGTGTAACGTGTACATCATTTTTACTAATTACTATATTTTTTTTCATTTTTACTATCGTATGTTTAGTAAACTGTACTGCTCATATCGCGGCATGTATACATTCGTTTGGAATATTGATGCGGAATAATGTGGACAACAAACAAATCCACGAGGTTTTGTTATTTGATGCAAATATCACCGTGTGAAATGTTCCCCTTGGACATGACACCTTTTCTCCTGTCACTAGCTTTGAGTGACTTTGATCTGGCCACTCTAAATTGACACTCAGTTTATATAAGTAATCCGGTAATAGAAGTAAAGGCCCTGTCACACCAAGCTGCGTCCCCACGGCGTGTTCACGGCGTTGTAAAATTCATGGAATCGCCGTAGGATCGCAAGGAAAATTCAGAAAAAATGTACAGTTTAATTTGAAAATTTTACAAGTGGAGATGTCACGGCGTCCTGACGGCGACTGAGGCGTTCTTACGGAGCTCCCACAGCGTGTAACTACGTTTCCACAGAGTTCTACTTGGCGATTAACCGCGCTCTCGCTGAGTCTCTGCCGAGCGCTCACAACGTGCTAGGAGTTTTTACCGCGCGTCCACGGCGTGCTCTGCGCGTTAACTGCGTGCACAAGACGTTCTTTACTTCTTGGTTGGTGAATATTAATTTGTACAATTGTATAGGAAACAAACAAGAATTTACAACTAGTAAATAAAGGATTAAAAAATTGTTTTGATTTTTTGAAAAGGTACATTGTAATTGAAACATAACTACTTCTTACCAATTTCTGAAGGACTAGGACAAAACTCTTAGTAGTCAGGTGTAAAAAAAAAAGATCTGTTATTAGTTGTTAGAAAACGTAAAAAAGATGTGAAAACATCAGAACCAAATGGCATGAATTCCATCTACGTCCATTGATAGGTCTTGGAATATTAGCGAATGCTACTTTTTACATAGTCATCTACATCCAGTTTGATAATCATTACATCGCTTGCTATTGTACAACATCCATTGTTCGATTTTTCGTGGTCTTGATGACAACGCACTAGAAACGCCATTGGAGCGGGGTATAAACGCAGAAGAAACGTCACGAGAGCGCGTTGAACGCATAACAGCTCTTTAGAGTGGCTGTGTGAACGCAGCCAAATAAAAAGCAACTTGTTCAAACGCTGTGGATGCGCAGTGAGAGCGCGATGGAGACGCAGTGAGATCCCAAAGGACTCCGTGAGGTCTCCGAGCAAGCGCAATTACTTATCGCTGCGTCTATACTACGATTAGCTGCGTTCCTTGAGCGCGCCGACGGAGCTCTTGTGGGGCTGTTGGAGATCTTACGGCGCTGTCACGGCGACCTCACTACGCTTCTACGGCGTGTTTATCAAAACGCAGAGCCACGGCGCGTACTTTGTGCATGTTCAAAGTGCGCGCCGTCGCATGGCGTTCTAAAAAGTTCAAGGCGATCCCACTGCGACGGACAAAGATGCCGTTGCGTTGTTACGGCGCTGTAGGAGACTCTACTGTGTTTACCTTGGCGTTTTACATTAGGCCTAAAAAAAAAAGTTGTGTGTTTCGGGTAACCCGACCTAACCTACAAAAATGGCCCGATCCTACCATTTTTAGATGCCTGATTTTATCCGACTGTGAATTTCATCTTATTTCCAATAAAAAATACGTTTTTAAATATGAAACAAACAAACATTCTTAGGATTCGGGCAAAAAAAATAGATAAAATAAAAAAAAATCTCCACCTACCTAACCTAATTTTTTCATCAGTGTTACCCTAAACACACTATTTTTTGTTTTAGGCCTTATTTAAGGACGCAGCGAGCTCCGATGTGACAGGGGTTTAACTCTGTAAATTTACTTTTCCATTATTCTCTATTGTTAGAAATGTGTTGTTATCTTGATGTAATTGTTGACTTATACATTTTCCGCGGGTCATACATATCTTAAAAGGCAGTGAGAAAGTAGGTTGATTTACAATCCAATTGAAAAAGGAAAGGAGTACAATGTGGGGGGGGGGGGTGAAAAATCTATTTTTCCATATGTTTTCTTGATACCATCTTAAGATATGGAAGGTTAACAAAACTTCAGCTGACACTTTACACAAATAAAGCCCCTTTCACAACTGGCGCACGAGCAGAAGCGACAAAATATTCGTGCGACCGAAAAAAATAGATTTGAATCGTAAACTGTTGCCGAAATAATCGCGTTTGAAAATGTATTCGTACGAAATTCGCACGATTTAAGCGAGCGTTGTGCGATGTATATGCATTAAACCTTGCGATATATTTTGTGTCTTTATGCGACTGTTGTACAACGAAAGCGACTGTTGAAAGATAATGCAATAGGATCGCGCGATTTGACGTGCGATCATGCGTTCCGTGGTACGAATGCTCGTGCGAGTCAAAAAGGATATATATACCGCCCATTAGTTCAACAACATATCCAAACTACAGGAAAATCAATCGAGAGGGGACTGAGATATGACCCCTAAAATAACTCCTAACATGAAAAAGCCACTTTCACTTTGGAATATGTGTAAACATTGGCCTCTTTACACCCTTTCTACTGCGCCTTTTAAGAAAAATTTTCTGAATTTTTTCCTGCCTGTATTTTTTTCAAACCTTCTTCTTTCCATCCATGCCCTAAAAGGAACCAAAGACGTATAACGCCATTTCCCATTATTTCGCCTACACCTGTGCGTGGATGGAAAGTACCTGCTACTAAAATTAGCTTCAGGTACCTAGCTGTTCCAATATGATTTTCACAACCTGGATACACTGTACTGATTTATAATGGTGTCTGTAACAATTGATTTGTCATAAATTCGGGAAACTCTGTGTATAACAGTAACCGTGATAATTTCAAGCAAAACGCAATGGATCTTAGTGTAAATAGAGGACATGCATAGTGATAATGAAGAGATCTGTTTATATTGGGTATGCTCATACTCAGACTGAATTAAAATAGATAATTTAAAAAAAATAACAGAAGAATAGATACATGTAACTTAACCTCTCTATTCTGTTCATGTTTCAATTTAAGTGAAAAAAATACTTAGTGGATTCGATCCAGCGACCACAAAATCAAAAAGACCTCTGCGTTACCACTAGGCCACGCATCTAACATTTTCAGTAGATGCATTTTCAATATATATGGCTATATACATGATTAATTGTATTCGAAAAGACACTAAATGAAATATTTGTCTAATTTTTAGTACGAAGACCACGTTAAACCAAAACTAATTCAATGTAAACGTGTACTACAATACATGTAGAACATAAATTTAATTGCATGTCTTTGGTTTAGAGTGGTTCAAATAGTCAAATATCCTAATTTTTATCGTATACTAACTACTTTCCTATAAATTCCTAGCAAAACCTGTATATTTTAATGGTGTCGTGTAAGATGATTAAGACTCTTAGAGCATGGTGATCGTGTAATTAGCGTTTCTTCAAATATATTTAAACTAAATATAATTGTATAATATTGAAAATGTCTGATGTTTGCAAAAGGCTTTATTTGAGGCTAAATCTTATATTAAGTGAGCTATACCTCTTTGCCCATTTACCACCCCCGGGAATTTTTGAAATAATACATACATTTTTAGAATGGAAGTACTTGCGCACGGGGTAAAAATAGTGGTATGTGACCTAATATGTGCACATGACATGGAATCCCGATCCAGATAAACGTGTGCTAGCCTGGTTCCCTGGGCTACCCATTACGCACAGGAACCAGACTAGCTCATGCGCAGGCTGAATTTTCCCCATAGCATCCGGTTAATTTTATGCATGGACCTCAGAGTCAACGCATTGAATTTAAAATCATCATACAAGAGTGTCGTACATGTACTTCAATTCGATAGAAACTCTATTGCAGATTTTTTTTTTTAGAATTATTTTTTTCTTTCACAAGAACATTTTTCATCATTATGTTTAATTGAAAAAGAAATGGCCACTTCTAAAAATCTAATTCGATTTATATTATTTTGATTGATTTTGATACATTGTATATCTTTAGTAACTCTATCTTTTATCAAATGTTCATGAAAATCGCTAATCTTGGCACAAAACATTACCCAGTGAAGGGAAAAGTTTGTTCGTTTTTTTAAGGTGAGAACATTTTTAAAAAGTGCTGGTATTTTTCATAAATCTTCTCAAAAACCATTTGACTAGAAAAGCTGTAAGTTGTATGAAAGCATCTTCGGGTATTGTAAATCAAAGTTGGTACAAATCATGATCCCTTGGGGTAGGGTGGGCCACAATGGGCGGTCAAATTTTTACATTGTAATAATTTGAGAAAAATCTTGTAAAATTTTCTTTTCAAAGACTTTTTGACCAGAAAAGCTGAAGTTTGTGTGAAAGCACCTTTAGATAGTAGTATATATACAAGTTAGTTCAATTCATGATCCCCGATGGCAGGATGGGGCCATAATATGGCAAGGTCGAATTTTACATGGGAATGAGAGAGAGAGAGAGAGAGAGAGAGAGAGAGAGAGAGAGAGAGAGAGAGAGAGAGAGAGAGAGAGATTTTTTAAAAGACGTCTTCGCAAAAACCAATTGTCCAAGAAAGTTGAAACTTGTGTTTAGGCAATAAATATGAAATAAAAAGAGAAAAATCTTCAATAATCTCATTCTCAAAACCTTGAACAACAAAATGGTCCTAGTTTTTAACTTTATATTTTTAAAGCATTGAATCATTATATTTTCTTTCAATAAATAATGATTCAATGCTTATATTTACGTTTTTTAACATTTGTTCTCTTTCCGCAAATATGATTTAGTTTAAAAATTCTCGGCCTTATTCAACGAATAATGCGCAATTAACGGAAGAGCCATTTGAACAGCCGAATTATGCTGACTAAAATAGTGCACAGCGTTTTAAATTCTAATAACACAATTTTATTTATCCTTCTGTAATTTGATGAATTTATTTTTGTTATACTAAGAAGTAAATCAATTGAATTCATTTAAATATTTAAAAAATATTTACATCCATGAAATAGTAATCAGCCCAAGTATAATATCAGGTAGTGATCCGGTTTGAAGTCGGGAGGAGAGTCAGTCATGTTCTGAAAGAAGACTGGATGTATTCATACGCACCAGATTTTGTGACTAGGTCTTCTGTGTTATGCGTAAATATCACTCAAATCTATAAATGCAATTTAAAAGGAGGAAAGAAAGTGAATATAAATATAAGAATATGTAGGAGAAAAATTAATTCTAAAATCAAGATATATTCTACTAAATTGTCTAGATATTTGATACTCTCAAAGACGGTCTAAAGCATTTGTTGGCTATTGTTGCTTAGGTGAGTCAGACCCTCTAGACCTCTTGTTTTTGTATGGACGGAAGTGTAGCTCTATGGTCCGCCAATTGCAATCCTCTTCAGATATTTTTTTTTTCTGAATCCTGGTCCCATTAAGTACAGAAAATTATGTAATTCGTTTCGTTACGATAGCCTCATAGACCTGTTTGTAAAAGATTAAATTCTAAATAACGTGTAGGAATTGATTTGCATACTTTTGGGGGTTAGACAAAAGCATTTTGAAATTACAGTGATTTTCTTACCCCTATGAATTGACTGACTTAGGCCTGTTTAAATTATTTTCCGTCGACGTGTTTCTTAAAGAAATGTGCTCCCTGAGTAATATTTTGTATACTTCCAGAATGTTCCATCGGCTACCATGGACATGATTGCTCCATAAAATGCACTCCTCCTACATATGGAAAAGCTTGTCAGACGATATGCAATTGTTCCATTGAAGTTTGTCATTTTGCTCGTGGATGTTTAAAGGAGCTAAGAAGTACAACAGACGACGCTCGACAATATAGTATCTATTTTTTAAACTAAGAATTAGATAGTTGCATGTGTTATGGCTGGACCTTGACTTGAAAACTAATAACTAGCTAAAAGTCATGTACGATCTCAGATATCGACATAATTATGAAATTAAGTGTATGCCAGATACACAGTTCTGCATGAATAATGTCAGTTTGTGTTCGATAATCTTGTATTGTCTTATTTGTTCGGTACTTAAATGTCACGATGTTGGTCAAAAATCATTTTTTTCTGAATTTAATGTTTACAGTGCTTGAAAAAGGCATTTTTAATGTGCAACCAAAATTTTATTGTCATTGATTTCGTTGAGTGAATTATAAGGCTTTCAATTCTTTGCTACGTAAACAAAGCTTTTGTTTACATTTTGAATGTTGAAGTGAATATTCCAGTATATTTACATTCTACTGTGTTTTTCCTAAAAATTCTGTGATCTTCAAATGCCTCTAAATGCAACAAGTAGTCAAAGGTCAAATTGACAAGTTTTATTATGACGTCACAAACGTTGAACGCTGTAAACTGCAACGTCACAAGCGAAAATCAAAGTTCACGCTTGTGGCTGTTACTGTGGCTCTTCCATTAATATTAACTTACCCTTAGGATAAGATAGGAATTTTAAGGTATGAATCATATTTGCAGACAAGGCAAGAAGTTAAAAAAAATGTAAATATAAGCATTAAATCATGATTTTTTGAAGTATACACTCTCATAACTGCAGCGGTGTGTGCATACAAATTTTCATAACGCGCTAACGCGCGTTACTCAATTTGTATGCACACACCGCTGCAGTTATGAGAGTGTATACTTCAAAAAATCATGATTCAAAGCTATAATATTTACATTCTACTGTGTTTTTCCATTAAATTCCGTGATGTTTAAATGCCTCTAAATGCAACAAGTAGTCAAAGGTCAAATTGACGAGTTTTATTATGACGTCACAAACGTTGAACGCTGTAAACTGCAACGTCACAAGCGAAAATCAAAGTTCACGCTTGTGGCTGTTACTGAGGCTCTTCCATTAATATTAACTTACCCTTAGGATAAGATAGGAATTTTAAGGTATGAATCACATTTGAAGACAAGGCAAGAAGTTAAAAAAAATGTAAATATAAGCATTAAATCATGATTTTTTGAAGTATACACTCTCATAACTGCAGCGGTGTGTGCATACAAATTTTCATAACGCGCTAACGCGCGTTACTCAATTTGTATGCACACACCGCTGCAGTTATGAGAGTGTATACTTCAAAAAATCATGATTCAATGCTATATTAAGACCTAAATTGCATGAATGTGTTAAATGCTAGGTACTGTTTATTTATAATGCTTAAAATGAATAAGAAGATAGACAAACCAACTTGAAAATGATTTTTACTGGTATATTAAACCTATGTAAACAAAAACAGGGCACGAGTCCTGTTTACACGAGAACGAATTGTGAGCCATGTATCTTGCTTATACCTCTGCGACTGACATTCATTAGAATAATTTAAATGCATTTATAAAGCATTGTAAACAATAAAAACAAAGAATAGAATTTGACCAAAATCATGACCATGCCCATTTAAAGCTATTCATGCTATAATGTGTCAATTATGAAGGACGGTGGAAAAAGTATATCTTGCTCACTTATAAAAGATATATTGTACAGTGAATTAAAATGCTGAATTCGATAGCGTCAAAAAGATACAAAATTTTAGTTATTTATCAAGCCAGAAAAATAATGCCGTTAATAATTGAATAGCAATGTTACGTGTAATATCGACAGCAATTTTAGATTTTTAAACAAATATTTGGTGCAAGTCAATTTCTTTATTACTGATTTATTGATTAAATAAAATATATATACTGTATGATTCTCAACATTTTTATAAGAGGTAAAGGTATAATTTCTTCCGTATGACTTATGGCTGTCAAGGTTCCAAAAATGTTCCGTTCGGGTCGGGGTCGTCAAGTTTTTGGTTCGATATCGGGGGGTTTTTTTTGTTTTTGGTTTGGGTCTACTTTCGAATGAAATTAAATTGTTTATTTCTCACTCTTTCTTAACAATTTCCAACATAATTTAACTTCCTGACTAGATAATCATTTAATATTAATTAGTTTGATAAGATATTCGCGTTTCTGACTGGCCGAAAAATGTCTTTGATACCTGCATCAATAAAAATTTTTGCCTATCTACTTTTCTCATTTTTTTCTGATTAACACTATTTATAGAACGTGAATTTCCAAAATAAACACTGTTAACAAAATATAAAGTTGTGTCTGTTTAATTGCCAGTAAAAAAAATACAACTTTATAAATACAACAAATTAAACATTTAACCTTTAGAAATAAACAATACACATTATCTATATGTAATTTTTACTATTTTTTATAAATAGAAAATTAAGCGTTTTCTAACGATTTCGTCTGCTTGAGATCAACGATCAACACTGTTGGCGAGGTTGGCTGGTCCAATTCTATAGGAATAATTAAAACGAACATAAAGGCATATAAATTTGGTAACGATGATTTTTAAATTAAGACATGTACATGATCGGTCATCAGAATAAGCATTGTAAAGGAAAGCTATGAGTAAGGAATCGCCTTCTTCGGTGTATTTCAAGCAGCAGATATATCATTTAATTACATCCTACAGAAGTTGCACATACATACTATTTGTCGACATATCAACTATACATGTATCAACGCGTCTCCTTGCATGGTTAATTCCAGCGATTTAACTCACATTTAAACCAGTTTTTACGAATCTTGCTGCAAAGTGAATAACATCAGCTACTTATTCCTGTCGTCCAATAAATTTTGCGTTTCTCGATGTGTTCAACTATGAATTCAAACTAAATACTATGGCTTCATCAATATTCGTTGAATACCAATTTTCGTGGATTTCGTTGTTTTTTAATTTTGGTTCGATATCGGGGTTTTTTTTTGTTTTTGGTTTGGGTCTACTTTCGAATGAAATTAAATTGTTTATTTCTCACTCTTTCTTAACAATTTCCAACATAATTTAACTTCCTGACTAGATAATCATTTAATATTAATTAGTTTGATAAGATATTCGCGTTTCTGATTGGCCGAAAAATGTCTTTGATACCTGCATCAATAAAAATTTTTGCCTATCTACTTTTCTCATTTTTTTCTGATTAACACTATTTATAGAACGTGAATTTCCAAAATAAACACTGTTAACAAAATATAAAGTTGTGTCTGTTTAATTGCCAGTAAAAAAAATACAACTTTATAAATACAACAAATTAAACATTTAACCTTTAGAAATAAACAATACACATTATCTATATGTAATTTTTACTATTTTTTATAAATAGAAAATTAAGCGTTTTCTAACGATTTCGTCTGCTTGAGATCAACGATCAACACTGTTGGCGAGGTTGGCTGGTCCAATTCTATAGGAATAATTAAAACGAACATAAAGGCATATAAATTTGGTAACGATGATTTTTAAATTAAGACATGTACATGATCGGTCATCAGAATAAGCATTGTAAAGGAAAGCTATGAGTAAGGAATCGCCTTCTTCGGTGTATTTCAAGCAGCAGATATATCATTTAATTACATCCTACAGAAGTTGCACATACATACTATTTGTCGACATATCAACTATACATGTATCAACGCGTCTCCTTGCATGGTTAATTCCAGCGATTTTACTCACATTTAAACCAGTTTTTACGAATCTTGCTGCAAAGTGAATAACATCAGCTACTTATTCCTGTCGTCCAATAAATTTTGCGTTTCACGATGTGTTCAACTATGAATTCAAACTAAATACTGTGGCTTCATCAATATTCGTTGAATACCAATTTTCGTGGATTTCGTTGTTTAGTTGATCCACGAAATTAAATGTTCATTCAATATTTATTAACATTTTGTATTGATATGGTCATTGGCCACGAATTTACGTATCCTTGAAACTGTGATTTTCACTTTATCCACGAAAATCGAAGCCCTTGAAAAGTAATGAAACCACAGTATGATGAGGTTTTTCTTTCTTGCTTGATAACACTCATTATGATGTGTCTGTATTTGTCTCGAGATCATAATTATAAGAAAATAATTCATTGCTGGGGGGGGGGGGATAGTACGATGATTTAGCTACCCTCGAAGTTCAATTTTCAATATGCACTTCAGGCTCATTGGATATTGTACCTTTTTGGTATAGTCTGTCCCAAGATATTTAGGTAGCTTAAGGGACAGTTTCGGATAAAGTACCCAAGATATTTAGGTAGCAAGGGACAGTTACGGATAAAGTACCCAAGATATTTAGGTAGCTTAAGGGACAGTTTCGGATAAAGTACCCAAGATATTTAGGTAGCAAGGGACAGTTACGGATAAAGTACCCAAGATATTTAGGTAGCTTAAGGGACAGTTTCGGATAAAGTACCCAAGATATTTAGGTATCAAGGGACAGTTTCGGATAAAGTACCCAAGATATTTAGGTATCAAGGGACAGTTACGGATAAAGTACCAAAGATATTTAGGTAGCAAGGGACAGTTACGGATAAAGTACCCAAGATATTTAGGTAGCTTAAGGGACAGTTTCGGATAAAGTACCCAAGATATTTAGGTATCAAGGGACAGTTTCGGATAAAGTACCCAAGATATTTAGGTAGCAAGGGACAGTTTCGGATAAAGTACCCGTCAGTTTTGTAAAATTCAGAGTTGCTTTACTTGAAGGCTTATGAGTGTTGCTAAAATTCTTCAAATGATTTTTTAATAATTATCATTAGTTAGAGGGGTGTCTCTTGTTTAAATTGATATGAAATAGGTAGCCCTATATGTTAGGTACGAGGGAATCAGAAGGAAAATGCAAAACCTGCGGCTTTGACTGTTGTGTTGACTTTACTCAGTGAAATTGCAAGTTACAGACGGGAGGTTAAATAACACGAAAAGTAGGTGGATCGGATATTGTAAACTATACACCAGTAAGTTTCGGACATGTGATGGTGCAACATGCACCCGGTACAGAGGTCAACCCTTTGCATGGAATTAGCTGGGGTAGGTCTAAAAAGCTGAAAAATCATGAAAAATTAGCAAAATACGAAAGGGTCAAAATCTCATAAAAACCAGTATGTAGAGAATTTTACAGGTTTTGACTAGTATTGTATTTAAAAAAAAATGTCCCGTGCCACCTTATTCCGCACATTTTCATAAATCATTCGATATTTATAAATACCTCAGGGGTCAAACTTTGTTCATTCAATAGTATAAAAATATCCCAAGATTTCTCTTTTGAAACGGCCCCTCTAACTTGTTAAATTTTAATACACGGCTAAAGAATGTGATGTCTATGGGGATTTTGTATTGCAGTAACCTGAATGATAACGTTGAAAAATTGTGCGAGTTATTCCGAGTAACTTCCGAATAGAAATAAAGATGCCAATATCTTTAAGAAAAATTTTGCGTTTCTGTGAATTTTTACGCGTGAAAAATGAGAACGAGCAGAAGGTATCTAGAATATTTTTCCTTTCATCTATTTAATAGCACATCTTTCAAATCTTTTAAATCTCTTCTTTCAAATCAACCCGTCCAAATGTGCTGCATAAACATTTCGGGACTGACTATAGCTTAATCATCTTATTGACCTAAAAAAATATCAATAACTGTATAATGTCGTCCTGCGTGCAAATGTTTTGTTTTGTTATGCACTTGCCTTCGAACTGATATTTCCTTTTCTTCTGACGTTGTTGCAAACATTTTGTTTGTTTTATTGTCAACGAACAACATCGGCGAGGCAAGATATACAATGTATCTATATACACTTGTGAGGTAAGCATAACGAAATACCCCGACCCATGAAAACGTCAAAACTTGCGTAGGGACTTTGGAAATAGGGAGAATATAAAATCGCGAACGTTGAACTTTTCTCCTTATTTCTTATTTTTTTCAACTCTTAGGAAATAATTGCGAGATTTTAGAATCCGCAAAGGATGCTTCTCGCGATTTTACGCGGATATTAATTCCTCGCGTTCAATTAGGAATTTACAGTTTCCAACAATTATGTAGAAAAATTATAATGTATAATTTATCATTAAAAACATTGATTATTTCTACTACTGCATTACATTTCAGCCTCACACCCAGCTGTATTCAAAGAATCAAGCAAAACAGTTACAAAGTCATCCATTGCCTCTGAGTTTTTCACAGATGTCAACAAACATAGCGATACTACTTTAATATACATGTCCACAGATACTGACGTGTTAAAAAACGATTTAGTTATCGGCTTTATCGGAATTTTTGCCATTTCGTTCTTAATTTTTGTTCTAACATATATCCGTATGAAATGTTTCCGGGTAATTGGGCATGAAAGAGGGATTGGGGAGAACGAGGAACAAGCTCATTACAAATCGCTTAGATTTGTACCATTGGAACTGGAGAGTACATCGCATAGAGAACAGGAAGAACAATTAAATGCTGAATCTGCCTATATCACCCCTGTTTAAAACGGAACCAGTCTTGAAAGTGAAGTTAAAATGTAGAGGAACCAAAAAAAGTTATATTGACGTTGCAAAAGACACGAGGTTGAGCACATTTTTTTAACCTGATTGTAACATTAGCATGTTTTGCCTAGAACATTTCTCACGGAAGTAAAAAGTTAAGGTTCACTTAAATGACATTGTATCTAAACATTTTTGATTCCTCATTTTATAAAAGAGGAATGGGCTCATTGCGCTTTTATTTGGTTTGAACACATTTTATTGTAAAGATGGTATATACAAAAGGATCGGGTACAAGTATTGCAAACTGAAAACGCCCTTTCCTGTGAAATTTCGATACAAAATTTACACTATTACGCTTTTATTTATTGTATTGATACTGAATTATAAATATTCGAAATGTATCACATACTGTTATTTAAGAGACTAAATTCTCCATTATCATTTACTAACTAATGTATTGACATGCTTATTATCTCAGTTAATTCAGTAATATGAATTAATGAATCTATTTAGTCTGTAACAATGCCATATCACTAAAACGATTTCAAAACTTATTTAATGTGCTCGGATATCTGTACTGTGCGTACTGACATGCACTACACGGTATAAACTATTCTTTAATAAACCCAATTGAATATGAAAATTAAGATTTAAAAAAATACTTACACTAGATGATATCCCGCGCAAACACGGGAATTAACAGTTTACACATGAATATTTTACACCATTTTTTTAAAATCATTTTAGTATATTCTGTGCCGAATTTTTTTCGTAATTGAAATAAAAAAAAAAACCAACTACGTAGCTGGATATTTAGAAGAGCAGACAGGGAAGAAAACTCAAAACTGAAATGTATGAAATACACATGTATACTTGGCCTTAATTCTTTTTTGTTGCAGTTGACTGCGGAACTAAAAAATATTTTTTTTTTATTTCAAATAACTGAGTTGGTATTTAGTGCATCAATGATCGTATCTCTAAATTTTGTTCTACAAGTCAAATTTCACTTTAATTTTTATCACTGTTCCGGAATTTATTTTCAGATCCGCTAGTGCCTCGGCTTTTATATTTCAAACAACATTTCTCGACTTCGGAGGTTATTCTGAAACATTCACGAAAACTCGTACTTTATTTCTTAATTATCCATTTGCATTATTTAAACCAAAGTTGTCAAATATAAAGCACGGTATTTGCCCAATGGTTAAACCCTAGTCTACCCGCGTTCTGGGCACCCTGTTCTGGATACTAGTAGTTCTTTCCATCAAAAACAAAATAATATCAAAGTAATCCATTTTATCTGTTAATTTGTATTAATTAACCATTGATTTCTGATCCAAGGTATCTGCCCACGATGCATGATGAACTCGTCCTACACTTTTCGCCATTATTTTAATTAGTCAACCCGCCTTCTTGGTTACCACGTTCTATCCAATTCTCTCACCATCTAGAGGCCTGTTCAACAGAGCGAGTGCTCGCGAGCGCTCGCCAAAATTCCCTATACCCGCAACACAAATTTTGGCGAGCGCTCGCGGGCGCTCTCTCTGCTGAACACGCCTCTGAGGGTTGTGCTTTGCAAGCGTCTATCCATTAAAACTAAAATCGCGCATTCAAGAAACGAATTGCCTTGAATTGAACTTGACGTCTAAGTAAGCCCCTAATAAAATATATTCACTCTTGAAATACGTAATCATTCGATATTAATGCATTGCAAGTATGTATTTTGATGTTAACTCCCACTGACTTTGATCCGCCAAAGCGTGTCCACCACCTTACTCTCATTTTTGCTATTTCGGGCTGGTTTATCGAAATGAAAGTAAAGGTTTTTAAATTTTCACAAAAATTACTTTCAAGATAAAATTCAGTTATAACTTACGGACATCATCTTACACGTGTTGAAATACCAATGGTATAAGCAGTAACTCTGGTGCAGGCATTTTGTATACTCTGTCCCGAGTTTTTGCTTCCAACATTTTTCGTTTGATATTTCGATAATAATAAATACCTTTGTTCTTAAACTACGTTCATCCACTAATATGAAAGAAGATGTCCAAATTATCTGCTTTGAAACACCCCCTCTATCGCTTCAGGTTTCAATACACATCCCAAAATAGGAAGTCTACGGGGATTTTGAATTGCATCAGCCACAATTAAGTCCTGATGATAACGTTGAAAAATTTGCGCGAGGTGTCCCGAGTACTTCACAATGGAAGAAAAGATGTAAACATTTCCCATTATAAATCTCCGTAAAAAATTTGATTTTCGTTTATGTAAACTTTAATGAGTGAAAAGGGATAATTTGTTAATGAAGATATATATATGGATATTTTCCGTTTCGTCGATTTCAACTCTACTTCTTTCATAGGTATGTGTATTTTTATTAATAATCATCAAAAAGTGATGGAAGAAATAACTTGGGACAAACTATAATTTATTTGCAAAAAAGTCATAATTTGTAAGTATATATGATGTAATAATATGTACATTGTACGATGAATTTGAAAGATATCTCTAATAAACATTTGAGCATAAGTGCCGATCATTACCGTAAGATGTACTGTGGTTTCATCAATATTCGTTGAATACCAATTTTCGTGGATTTCGTTGTTTAGTTGATCCACAAGTTAAATGTTCATTGAAGTGCAATTTCTATTAACATTTTGTATTGATAGGGTCTTTGGCCACGAATTTACGTATCCTTGAAACTGTGATTTTCACTTTATCCACGAAAATCGATGCCCTTGAAAATTAATGAAACCACAGTATATAGGGTTTTTGGGTTTTTTTTAATTTTGATGTATTTATATCTCTAAAAAAATAACAATTTCCCTAAACGTCGCACACAAGAAATCGTATTTATAAATAGCAGTACATACACATGGGTTTCAACGAAGACTAAAGAGTGTAAAAAAGTGTCGAGGTTTTATTTCAAAGTAAAATGTATGTGTAATGGATTTTGCAATGCAAATATTTGTACTTAGTAAATTAATACGCTTATTATTTTTCTAGAGTATTGATTTTGTTTAAATTTGAATGAGTATTAAAACAGAAGACTATTAAATGAGTTTCATTGAAATAAACAACATTAATAACTGATACCGGGTTATGCTGAGTACGCAGAATATTGCAATTGGGTGGAGGGCGGATAGGGCTCTGGTTCCTTTTTTTCAGTAAACCTTTTTATATTGGTATATGACTGTAATATAAAGAACAAGCTATTTAGTTCCTTCAATAAACTGGCCCTTCATTACTAAATCGATGCCACGTAACTTTTTTTGGTTTGTTTTGTTTTGTTTTAGGGGGAGGGTTTAATTAAAGGTATAGTCTTCAATAGGTAATTTAATAAGCACTATCTATAACATATGCAATAGCGAAATACGGTTAAGACAGGGTTAAACTTGTGATTTAATTGTCATGAACTCAATTGCAGTGGGATCTACAGTCATGTTTTTAATTCTAAAAATCTATATATTAAAGTTTATTTTTGGATAAAGCTTGGCAACTAATGCAATTTTATTGGCAAAATAAACATTCATATATTATGTACAAACGACCATGATAAAAGACTTTAAGTCACAGAAAACCTTATTTCAGAAAATTTGGTACCATCGCAGAAATTATCTGAATTTGGTTCAGTTGAAAAAAATAACTCCATGTTAGATAATTATGGTGACATTTTTGCTGCCCTCTATAAGCTGCAGCTTCGTAAAATTATAAAGCTTAAAACTTATACTCGTTAAATTGATTGCATGTTCTATACATGTAATATATACGGAAAGTCACATCCTCAACCGAAATATGCGTATATGCATTTGCTATCCATTATGAAGAAATAAACAACTCGATCGTGTAAAATTAATGTAATATACGTATTTCACACTGTCAGTTTCTTCAGAGCTATGAATTACAATCAATTTCCTAAAAATAATGAGAATCATACTTGGTGGATATAAATTTGATCAATCTTTAAGTAGAAAATATTAATGTTGATAAGTTATGGTTTAAGACAACATGTTTCAAATCATAAAGAAGATCTGATGGGTAAGTTGTTCACCACTCAGCCTCCTTGAGTGGGTTCAATAAAACAACATCCGCATCATAAATTTTCATTTCTTTAAAATTTTATTTCGAAAAAAAGAACATGACATAAAATGAACACTAGTGCCTTGTGTTAGAACAATTCGTGTTCTGCTTTTGAAATGTTATTAAAAATACGGAGATTTTCATTATCTAATTACACACATTATAAATGTTTAGGACAATGAGAATAATAACATTTCAACACATAATAATAGTGCACTATTAACAAAACAAACAACTGTTCTATAACTTGCGATTTTAGAACGAGTACATCTATGATCTACAGCTTGACTAAAATCAGTCATGTAATTTTTTTTTTCTGATTTATCTTGTTTAACTTTTTTTATCATTTTTTTTTTCAGATACTATAAAAACAAATACATGGATTTGGTTAGTTTTCCATATATTTGTTGGTAAATCACAAATTCTTAAAAAAGATTTTTAGATAGCCATTTAACAAAATTTAATACTTTACACTTGGTTACAAAAATTATCAAATTAATTAACATAATTGCAATTTTTCAATACTTTTTAACAGAACCCCTTTCATTCTTTACCGATGTCTGGTATATTGGCGTTCGAATCTTCTTGAGGCCTCCTCGTCCACATAAGTATTGAACGGTTTGGCTCGGGCGCGATTCTCCAACAGATCATCGCTTCTCTTCTTGTTACGACCTTTCTTGTTCCTCTTCACGTAACCATTTGAGTTACAGCCCTGGCCAAAATCTAAGGGAGGCAGCGCAATTCTCTCGGAAGGCACTTCCGGAAAAACTTGGACGGGTGGTCCTCGAACTGGTCCGTATCCCGGAACGTACCCTACAATCGGTCTCTGTGTCCTGCCATGATTGGACTGATTCTCGATCACAGGAAATGACGTATTGTTAGAGGTGCGTTTTATGCCTTCCGAGTACGCTTGCCTGCTGTCTTCCTTCATCACACGGACAGCTCCATATCCGGGAACGTAACCCACCGTGGTTTTCTTTTTAGCGTTGAACGGCTTACTTCGAACGTGCTCGTTTTCATCAGCATAAGAAAATATCTTCCCGGCCTTTCTTCTATTTTTCTCTTTCATTTTTTTGTATGTGGGAATCTTGTCCAAGTTATCATAGACGTGTGCAATGCTAGGGTGCATGTGCTTGGGACAGTACCCCCGGTCGTAGCCTGACTGACTCTGAACCAAAATATTGGAGGTAGTAGTTTGACCAAGATAGCCAAAATCTACATATGAATGCGTGCTGCTAGGATTAGCTCGCCCACAGTCTGCTGCGACTCCTTCAAGCCTCATGTCAACATGCCGAGCGTGGGGAATATTGTCAGGGTTTCTCTCGGAAGCATGTGTGACGGACGATGCTTGTTTGACATCATGGTTGGAAAACACTATCTCAATCTTTGACACCGGAGCAAAAAGAAGGGTCTCATTATCGGCATCCGACTTAAGATGTTCGTTTGTCTCTTCTTCGTCCATCGGTTCGAAGTCATCTTCATACATGAAATTGTTTTCATTGTGACAAGGTATTTTCTCGGTGATATGGACTTTGGTGCTGACAATTGGTTCTTTTAGTGCTATATTTTTTAATTCATCTTTGTTTTCAATTTTGCTGATTTGCTTTTTAGTAGCAATTTCAGTTTTCTTTGTAGACTTCGCAGTGAGAGCTCCTTTCCGTTCGAGTTTGCGCTTTGCTTCATAAGCTTTTCTTCTTTCCAGAGCATTCATCTGAGTATTTTCTTCTTCTTTTTCCCTGGTTTTGGGAGATATAAGCCTTGCTTTCTTTTTGGCTTTGTTGGCGATTCCATTCGGTATCTTGTTTTCTATGCGAGCTTGAGCTACACATTTCTCCTTGGATATTTCCTTTACATTATCCATTGCTCTATCAGTCGCAGGCTCTGTGACTTTTGGTGTGATGCTTCTTATAGGTATTTTGCTGGATCGACCAGATGAACTTCTCATTGAAGTCTGGGATAAGCTTGACGTTTTTGAAGCAAGTTTGTGTGACTTATTTTTTGTGTCATCAATCTTCTCTTCATTGTTCGTATCATCATTTGAAGGAGAAGCGCCAAGACCAACACTTAAAGTTGTAGACGACACTTGTGAAATGTTGCACAGTTTTCTCTCATCCAGCTTCATTTCATTGTCTGATTTGCGTTTGTATACTTCATCACTGAAATGCTTGCTTGGAGAATTCATTTTACTGTACATGATAATAGGCGAGGAAGCTTGTCTGACCTTGACCTCATTGCGTGTGACTTGTGCAACGTCCTTGACACGTGGCGTTCTGGTTCTGACCGGTATATGGCTTGCATTGCTTCGACTAGCGGCACACTCTTTTCCAATATTAGTGGATGACTCCTTGTTTTGTAGCCTTGATTGGTCCAGCAGTACAGTCTTAATATCCTGCTTTGAATCAGACTGTTTGGATTTTGAACGGTCTCGGACATTTTCAGAATCCCTGCCCTCAGTAGATCTTGGGGAACCCTGGATGCTCTGTGTAGAAGGTGAGGAGGTTTGCCTGATAAAGGGCGATGGAGTACGTGTACTTTTGTTCAAGCTGGATTCTAGAAGGCATCCTCTAGAACTGACACCGTTGGCTGATGTACCACGCTGTGCACTTGCTGGTGTTCCAGTCCTTGTCAAATCTCCAGATACCAGCCTGGGTGATCCTGAGGCGGACCCAATCTCTGATCGGGCGCTTCTTGCACGAGAACTCACACTGCTGCACTTGCTTGAGTTTCCAATTTCTTTGGATGATCTTTCACTCCTTTCGCCTGGGGACTTTGCTGATTTGACGCTTGAACACTCAAGGGTTGCTGCAGATACGACAGAAAGCCGGTCGCCATCAGCTGGGCTACAGCCATCGTTCTCTTCAATTCTTGATTCGTTGCTAGCAGAACTTCTCACACGGATACTCTTGCTTGAGTTTCTCCTCTCGTTCTTTCTTATGTTGAAAAAACTAGCTAGTTCGTAGACTGAATGCTCTGTATATGCTCTAGATACTGCAGAAGCTCTGTCACCATTAGATGATTTACCGCCATTGTTTTCTCCGAATCTTGATCCGTTGTTGGCAGACGATCTGCCACTAGCTGCAGCTGTTCCATCTTGATCGGTACTCCTTCGGAAACAGCGGCTTGAGATCTCGCTGTATACGCGAGCGGTCACGGTGTCTACAACCTCATCTCTAAGTACTCCGCTCCTTCTTAGGTCATTGCACATCTGGCTGCACACGCGCTCCATGATGGCCTCTACGGAGGACAATTCCTTAGTTGGTTTGGATGTGTCGCTTGTTCTCTTGCCACTGAATGTCTGAACATGACCATCTCTGGGCGAAGGAGTTCTGGGTGTCTCTCTAAAAGACCTGGGACTTTCTTCATTCCAAGCGATACCCGGAATGCTTATAGAACACTCCGACTCGATGAAGTTTGGTGTGTAACTTCCTTCCGCAGGAAATTCCATACTTAGATATAGATTTCTTTGACTGACTAAAATTTGATTAACTACAGGAAACAATCCGACCTGAAAGAAAAATAAGAGATGACATAGACTTCATATATTTAATATAATTTTTATTAAACCTATCTTCACTACAAATAATGATACTAAATCGTTGGGGAATTTCAACATGTACGTGTAACACAAGATACCAATAAATAGGCTTAAATTAACTATGAATGTTTACCACCTTTATAAGATTTAATAAGATTTGATACAAATGAAATTTTACTTACCAAATAAATTCGGCCCAGAGGTTGATAATTGAACTACTATTGTTATGAAATCTGCGCTACTATCCGATGCTTTGGGGTGAATTTCTCAGGTGACAGGACTAAGTGAATGGTTAGCCCAATTCTCAAGCTCTCTGATGAATACACTACGATCGAAATCGTACAAAGATTGGTAAAATCTGACGAGGCAGCGAGTTACCAACCGGCGGTTCCAAGATGACTTCTTAGAATGATTGTGACGTAGCTGTGATAAACTGATAAAGACATGACGTCAAACTATATTGTGACGTCATAGAAAATCAAGTCGAATCCTCTGTGTTGTAGCACAGCGTAATCTTTTTTTTTCCAGAGTAAATTTGTAACTTTATAACGTTATAAAAACTTCACATTAATAAAAATTACTTATATATACATGTACTGTTGTTTTTCTTCAATCATTATTTTAAAAAGTAATAACAAATAAGATTTTTTTTAATGTTATAACAGATAAATTGAATACCTTATTATTTGTCCAAGATTTTCTCTTCCTATTCAATGGACTGGTGACAATGAAACGTAATTAAAATGAAAACATAATTTGAAAGGTTTTCTTGAGTAGTTTCGGCAAAAGGGGATGTTAAGATGTAAATTCCATTTCAAAATGAGATGATGGGTACATGTAGAACCCTAAAACGTCATGTCATGCGACGTCAATGATTTAATTAATTAATAATGTTCTTTTATCATTATTTTTCTTACACTGTATAATAACAAATATTTTATCATAAAAGTCATTTGATTCTCTTAAATTTTTTGGTAGATGTACATGTAATGTTTTTCTTTCCCGAGAATAAATCAGTTTTTAAAAAAAACAAAATTTTAAAAAAAAGTTGATTCTTGTTGATTTGACAAATAGCAAGTAATTGATGATCGAGTTCGGATTAACATGCATTTATACTGTACATATTGAAAAAGAGAGAAAGGGTCTACATGAGAAGTTAATTGGTTTGATGAAGACATAACACTGTAATCAAATTAATAAGAATTCTAAACATGTTATTGCATGCGCGGATTCAGTTTTTATTTTTTTTGGGGGGGGGGGGGGGGGGGGGGGTATTTGCTTAGGAAAGGGGGTCAAAGTATAAGACCTTTTTTCAAGCATTAATTTTTTTAGAGGTGGGGGCATGACTACATCTAGTTCCGCCTGTTGTATTGGTATATCCCCTGTAAGTAAAAATGTGCTGGGAGCTGTGCATGAATTCAATTTTCTCGTGAAATTAATTATGGACAACCCTTCGTCATACAGATAGAAAATAGTCTAAATGCATTCATTAACACTGAATGAAATGTATATAGGCGATAACGATTGGGGAAGGATAAATAATTTCGTTTTTCAAAGGTTCCCGATCCCCTTACATTTAGAAGTTTTACATCTTGTTTAACATGTTTTTTATGCACCTGTACTTGCATAAATGATGACCATCTATTTTTGACAGAAAATATAATTAATAAACCCTATTCATAATAATAAATATATGATTTATAAAATATAATTTATAAACACTGTTTTAATTTTGACAATTTATGTTTTCTCGATTGCCGTTTTGGTTTATTGTATGACATTTTAGACATACTCTAACCTACATACATCAAATCTTAATCTAGGGGGGGGGGGTGTTATCCCCTGTCCCGATGCGACATGTACATGTCTGATTTTAACACAAACAATGTAACTAACTATTGAAGACCCGCGTGCGTTGCGTTGAAATTGTCTGTTTCGTCATTGTCTGTTTCAGCACAGGCGGAGAAAGTATAACAGTAACGCGTTGGGCTTTTGAACGTTATGCTTTTGGGGTCGAGCGTTCGTGGCCTATTGTAGGCGCGTATATGATTTTCTTTGCCGTGTATTTCGGTATAGTATGCTTTTATCCTACATTAACCCCATTGTATTCAATGCGAAAATAGATGAGTATTGAATATACAGAGAAAAACTGACAAGACGCAGAATACAGTTTCAATCCTATAACAAAATGTCCAATCCCCGTTTTCTGTGTACAAGTATGTATAGGAAATTAAGAAAGTTTTATAAAACTTCACAGTTTCTCCGATGCCATATGTGGTGCATGGACATCTTGAAGACAAATATTTAGGGGTTTGAGAATATTTATTAAGCGTTCAATGAATAACTTGTTAACATGCACATAAGTAAATTCACTCACAATACATTACAAAGATTCAAAATATCAGAAACAATGGTATGAATATTATAGACAATTCACAACTACAATACTATCATAAAGTTCATCAGTCATCTGTTCATAGTGAAAAAAACAATTAGTCATCAAGAACAAATCTCTACAAACGTCCAGATATTTCCCTCTACATCTGTCATCTGTTGTTCATCCCCAGTAAATTTCTAGTCTACAAAGAAGAAAAAAAAACATCAAATGAATAATATAAGACTATTTGCAGTCTCCAGAAAAATCTGACACCATATTCTATATACATGTACTTACAATTCATACAATCTTTTCCTTAATATGAAATGAAGACTTGGTGTTTTCAAATCAGTTTGGTCCAAAAGACTGAATCTGAAAAATCTAAACTTTTATTACCAATGTGGTTTTGTTGTTGTCAGCACTCACTTTCAATCCAACATGTATGTAATATAAATCTCTCTCTCTCTCTCTCTCTCTCTCTCTCTCTCTCTCTCTCTCTCTCAAAATCTTTAATACAAAGTCAATCAAAGCCCTATCAACAAATCTACATGTATATCCCAGACAATAATTATAAGCCTCTTATAGACTTTTTCTCTTTTTCTCAATTTTTAAGGTGAAATAAAAAAAACATTGTCAAGTCAGCTACATGTAGCAATGTCTGTATTGAAATATCTATCTTATAAGTTTGGATTGAAAATTGCATAAACTGTTGCTTTACTGTATTTTCTAAAAGTCCTCATCAAATAAAGGTAATATAAATATGGTAAACAAACACATACAAAAATAATTTTATGAAATGTATGGGGGTGCTTTACTTGTCATTTGTGTTAGGATCAGTTGGTTTTGGAATTGTAGGAACTTGACTCACCATTACACAAAATCCTTTAGCACCTTCTGATAAAACTTTATTGGTTTCTTGAAGCTGAAACAGATTAAAAATTTCTTCAGTATAAACACATATACTGTATACAAGCCCATTCAAACTGAAATAACTTTTATAGATATTAAAATACATGTTATTTATTGGGAAAAACCCTTAAAATTCACCTAAGAAAACATACATGTTAATCGTATGCTTTGTAGTACAAAGTTTGTACATTAAGATAACTTTTTTTATTATACTTTCATTTAAAATACTGAAATCTGATTGGCTTAGATGCAGTTGATAATCCATTCTATTATCCTCAGGTTTAACAACATACTTGGCAACGGGTAACACTATATAAATTATAGTGCCTGTTTGGGAGGGTAACAGTGAAATTGACACCCTTCGAAAATTATTGTCAACCTCCGCTTCACGTCAGTTGACAATGATTTTCTTGGGGTGTCAATTTCATCTGTTACCCTCCCAACCAGGCACTATTTATATAACAGCAAATGTGTAAGAGAAAAAAGGGACATTTCTGGGAGATGTCAAGAGAATTTGATATTTTCCTGCACTTGAATATTTTATAAAAGTATTTTCTATAAATGGCAAATATCATACCTATATACATAATTTTTTTAAATCTTCATAATTTTGACTAACTACAATCAGGGACGTACGATAGTATATACGTCCCTGCTACAATAATGTGTCTTTCTGTTATACCAGGTATATTTTTTTTATTTTTATCTGGCAGAATAGAGATAGTCCTCAACCACACCCCCCCCCCCCCTCACAAAAAAGGGGGAGGCTTAATTATTCATCATTGTATATAACCTGATTTTACAATGTTTACTTACCATAGTTAATAGAAGATAAAATAATTTCCTACTTACTTTTTACTGAAAGTGTATACATCAACTTGATAGGAAATGCTTCACAGATATTTCTTAGAATTCCAATGAACCCAATTTCTTACATTTCTGCCTATGTGCCCGGCACTGACCACATCCTCCAGCCGGTTCTCCAGGAAGTTCCAGGTGTCTGTGTAATCCTCGGACCGGTCCTGGATCAGGTAGATCTCTGTGCTCTTGTAGATGGCGGCCAGCGACCCTCTCTGACCACATCCTCCAGCCGGTTCTCCAGGAAGTGCCAGGTGTCTGTGTAATCCTCGGACCGGTCCTGGATCAGGTAGATCTCTGTGCTCTTGTAGACGGCGGCCAGCGACCCTCTCTTGGTGTACCAGTTAAACTGTCAACCAATAATAACCACATATGATAATGTATTTTAAACTTTGGAAGCATTTGAATATGTCATATTACATTTAGCTGGATAGAACGACAAGAAATGCCTAAGCATATTTTTTTAACCCTCTCCAAAGATTGAACAAATGTCAATATAGTGCACCCTTCAATTCTTCACTGTACCAATATTGTTTTTATTTAATCAATATCTTTTTATTTCATAGTCAACTATTTCGGCAAAAAATCTGATATTAGTGAAAAAAAAAACAGCATTGAGCCATTTATGACTTATTTTTTTTTTTTAGAAAAGTCAAAGTCCCATGTCTAGGGTAGAGACAAAAAGTTGTTTAATTTCCTACCCCGTAATAGCTTACATCATTGGATTGATCCCCAGTATAGAACCAGATATCATCAACGACTCGACTCAAGTTTGTCCAGGATTGTACCGCATTCTGGGGCAATGTCTGTATCGCCATGGCCTGTATAATTTATGTACAATGTGTATGCATAAAACCTCAAATAAGAAATTAACCGACATATCATTTGAAATTAAATTTATTCATTCCTGACTAATTTATTTGACTGATTTGAGACACAGAGAAGGGGTGCTTCTCTAAAATCTTGATGGCATGATTCAGAGTCATTTCAACAAGAGATTGGTATATGTAACTACCAAGTTTATTTTATTAAAATAAGCTGTCAAATACTGATATTAAGTACCTTTTTCTGATTTGTTAAGAGAAGCTCACCGTTATTCACATACTTTTGAAATCTGAAAGGTTTTTTTTCAAAGGTCTGTTTCATTGTGCAAATTTGACACTGCTTCAACCGAAATAAAATAGATACTATTGTCATTGCGATCACAGTATTCATAGTTATTAGCTAGTGACTACAAAGTTACTGGGCTGCGTTCAAGATCGTAGCTGCTACGTAGGGATACGTAGTTGAACGTAAGCTAGCCTAGCCGCTTCGTAGATATTCGTAGCCTAAATATTTAATGCTAAGCATCAAATTCAAGATGAAAACCTTAGTTAACACTTTGTAATAAACAAGAAATATATTTATTTAGTGATATTTTAATCCTCCTTTAAGTTATAATGAATTTTAACATGTATATTTCTGCTTGAAATTAATGAATTATATCAATGTAAATAGCCTTTAGTTGAATATTTCAAACTTCAAATCTGAGACCTAGTGGTCCGTTCAATAGACCTAGCTATCTACGACCTAGCGGCTAGGCTAGCTGCTACGATCTTGAACGCAGCCCTGGTAACCACAATTAGACCCCCCCCCCCCCATCAAATTGAAGTTTGACAAATACTGCCCAAAAGTCCAACCTCGTGTTAAAAGGGTTCTACTTAGGCACGTGAACAGACCACTTTTTTTGGTATATATATGCATAAATTCATTATTTTATTAAAAATTCACAAACAAAAATATTGGTCATTGTAAATATTTTAGATTCACTTGTCTGAATTTGGTATCATCCGTTAATGAAATGCTTACCTGTGGCCATTTATCAATGTATGGTAAGATCAAAGGTGGTTTTCTATGGCGTCATGTATAAATGAACCTGTCTTGATTTTTCTGTGATAATAAAAAATATTCTCAATTGAATAATATGAAAATCATACAAACAATTTCACTCAAGTTTTATATATGTCATCAATTAAATAATACCCTTTCATTAGTTGTACAAGAAAGGGTATGCTTCTTTTTATCTAATGGGAGCAATTTTTTTGATATCATAAGTATTCATAACAATTTAACAGGTATTTGAATACATCAATTTCATAAAATAATCTTTTATCTACACAATTGGAATTTCTTCTTCCTCTTGTAACAAATATATACAGACTTACTCATGTTTTTCTTTTGATTCTTTGACTTTGTGTTTTAAATAAAATTCCAATTCTTTATCACTCTCTTCATGAAAATAGAACACTAATTCTGCCCCACCCCTGGGTAACATCCAGTGGACCACAGGTGGCATTTCTATAAGGATTAAATGCCTGGAACAGATAAAAACATCTATACACAATGCACTCTCTAAAAAAATTAGATCTTCATACTGATCTTTTACCAATGTTTGACAGGATACATGTATTTTTCAGACAAATTTTTGAAACAATGTAACAGATTCAGTGTACCTGCCAGTATAAGATATTGAGAATGAGGTTTCATTATTAGAGTTATCTTTCTTAGCTTATTTTAATATTCAATAGGGCAAGTTCTAGATAAAAACTGGTTTAGAGCTAGTCAGTGACATTCTAGAGGTCATAACAAGTATTCTTGATTTCCATTGGTAATTCTAGGGTCAAATTCCTAGAGAGTTCAGTCTGTATTTTATATTATGCAATTCAACTCTAGCACTCTCTTGGTTTAATATATTTCAAGTTATTTTTCATTGGACACAATGATGACCTTGGAAAGTCAGAGCCATGTATTGCTGAGCATACAATGTCTATGTTAGTAATAGTAACCTAAGTCCACAATTTGTGTGTTTAAATTATAGCAAATTTGAACCTCAATAGCAGTGTTTTGTTTATCTGATGACAAATTAAATCAACGGTTACATTATGACTTGCATCCAATTTTATTCTTCAATCAGATTCATGTATATTTTGAATAAAGCATGAAAATGACCTCATTTTCCATGACCGTCAAAGTCAACAGTAAATTTTCAAGGTCACTGATCATGCTTCAAGTTAAAAACTATCACATCAATAATTATAGAGATTAATTGGGTATCATTAAATATAATCACCCTTTGATATATACAATGACAATGAACTTTATTCTCAATAAACTGTGTTTACAGTGTAGAGAAAATGTATACAAATTACATTGTGAAGAAGGATTAGTACATTAAGGTCAAGATCTAGTAAATGATTCCAGAGTGTCTTTTTGGAGCTAGAACCATTATGACGTCATAATTGATTTAAAGAATCTTTTCCTGTACTTTACGGCTTTAAAGAAATTATGTAGGAAATTAGACAATTTCATGACATTCTATGTTAAATCATGGGAAAAGTAATCCCGATACCTATATTCAATTTGACATCATTTTAAAGAGGAGTTCAAGAGCTTGTTTAATTCCATTTTGGGGGAGACTGAAGGCATTCTGGATATATTTTATTAGTAAAAAATGGAAAAAAACTCCGACATTTGTTCTTTATTTCCTTCATATTTCATTGAAAATGATGGTTTAAAACATGATTTCTAAAAGTCTTTACCAAAAATTTTAGCCCGGTACACCCTTTCAAACAAAGCTATTGTTATGAATCATCATTGAAAGAGTTTTTATCTTAAATTTTATAAACCTGTAGGCACCTTTCATTTACTAGATCTTGACCTTACAGTCAGTTCAAGCATATCTTTTACAACATTCACCATATCATTGCATAGCATTGAAATCTCATAGCATATCATTGGAATCTCATACTATAGCATACAATCTCATAGAATCGCATTCGCCATACCATACCATAGCATACCATAGCATACAGCATTCCTTTAGCTCGGTTTTATATATTTTTATTTGAAAAAATAGTTTACATAATAGATTTATGGTAAACTTGGGCTTCTTATTATTTTACTTCGAAATATGTTGAACTCTTCAGTGTCTGGAGTCGTTTTTGTTCAAATTTCATAGCATACCATAGCATAGCATACGATATCATTAAGCTCTTCATTTCAATTTCTCATAGCATAGCATACAGATCTCATAGCATAGCATACAAATCTCATAGCGTTGCATTAAAATCGCATACCATAGCATAGCATAAAATTGTAAAAGATATGCATGAAATGACTGTAACCAAGAGGGCTAACTCTCTCAATAATTGTACATGTATTTATAAATTTACAAATCTTGATAAGTTGTTTTTTGTTTGATACATTAAATGATGCTTCAAATTCTAAAACATTTCATTTTGGGTTTGATATAAAATATAATTTTGGTAAATACATGTATCTAGCATCAATTATACAAAAATCAGAACAGTTAAACAAATAGCGGAATTCATGTCCAATTTCATTACAAATACGTAATTTACAAGTTCTATTTTCTTTTGAAAAATTGAACCATCTTCCTGTCTCAGTAGGTAGTTTTGCATTACCAGTTTAAAAAATACAATATTTCTTCCATAGTTTTGTTGGCAAATTCAAAAAATATTCTGCAAACGCCAATGATTGATTAAACAGTCTGTAATTATACTTTTTGGTGAATTTTGTACATCACTATACCATGTTTGTTTGAACTGATCTAATAATATGCTGCGAACTTTCATTTTTAACCAAGGAATATTTATATAATTTTCTTGCCATGAATAGGACAATCCACAATCATCTAAAATTCTTTGCAAATATAAATGTATATATGTATAATGTATATTCTTTGAAAAAAAACCTACATATTTCATGTATTACATATATTTAAAACATGAATTTGTTGAAAACAACAAACCTGCTACTATTGCTTTTTTTGTCCAGCCACAATGGACAAACGAGGATTTCAATGTATAAGGAATTAAATTCAACTCAAGTTTGAATAATATGACAAAAAATTAAATGTGGATTATGTCCACATAACGTTGCCTACACCAAGTAAAGAGTGGTTAAAACAACTGGAAAAAAACTTTTTCCAATTCATTTGAAATGAAAAAAAATGATAAAATATCAAGAGCATTATTAATTCAGAAGTATACTGATGGGGGGCCCCAAATGGTACATTTAGATTCCTACATCAAATCACTGAAACTGTCTTGGTTCAGGAAAATTTTACAATCAAAAGATAATTTACTGAGTACTCTCTATAGCGTAATTACAAGAAGCAATATCTAAACTTTTCTCTCAAATAGTATCAACAACTTATTTTGGAAAGAAACTTTAATATTATATAGTGATTACATTGACATAATACGAGGGTCAATTAAAACATACGAAGACAATGTGGCTTTCCATCATATATTTTTCATGAAAGTCATACTTAACAGATTAATCTGTGCACCAACGCTTATGTTATTGATATGTGAAGTTTTAGTTCATTTGATGAAACGGTATTTTTGTTACCCCTTTTTAAAAACAACATGTTTTGTCACCACGGCGCACGGTAACGTTCAAAACATGACGTCAAGATTAAACACGCACAGTTTATACATATACCCATCTTTATATCACGCTTAGTCTCTTGTGCCTTTCTCCTTACAATTTAAAATGGCACTGAATAACTTAACAGCTTATTTGCACACATTTGTTCCAGAATCATAAGTTAGTTCTTCAAAGTTTTCATTTTCTAACCGTGTATCTCTTAGTTCACAGTAAGGATAACCCTGAACGTCGATTGACGTTACTTAATTATTGTTTGACCAAATATTTACAGATATTCTACTCTCTTTCAGACTTTTTTTTTATTCAAAATACACTTACCACCACCCCCACAAAATTTATTACAGTTAAACACAAACGTGCAAATAATTGATGACTTATTTTTTGCACCATAGAGTATTTTCACATCGTTTGTCGGTTTTTTCCTAGGTTAAATCCATTTTGTTTGTACCTCTCGTTTCGCCGTGACGTCCGGCGACGTCGATGTTTTTAGTCAATTCTAAAGAGGACTACCTGTCATTAGTTACAAATTTCTGTTCGACAAAACAATATATCCCGTCAATATTTGGAACAAGGAATTCTATGACTATACTTAATGTGAGGTTTTAATATTATTTGGTTTTCAGCCCAATTTTTAGAGATATTACTTTCAACATTATATGGTTTATTGTTGACATAAAACAAATGTTGACCGTGCGTCGTGACATCATTTTTGCAGGATTTGATTCTAAATAATTCTTAGAAATAAAGGAATTTATTAGGGCTTTTCGACTTTCGGTCGAAAAGACCTATTGTTTTTGTTCTGTTTTATTATTATTATTATTCTCGACAAAGTTTCGTCAGCGATTTTTTGGAAACGGAACAGAATAATAAAAATTTAAAGTTGGATTCTTTTAGCAATTGTTTAGTTCTCCCGTATGTCCCTTTTTGGACTTCTGGTCTATAAACTTCCGGTTTACACATGCAAAAAAAATAAAAATTAAAAGGACCTTTGTATCTATTTTATTTTTTTATAAAAAACTATGAAATTTTGGATTTAGATACTTCATTGTTTGATATACAAAATTGTAAGCGACAACTTTTTTCTATCTCTTGCTGTTTTTGAGATATTATACTTCAAACTATGAAAAAAGGGGGGATGAAAAAAGTAAAAATTGAAATAACCATCAAAATTGTTGAATGAGGAATGGGAAATGTTAAAACTGTCATATTTATCATATATTTAAAGATTCGTTTGAAACCATTGAGAACTTCCGGTTTTATAAGTTGATTAAAAATCGTCTATGGGTGTTTTAACGAGGCTAGGGGGTGGCTGCCATATTAAAGCGTTTTCATCTCTACACAAAAAAGATTTTCACTTTAATGTTTTATAACTCTTACATCGTACTGAAATTGTTTTTGAAAAAAATGGATATGATGGTACTGAAGCATTATTTAATGAATCAATTGATGGTAACCAAGGGATACAAGATGCCAAAAAATCATTTTAGCTTTTTTTCAGAACCTTTTTACTATTCAAAGGGAGGTAACTTGTAAAACTCTAAATATTTTGTTCAAATATTTTCTTTCTTTTTATTTTTTTTTTTTAATTTCACCATCAAAAATCTTTTTTAATGCTCAATCTTTATTACATATGTAATGATTATTATCATGTTAAAATTTGGAAATAATTTTGTGGCCACTTTTTTTTCTTTACATATTTGCATTTGTGTGTCAAATATATTTTTTGGTAAAATTGTAAAATTTTATTTATAACAAATAATGTTGAGTTTTTGTTATTGTGTTTATTTTAAGTGATGTTATTGGTATCTCATTTTGGCCTTAAATAATTTTCATATATTTTTCATATTTTTTTTTTTTTTACATAATGTACAATTGTTTCAGATGCAATAAATGATAAAATTAACGATGATTGTGATGTGGTCTTTCACATTAAAATGTAAATTAAGAGTATATGAGACATTTCTGCAAATTTGGTGAAATTTGGAGACAATTTTTTTGGACCCCCCAGCCTCCTTAATGTTAGACTGAATTCACGCGTGCCACGTTTTCTCAAACGGTTTTCAAGTAAATATTTTCATATTTAATTTCTATAATGAAGGACCAAATACACAGACCGGAAAAGGTTTTGGGATTAAAATTTTGAAAAATAAGGGATCTAGAGGGGTCAAAGTTGAAAACAGCCCTTTAGCTGTATCTTTTTTATTTTTCATCCGATTCTTAAAATCTTTTCAGTTTATTGTTCAGAATAAAGAGTTCTATCTTAAAAATATGGTCCGTGGGGCCACTTTTTGACTCCTTATAGGGGTTTGGAAGGCTAAAATATAATAACCTTTTTAAATTTCAAAAAAAAATTTCAGTAAGAGTTATCTCGCTTTGCTCTAAGAATTTACATCATAAGTACTAAATGCATACCAAGTTTTGTGTCTGAGAAATGAAAACTTACTTTAAAATGATTTTTTAAAAATATTTGTCTGGAAATTAGAAGTGTAGCTACTTGTTAAATTCTGGAGTTATCTTTCTTTTAACATTGCACTACCAATTAATTCCTATCTAAGCATCTGGTTATACCAAGGCGTTCAGAAATTTTGGAAATATGTTCGAGATGATTTTTTTTTAGACATTTTTAATTAAAAAGGGATAATGGGGCTGTCGAAAAGCCCTTACTTTTTGTTGAAGACAAAAAAAGTTCTAGTTAACTTTGTTTTGCAAATTGTTTGAAACTATTGCTAAATTATGTCTTCCAAATTTAGTAATGATATGACGTTATGTAACATAGCTATGACAAAAGTCTTCGTATTTTTTGATTGACCCTCGTACATAAATCATTGGATGCACAACACATTCCTGCCTGGTTTAATCCTCAAATCAAAATTGATAAAAAAAATCGCTGTTTTTTTGAAAGTTTATATAAGAAAGGCTTTATGTATTTGTCTAATTTTTTTAATGATCTTGGAGAGTTTATCCAGCTTGGTGAATTTGGTGTTAAGCTGCCATTTACCACTGTACTTGGATTTAAAAAAAGCCATTTGTCTACATATTAATGACAACTATTATGTTTATAAGAAATTTCCTCTCCTACAAGCATCTATAAATATTTTACAAAAAAATAACAAAGAAGTGTATAATGTGTTTATTCAAGATATCCATTTTTGTGCTAAACATGAACATAAATGGGAAACTTTACTTGAGTTAGATGATACATTTAGTTTGAAATCAAAGTATAATGCACTTTTTAATTGTACAAAAGACAGTAAACTATTATGGTTGGAATATAGGATATTCCATAGAATTCTAGGAACAAACAAATATTTAATTGCGAAATTACATGCAATAACAAATGCAATCTTTGTACAAAAGAACCTGAGTCAATTGAACATTTGTTTTTTTATTGTCATAAGAGTAAACAATTATGGGTGCAATTAGAGTAATTTTTGTCATTTTATTGTCATTTTGATATAAACTTCTCAAGTGAAGTAATATTTGGCTATACAAGAGAAAAAAACGATATTGTTAATATTTTGATATTATTAACAAAACAATATATTTTTTACATTTCAAGGAGAAGTTCTGATCTGCATATTAGCGATTTATTGAAATCAATATTGGCATATTATTTGGTAGAGAAAAAGTTGTTTGCAATAAAAATGAGATGTGATTAATTTATTACTAGGTGGAAAACTATTGAGAATCTTATTGCAAACATTCATGTTAATTATTTTTAATCATCTCCATATGCTTACTTGCTATAATGGGCATTACACATATATCTATATCAACTTGTAATTTTGACATGCATCATAGACTGCAGTAACCCATTAGTAACCGTGGTAAATGTACATTTAGAATGAGTGTGAGGGTTGAAGTTTGTGTTCTGTCTTTTTGGTGTGTTTGTCTTTATATATAGAACTATTGTATTGAATGGTTATATTCATAGAAATAAAGCATGGAGAAAAAAAAATTTCATTCTGGAGTAAGAAAAAAATTAAAATCTTGTAATGACGATCACCTCTCTGCTTTAAAGGGGCATGGCCACGATTTTGGTCAAAAATATTTTTTTCGATTTTAACTGAAAATTCCAGTTTTAGACCTAAAATAAACGTGTTAATCGTTAGAAACTGCTTATTTGTGCTTTAAATGAATAATAAGGTAGACAAACCAGCTTTAAAAAGATTTTCTACTGGTATATTGAGCTATGTTTTAAACAAAAAACAGGGCACGAGCCTTGTTGACATGACGAAGAATTGTGAGCCCTGTATCTTGCTTAAAACTCAACGACTGGCACCCAAATTTCATTTGATCATTAGAAATGCATTCCTAAAGCACTGCAAATAATAATCAAAGGCCGGAACGGCCACAAAGGCGTCGAGCTGACATTTTCTTTTATATAGATTGATAAAATGATATCAATCATTTGAATTTTTGTACTAATAGTCTTATATCAAATTATACATATTAGAATAAATAAAAAGTAAATGAATTATGTTTTGTGTTCTTTAAAAACAAATATCAGTATATTTCCATATAAAATAGGTTGTGATGCGTTTATAATACAATAACTCATCATGGTTACAAAAATCAAAGAAATTTCAAAGTTAAAAAAAAATTATATTTTCTTTCTGCTTCAAACAGGCTTTGAACAATTTTCAAGGTGAAAACATTAATTACAGTGTGTCTCTAATTATAATAATAAAACATACTTTTATTTATTTCAATTCCCGTTTGAAACACGATTACCTGTGGTATGGTTGTTTACAAACAAATCCACAACACGTGCTATTTTAAAAATGCTTGACCAAACCGACTGCATTATCGTGTTTATTTATTGCAACAAAATCACTAGATATGTTTATCGCTTACATTCATTTTGGAGGCCGTGCCTGATAACAAATACATTTACATATCAAATTTTATTTCTATCGGGCACGGTCTCCAATTAAAATGTAAGCGATAAACTAAAAAAATATTTAGTGAATGTTTACACCTTATTGTATTCATCCGCCATTCTTGATTAGGCAAATTTATACTTATGCAAAGAGTTAACAATAACCAGGGAGGCAAAGTTGGATTTTATGTACACAATGTAGTTGAATAAATGAAATAAAAATCTTGTAATACGTTTAATACTTTAAGGAACTTATTTTTTGTGCGCATTTAAAAGGCGGTGCAGAGCATGAATTTTTGGACGATTGCCAATCCAGACGATCGCTAGAAGGCTGCCGAGCATTAGCTCGACGCCTTAAAAACAGAAAAATAAAATTTGACCAAAATCGTGACCATGCCCCTTTAAATCTTCCAAGAAGGACTATGAAACCTATAATTTTGTTGAAAAACGTAACGATCATAATAGATTGCATGACCCGATATTGAAAAGGTGCAAGACTGATAGGAAATAATTTTCCCATTTTCGTTAACTCTTAAGATAGGTCAATGTGTATGTTTTCGTAGATAAACTAAAAAAGATGGGTAGTATACAAGTTCTGTTTAAAACAACTTCTCATCCCCATCCCCAGGGGCCAGCCAGAATCTCTCAGATTCCTTATTTAAGTGGAGCAATTGAACAAAAAAACACAACCATTGGTATTTTACCTTTCTACTCCCTTTACATGTTTTAGTTTTTCAAAATCCAACCATTGTTGTTAAAGCCTACATCATTATTTGGCATTAATCCTACAATTATTTTATTACACATACCGCTTATCAGTGATTTTGGCTAGCCAATTAACAAGTCTATTTGTTTATTTAGAAAGTTCAAAAAACTGTTTTGGCTGTTTTGTTTTAAATAATAACAAGAGAAAAGCTGTCAATGTGACAGCAAACTCCAGGGTTTTCTTTTTTGTGAACAGTATCCATAACTCATTTGCCAACCCTGAATTGATTAATACTACCTATACAGAGAAATGGGGTACTCTATATGCAATATTTTTGCCAAATGATCAGAAATTAAAATTCTAGCAATATGCACACCTCTGATATATGTACCATTGATCTGCAAAAGAACAACTTCCTATCTTAAAAACTATAGAAGGAGTTAATTTGAATTATCCATACAAATTGAATAAGCAATAAACAAAATAACTCTTATTAAAAATAGACACACAAAGATATGCAAATAAATAATAATACACTATTTGCATTTAATTCAAAATATGATTGACGAACCTCCAAAATATGGCCATGGTGCCACACTCAGTAAATAAAAAGTTGGCGTACACACTTGCATAACGAGTGTATATAAAAAACACCATTGATATATATTTCGATTAAGTTTATAACCACTACAGACACTTTTGAACTCCATAAAATGCTAATACATTTCACTAAATTATTCTGTATATTAAACATTTTTATCATTTTCACATAAAAAAATATTTAAATTTATATGCATTGAATAAAATACAAATTAATGGTTATTCCAGGCATCACACTCTCTCGTTTCAACCCTGAATACTCTTAATGTCATCAGCGAAGTGAGACTCCATATAAACTTGTTAAACTAGTTAAACAACTCTCAAATATTATAATAGGTAAATTAAATAATTTCACAAACAGGTCTCATATTGCTGATAATCATGATAAAATAGAAAACAACTAGATAAATGTTTAAAATATACTTTTGATAAGCTTTATGTAACATAATCTCTATTAAAAACAAAAGAATTCGTGTAAAACAGAAACTCCATGGAATAACCATACAGGAAAAAATATAGCATACAATTCAGGCAAAAACAGTGTATTGGTTTGACCATTACAAAATAATTAGACCCAGCCTCGTTAAGTCAAGCTCATTACCCCTTACCAACAGGCTTTTTGGGGTTTTATATGAGCAAGATTAAACCAATAGGAAATGATTTGTGGTCTAAAACTGGATCTTAAAGAGATCTGACTTGACTTTCACATTTGACCTTGAAACTCAATTTAAAGTTGCTGCACACTCTTTACCAAAAAGCTCTGTTCACGTAAAGTATGAGCCAGCTATGGCTAAGTCTAATATGACCTTGACCTAGAAATGTCAGTCAAGATCACTGCACAACCTTAGATCAAAGGCACTTTGTTGGTGAAGGATGAGCCAGATTGGATCAAGGGGAGAATCCATAGGATTTTTCATATAATTCTGCTATGACTTCACCTTAGACCTAGAAACTTGGTTCAAGATCACTGCATACCCTTTGATCAACGGCACTCTATTGGTGAAGTATGAGCCAGATTAGGCCAAGGTAGAGAAGATATGCCCTAAACAAGTGATCATGGACAGACAGACGGATGGATGGACAGACAGACTGATTACTATAGGATGCCCACAGAGCGAGGCCCTCATAAATAACCCAGTCGTTTAAAGAGAAATAATTTAAACTTTGAGAAAGAGACTTTGTGAAATTACTGTATAAATGAGTGAAATAGAGAGATATAGAAAACAAACCCCTTAAATAAGCTATAAAAATTATGGTAAAACTAATATTTACAAAAACATGAAATATAGAAAGTCATAGTTTTCTATGTTTCCTAAAAATAAAAATAAATTTCAAACCAAGAATAGGGCTAATTTGTTAAGGCAACATGTCTGTGAACCAAGGCTCACTAGTAAAACCTCTGCTCTGATGTGAATATACAAAATAAGCAAAGCCAACGTTTAACAGGAAGATACAAAAATAAGATCCCACCAAATAGCATGCGTAAACAAAGAATGTTAAAATTACAAAATCTGCAAAGAATAGTTGGTGAGAAACCTTTGACGAAAATTTGTTTGAAAATTAAGCTAAAAATAAACAAAGTCTTCATTAAACAGGATGTTGACGTATGATTGATACAAAAATGGATCCCACCATATGGCACTCCTAAGCAAAGAGTGCATTAAAATTTCAAGCACCTGCAATTAATAGTTGCTTAGAAAAATACGACAGAAATTTTTGTTACAGACAGACAGACAACAGAAGGACGGACGGACGGACAGGCAGACAGACAGACACACAAGGGTAAAATAGTATACCCCCATCTACTTCCGAGCGGTAACTTTGAACTAAAGATACATATTGTCACACTAAACCTATTGAATCTACCAACATAATATTACTGTTCAATGGCACGTTCTCTGTTTACAAAGCAGTTCATTTATTAAAAGGCTCTTACATTTCTTTTGCCCCAATAAAACGAATGTCTACAAAACGTGTTGCACCAATTAAAAATACATATACATCCGCCCTACATAATAACTTTTATTATTTTTTAACTAAGAATGCTTCAACACAAGTTTCTTCTTTTCTGACTTAACAGTTTTGAGAGGATTTTGGAAATAATGCTAACAAATTTTCAATAGTTCTTTATTATCTCCCCCTTCAAAGAGGGTGTGACCCTTCATTTTCCTTTTCACCCAATGATGCATTGTGCCAAGTTTGGCTGAAATTTATTGCCCAGTGGTTCTAGAGAAGAAGTTAATGTAAAACGTTTACAGAGATAGAATGATGCCAGACAAAAAATAATCAGAAAAACGCACTTGAGCTTTGAGATCACTTAGCTAAAAACTATTGAATGTTGTTTATTTCATTGTTTATTGCATATTTTCGCATATCCCTGGCTTTGTTTCAGCACTTTTCCTTGACGCAACAAGATCTTGCAGTGTTGATTTGATGAAAAGTTCTTCTGCTGCACCTACACGTTTTTCTGTTGAGGAACCATTCCGACAAAAAAGTACATACTCATCTTTCACTTTCATAACTTGATTTTTAATCTTTTTCAAATTTACTTTAAAATAAAAAGTTTTGCATATTTCTGTTGCAGGTTCTATATCCACTTCAATCACATAATGAGGGATTGATTCATTGGGTATTTCAACTATAACAAAGTTTGGGTCTGAAATGCAGTGAAATGCAGTTTCAGCCATTTCAGAGTAGAAGGCTCCAGAGTTTAAAATTGCATCTTTAAGGTTGTCCGTATACGCACTTTTGGTGTCATCACCAATTTCAGTTATTTCAAAACCTACTACTTCTCCATGAAGGTACTCTTTGCCAACAGAATCTGCTACACCAAAGTAGATGGTTCCATTTACTCTAGAATTAAGACAAGCAGAGGCAAATTTCAGAGTTTCTGTCTGAAATTTTATGAATCTGTACTCTTTTTTATTCTTAATGCACGTAAAAAGGGATTTAAACTCCAAAGCCCTTGAAGACACTTTTCCACCACATTCTGGTTGATTCAAAATACTTCCCACTTGGTATTTCACATTTTCCGTGCTTTCTTTGAATTTTCTTGGATACTGAATGTTAATTTGTTTGGTTTTAGCTTCTTCTGCTTCCCTTACATGTAGATGATTTATAGGATAAATTTCTTCATTCCCTACACTTTCTTCCTGAACAGAAAGTACTTTATTTTGATATTGAAAAGAATATTCATTTTTCTCTTTGCATTGAAAATTGTTGCTTAAATTCTTGTTGATCTGTCTTTCAAAGCCTTTAGAATAATTTTCTGGGTCAAAAACAAATAATGCCTCTGATGTTCTGAAGTCAAAAGAAAACGGTTGTGGTCTTGCAGGATCATTTGATAAATGCGTGACAAAACACTTTTCCTTACTTTCAAAAATGTTCTTGGTAGTTAATAAAACACAACATTTTAAAAAACCGTGTATGACCTCCCAGTCATTTTCCATAACATATAAAAAGTTACACTGGTTTTTAGGCATATCATTTCCCCCACTGAAGTTATTTCCTTGATCTTGTGTTAGAAGGTCAAGCCACTGAGACCGGTTACTTTCGTGTATTATTTTTTCCCAGAGAATTTTTTGTTGTGCTTTTTCTTTAAATTCATCTTTTTCGCATACCAGAAAAAATGCAAATTTTTTCTCAAACTCATCATTAGGATTTGTCAATGATCCATAAATAAAATACATCATGCATGGCTTGAATACTTTGCATTCGATTATTTCATCTAACGACAGCATTAGGCGAAGCAATTTTTTGTACTTGTTTGCAGACAATTCATTAGAACTTTCTTCTTGCACAGGATGTTGTAGTTTGGACTTTGATATACTATAATCCATGCTTCTGGTTTCTTTTGTAATTGATTTTGAAATGGCTTTTTGGACCCCCTTTTTCTCATCACTAAAAGGGTGGTAAGTATGGGTTGGTACTTTAAATCTCTCGTTACGCATTATAATGGCTTTTCTAAAGTAAATGCCATCTATGTCCAAATCATGAAAGTCACTTTGAAATGCTTTCCCATCCTTGTAAGCATAAAATATAAGACCATCTATGTTCCATTTAATGATGTGCTCACGCAGAAGTTTTACACATCTTCTATCCCTTTTCACAAAAATTTCATTCAAAAATTCTGATATCTGTTCTGATGTGAATTTTAGTAGAGGATTAGATCTTTTTTCATGAATTCCATCTCTAATACATAGAATTCTAATTGCAATTCTCATTGGCACTCTGGATTCCGATGCAAAAACAGTAGGGGCATTCTCTCCTCCATAGGAAAACAGGGTCAATCCATTCAACTCCTGTAAACTTTCATACTTCTCAAAGACTTTGTCATCCAAACCAACTGCAGTCTTTAACCATAACGAGACATCATTCTCTAAACTTTTCCTTGATATACCTACAAATCGAAAGACACATGTATTAAACATATTGATAAATACATGCAATAACGTTCATCATAAACATTATCAATAATATTTTTTAGGGTTCAATATTGGCTGCAAATTTTGTAATGCAATGTATGGCAATACTTTTATGAAGTCAAATACAATACAAAACTAGACAAGGGTCCCATTTTTAGCCAAGGACATTAAAAGGTAACTAAAGTAGTTGCAAAGGGCTTATTTTGTAAAGAGCCATTTTATAAAACTAAGACAATATATGGAATACCATAAGTTGGCCAGGAATATCAGGTGTGAAATCTAGGTCTTTGTAACCCCTTAATGCTACCTTTTGATGCACAGGCCATGCCCTTAAAGTAGATCCAGTGTTCTGTGATGTCACACTTTTTTTTAAAACTTTGAATTCTTTAAAAATTGTGCAAGATAGATTTATTTATTTTATGTGAATATTATCACATGGATGTAATTAGAATTATTGGTAGGTACAAGATATTTTCGCTCTTAATTTTATCCTAAATTTCCAAATTTTTATATATCTTATCTATGCAAAGGGGAAATAACTCTTTTTCTGACTTTTCTCTCAGTTGTATGTCTAAATGCTATAGTTTTTCTTATTCCAACGATTAATTTTAATATTTTTTGTAATTTTAGTTTTCTGATAACGTTGACGTTAAAATTAAACAAGAAAAACATATTTCTGCCAACAAGATTTTACTTTTAACAAAAAAAAATACAGTTTTCTGATGCTAAAATATGCTTTAGTTTATGTTTATCTGGCATCTCAAAAAGTATGATGACATGTATATTTTTTCAAACAATTGATGACATTGAAGTCTATTAAGTCGAAATCAGTTCAGTGTTTCAACTTTCCTCAGAGAATTTTACGAGTAGGGAGCTACCTTAAAGCTGAGATGAATTCATAAAAGCATTTATTGTCATCATATTAGTTTTGATCGCTCCTCAACTGCTACTGGCATATATATTTTCTGGCTGAGAAACTTTAGTCGGTTAATTTCCGATCGAGGTATTCAGGTTGCGTGGACTTCTAAGTGAATGAACTACAAATTGTAGTAATATGTTTGTAAACTAGATGTGTCCTAATGCCACAAATGCTCAATGTTCAAACTTGACCTGAATTTTCAAATAAATTAACCTTATATTAAATATCAACTTTACATATGCATCACTTCAAAAGTTTGAGAGCAGAAATTACGAATTTTCCATTTTTCCCCCCTATGTTTGAGAGGCATAACTATCAAAAAAATCATCGGATCGGAAATATTTTCGAAGCTGATCTATCTGTACTTTTTTGTAAATAACCTACTTATGAAATATCAGTTTTATACATGCATCCCATCAAAAGTAAGAGTGGAAACTGAGAATTTTTAATTTTTTTCAAAGTTTAAGAGGCACAACTAAGTCAAAAATCATCAGACCAGAACCAAATTTGAACTCAACCTGTATACAGTGGGGCCTCAGATATCCGGACGCCAGATAACCGGACGCTTCAGTTTACGGACGATTATATTTGGGAACAGATTTTTTATACGTTATTTTGTCTCATTTATCCGGAATTTCGTGTTCCGGATCCGGACGGTCTGTTTTTACCACAAAACACTGATTTACTACTAATATTGCTTCATTTAACCGGACGGTAAAATTTGAAGATACCCTACTCAGTACAAAAGATCACCCCTGTCGATTAAGTTTCACACCTTTTTACGTGCTAGACCCTCATGAGTAGCTTGTATAAATACACTGACTTCCCAAATCACTTTCAAAAATTGGAAAATTGCGAACAACAGTGTATCACACACATATCACACGTGGACACAAAGAATTTGGCTAGACTCGGTTATCATTATTGTCCGGTTAAAATTTCATGACAAAATAATAAAATAAAGCAGAGTTCTTTATCTCTTAAAAACGTTCATATCAACAGACAACTCTAGCATGTGTTGCTATATGGTATGAAAGGCAAAAAAACCTAGTATCAACACTGGGAACCATTGTATACAAATATATTATCATTCATGACAACAATAGACACATTTCAGATATCCGGACGCTTCACCTATCCGGACGATTGAACTTGGGAACGAAAGCGTCCGGATAACTGAGGCTCCACTGTATTCCTATGACACATCGATTTTATAAATTTGACTTGAATGTGTGCAACAGTTGTTGAGATAATGATTGCGAAGAGATTTTCCCATTTTTTTTCTAAGTTCAAGAGCCTTAACTAAAAAATCATCAGACCGTAAACAAATTTGAACTCAACACGTATATTCATAAAACACATCCATATATCAAATTTTTGTTGAATGTGTGCAACGGTTAATGAAGTATATCTCCGCTATTTTGAGACCCATCAACTTGAAATTCAGCATGAGTGTATCTCAGACATTACTTTTCTGGAAAATGCATGCATACTGTGAGTGTTTTAAAAATTAATTGATTTTTTTTAGGCTTTTGAAGCGAGCTGGTAGTTTTTTATCTGGGTCAGAGTCCGACCCCTTTATTTATGGTTACATTGAAACTAATGTTAAAACGGGCTTGGCCCCTGTGGTAACCTCTAAGGAGAAAGGAGCTAGTTTGGAATGTGATGGATTTATATACCCATGTGCTCAGGTATCAGAGATAAGACAATATAAATGGTATATGCCTATTTTTGAATTATACATTAGAATGTTAATGCATTTTCATTTCATGACCAATGAAAACCCACCTGCTGTCTGTGTCAGGCTTCCTGAACATTGTCTAAGTCTTGATGAATCTTTAGCCATGTCCAATTCTTTTGCATCAATCTTTTGAGCTGTTCCCTGCACAAAGGGAAAAAATTCTGGTCTATTGACTGTTCAAGCATAAAATAATTGTTTTATTACCTAATTCCTTTTTTAGTTTTCCGTGTTTACAATTTGTAGATGGTTTTCATTCCATTATGCAATATACTAAGGTTTTTTCCATCTTTTACAACCCTGTTGCATGCATTACAACATTTCAATTTAATATCAGTTTACACAAAGAAGGAGGAGTCTTCAATCCATTAGATTTTAAATAGTCTTTTACCTTATATGAGGCTTTAAAACTGTTGATTATTTGATACTTCATTTTGATAACACTGAATTTGGAAATACATTGAATTTGGTTTCACGAAGTACTAAAAACAGCGTCTATGTAAAGAAATATTATAATACATTCCCTGAGAAAGGCTGTAACATTAGGATGTAACATTATAACTTACACGCGTTCTGATATATGTTGCCGGTCCAATAGATCGCAGTCTATTGACGGGCGGACTAATAGATCGCAGTATATTGACTGGCAGTTCAAAATAGATGCAAATATTTTATTTGTAATAAAACAACAAAATATCCCTTTGATTAGGTAATAATAATATATATGTGATAGTGAAGGAATGTTACGATGTATAGCAGGGTATCGGTCCTGTCTGTGAACAGCATGGGTAATATGGCAGTATGATACCCCGTGCTTCAGCTAGGGAAAAAATACGTCCAAATCCTATAGGGATGTATAATAGGCACCCCTTTCTCACAGTAAAAAAATGCTCGGAAAAAAGTGCGTATATTCACCGGATTACGGTAAGGCCAAAAAATATGTGTTGTTTCCGGTTTCCCGACCGACCCTATTTTTTATGCGCCAACCCTAACACTTTTTATTTCAAATCCAGATTACCAACCGTAATTGGTTTAAACAATAAAGTCTTTACAAATCAGAGTTTAAAAACCGCTTGTAACAATTCAATAGAAAACACCACTTATCAAAGTGTTTGAAAGATCTCTATGTGCAGATTGACAGCAGGATGAAAGTTATCCTAAGTTGGTTATATTAGCTAAATTATCAAATGATGCACTAAATATTTTTTTAGGGCAGTGATGTGTTAAAAATTAATATAAAGATGTACATAAAAAAAGCAGAGGCAAAGATTTTTTTTTTAAATTTCTGGGTGTGGAGACTGCAGACATCGTAGGTCTTTGAATAGGCCTAACAATCATTCACATTATAAATATGATTTTAAAATGCTGCATTTCAGATGCAAATGAAATGTTAAAATTAGTCTTAAACCATTAATGATGCATTCATTTATTTTTTAAATTGTTGAAAAGATTTAATTCTAAGGCTCTCGTCTGATCAATCAGAATTTCCTCTGTTTCTGAATTCAACACCTACAATTACGATATTAATGTCTACTGTTGTCATTGACCAGGAAAATAGAACTAATAACTACTATATAATATATTGGTAATGAGTTTTATACTCAGTTAATCTATAGTGGCTGTCATATTTATATTTTTTATATTACATGAAAATAAAATCTTCATATACATTCCAAATTAAACTTAGATTTAAGAAAGCTTTAATTCTGTAACAGTTGTCACTATTCACAATTGCTCCACCTGTAAAATACATTTTATTAATGTATAGAAAAACCATATGCTAGGAAAGGGGAAAATTGAAAAGCTCATAAAAAAAATTAAAAAAAAAAAAAAAAAAAAAAAAAAGCCGACCTACTTACCCTTTTTTAAAATATGATGAAATAGGAAACACACATATTTTTTTTTTGGCCTAATAGTTTTTAAGAAGAAGATTTCAAAAGATTTTCTCTATACCTTCCAATGTAAAAATTCTTCCCTCATTGTGGCCCCACCCTACCCGCGGGGACCATGATTTAAACATACTTGAATCTACACTATCTGAAGATGCTTCCACTCAAATTTGAGCTTTTCTGGCCTACCGTAATAATTTTTAGAAGATTCAGGGTAATGAGGTCTGTCTATCAGTCTAGACGGACTCCCAAAACGGAGTCAACGGAAGTGAATTTCTGCAAGCATTTTGGACTCCGATTTGGGAGTCTACGCATGCGCACTGGTACAAAATATGGCGATTTTTCGGTGAAAACATGGGGTCAACAAGAAATCGTCTTGCAAAGTGCTGCATGTGTTGGCAGACTTCTAACATGTTTTAAAAGACCCAGGATGTAATTTACTATCGATCGTATTTGCACGAAATAGGGGTTTATTTGCACTTAAGAAAGTTATTTCTCTTCGAAGTTGGACGTTTGGACGATGCTTAAAAAGTTATATTTTTGTGTTTTTCATGGAATTTAATCGTTAATAAAAGGTAAATTGCATTAAATTTTACTTCTTTGATATTGTGTTACAATTTAAAATCACCAAACCTACAAATTGATAAATGCGTAAACGAAAAAAGCTTCGATTACTAACAAAAACATGGGTGCTCTAGCGATGATTAAAAACGTCTTTTTGGTATTTAAAAAATAGGATTGGTTGTTTAAAAGCCCAGAAAATGAAACAAATTATCACTCTAGATTCAATAACTCTTTAAATTGAACTGATAATTATCATCAAAACAGTTATAATTGATCGCGGCATTCGCGATGTTAGGAAACCATGTTAAATACATAATTATTCAAAATAATTGGATAATTTAGCATGAAAAAGATTAAAATGAGACTATACTTTTAACAAACAATGATAAATAAACATACCCAAGCGTTATATTTATTTCAAAACAGCTATAGTTGTGCGTGATCAAAGTTTTGGGTGAATTTTTCATTTTAAAAATTAATCTTACGTAATACAAGTTAACGGTTATGAACATTTTACATTAATATGACACATAAACGTTCAGATATGTTTTTAAAAGTTTAGAATTAATTTTTGTCGTGTTTTTGGCCAAATTTAGAGATTTATTTAGAACTAAGGGGCATAACTCGCACGTTGTTTACATTAGAAACGCCATTTTACCGCAATGCATGATGGAGCCAAAGACTCCGTTTTGGGAGTTAACTCCGTTTTGGGAGTCCGTCTATGGTCACCATTTTGGAATTGGCGCTCTCATTTTTACCGGTCGTCCTTATCTCGTTTGCAGTGACTGTATGTTGATCATTAACATTTATATCAACGTCTTTACGCTTGAGCAATAATTCAAGATGTTGCCTTACTTGGTATTGAATAATGTCTGAAAAATTGACGACTTCCGGGACTGATCCATCATCGTTGAAATTCCCGACATGGGACTCTTCAATGTTACTCGTCCCGCGGGCTGCCGCCTCCACAGACGGACTTGTGTCCTGGACTGCCATACTGTCTCCACAGATGGATTGAGGCACTTTATTGTTCATTTTAATCGTCTTCTGTAGACTTTTACCGTGAAAGGGCGACCGTATATCCTGGCTAATGCGCATGCGTAGGGAATATTGTCGCGTGAAGGGCGGTACATCGATTTACCCAAAAGGACCCAAAAGGAACACAAAAGGGCCCAAAAGGAACACAAAAGGACCCTAAAGGAACACAAAAGGATCCAAAAGGAATTACCGGGACTGCCCAATTATTTCAGTCAATTCAATTCGTAATTAATCTAGCGACCAACCTCTTAAGTAGTAAAGTGGCATATTTTAGACGGCTTAATTGTTTAGGATTTGGATTAAAATGATTAATATGAATTTCAAAATAAATTATGATTCTTTAGTACGTATCGATATTCATCGCCAATTCAGTTGGCTTCACATAAGTTACATATTGGTCTTTAAACATATTTTATTGAGTAATCGAATGGTTTGGGCAACAGGCAAAGACTATATAAACCCTTGCAAAACACAGTTTTATATGTAACGTTAAAAGGACGTTTTCAGATGAGGGGCAAGCAAAACTGACCCCTATAAAAATAAATTGTTAAAATATGTTACATATATATTTATATATCAATAAAAAGATAAAATCGTGAATTTTGTAAATATTTAAAAATAATGCACATGTAACTTAATGCTAGAATCTATTTGGCACTCAAAACATGCGGAAAATAGACAAAAGGATGCCTCTAAATGCAGTACATCCATGCATTTTAGGCTCCCCGCATTTAAGCAGAATGCAACCAAATCATCCATTTTTATTTCTGTACATTTTCAAGAACAAGTCCTTAGGCATCATTTCATAGTATTTTCAGGGTACACTCGCCAGCTTTTTAAAGAGCTATGTTACCCGCTAAAAATTTCATGAAATTCTGCATGTTCCAATTATCTCAAAAAGTAGGTCATTGACTTAAGCTTACTTTTTTGAAAGTGAAAAATAGCACTACCATGATAGGTCTTTAACGCACAATAGATGGTTTTTCATTATCATCAGTGGAATTTTTTTTCATTCTGAGTAAATTTTGTGAGACTCTAAAATAAAGGGCGGTAACTCCAAAAACATCCCGATTTTACAATGTCGGTATTATAATTTTTGGGGTGTGTGTGTGTGTGTATATATAAATATATATATATATATATATATATATATATATATATATATATATATATATATATATATATATATATATATATAAAAACCCGCAATGTTAAAAAATAACAATTTACCGTAACAACTGTGTAGGTATATAGACTTGTTATGCAATAACTTAGGTACCAGATCAGAGGCCCACAGGTGTAACACCTCTATATGTTCTTTATTCACATCCAGTATCCCACGAACATTCGCTTCCCAGGTGTATGTAATAAATCACACCGGCATATATAATGTACATTCACCAAGAGATCAATGGGTGCATATTTTACTATCAATTACAAGCCGGAGATTCACACCTATAAGATAATCTGCAGATTGCGTCTTAATTGTCCTAGAACACAAGGTGCACGTGTAGTCTTAATTGTCCTAGAACACAAGGTGCACGTGTAGTCCAGAATGGTGACACTTTGAAACGATCTAGAAGAACCCCTGTGTTTAAGTTCACGGCTTCAATGTGTTACCCCCTTGTTTTTACAACAATTAAAATTCGGTACCTATACACAGGAAATGGCAGGTGTGAAACCCCTGAAAATATATTGGGTGTAAACATTGAAGTGTGTGAGCTTTTACAGTATCATTAAATAACTATTCTTTTGATGTAATTTTCGACACCGTCGGTAATAAGGAAAGTAGTTCATATCGAGTTCGCAATTTTATTTTTTACGATCGTAAAACAATTTTAAATTTTCTCTCATAATCGTTTTATTTGATTATTTCATATATATTTCAAAAATGACCCTTCAACCCGACGAAAACTTGCTCGACGCAGTATTTAATTTCTTGAAATCAAAGCGATTTCCCTCCGATAGCACGAAAAACCAAAAGGACGCGATTCGTAGCCGTAGCAAAAAATTTAAGTTAGGTGAGGATGACACTCTATATTATCTTGCTAAAGGTAAAGAGCTAATAGTAGTTCGCGACCCCGATCATTATATTAGGGTTTTCGAAGAGTGTCGTTCAAGTACAACTGGCGCGCATTTAGGCAGGGATAGGACTATCAGTCGTGCACGCGATCGCTATCAGGCACGTAGCATCGTTTTTGAAAGTGGGGGGGGGGGGGGGCCAGACTCATCCAAAAAATCTTGACAAGCAAAAAAAAAAAAAGTTTTCAGCTTCCCAAAATCTTCAAAATCCTAATCCGTGGGGGTGGGGGGGGGGGGGGGCTGGCGAACTATTTAACTTCAATTTCACTCCTCATTTCCTTATTTTCATATCAATTTTTTACATACTCCAAAAAAAGTGGGGGGCCAACTCCATGACTTTTCCATTTTTTATATGTAAATTTTAAAAAATTTGTTGCTGCGAAAAAAAGTGGGGGGGGGGGGCCAGGCCCCCCCCCCCCCCGGCCACCCTGATGCTACGTGCTTGGCTATTACTGGCCTTCTATGTACACCTACCTTGCTGAAAAGGTAAGATATTCTTTTTTTTTCACTTCTGAATATATAACCAATATCAAAATAAAGAATAAACCCATTAAACCGAGGGTTTAAATATATTATTATAGTCATTTCATAAAAACATTGACGAAACCTTCATTTAAGAGCTTATGGTAGACTAGTTTTAGAGGGCTGTATCAGATAGAAGAAAAGTACAATTTTAGCCGGATTTCTTTGAAAATATCTGAAAAAGAACGAGAGTATTTGAAGTATAACGATCAGTGTTTTCGGTCGCTCCCTATTTTAGAGTTCCTGACGGGGCCTATTGTAGACTTGTTCAAGGGGGCTGTGTCGCTTAGGAAGTGCCAAATTCAAGCCGGTTTTCTTTGTCAATTGTACATAATATCTGATAGTAATAGAGTTTAATTCATAAAATCAAATACAAACGGGGGTATTTGAAGTATAACGTACGGTTGTACATAATAACTGATAGTAATATAGTTTAATTTATAAAATCAAATACGAACGGGGGTATTTGAAGTATAACGATCAGTGTTTTCGGTTGCTCCCTATTTAAGAGTTCTTGACGGGACCTATTGTAGACTTGTTTAATTGTACATAAAAACTAAAAGTAATAGAGTTTAATGGTATCAATGATTTTTCCCAAAAATTGGATTTTTTGAAAGTATGACTCTTTGAAACAGAAATCGGAAATGGCAGTTTTCAAGGAATTGTCGGACTCTAAACGTTAAGATTAAATTAATTTTCTTTGAAGGAAGCAGTTTGTCACAACAATGAGGATCCCCTTTTATAAAGTAAGTACAAACTTTCCATATAAAATTCTACTCTGCTTTATTACAACCTTACATGCCAAAAATGATTAGCATCGAATTCTGTATCTTTGTTTTATCCATTTTATCTGCATTTTATCTTTAGGTAAAAAAAGCATAGGAACTGCAACACCCTCTATGTTCTTATTTAGAAAAAGACATTTTTATCATAATATATGCAATAAAGTTAAAAACTCTGTCCAGAAGAGCTGCATCTGGTAGGATATTTGGCCATACACTTACAATGTTATGTATTGAAAGTATGTAAAATATAAGCATTTGTAAATTAAGGGTGTTGTTTACTCAGGATTTGAGTTCTCAAATTCGGATTGTTATTAAGTTGAATGTCATGAGTAAAATTTATTTTAATCACATAAATTATTATCGAAATGAATATTTATTGACATAACATTCGATATTTTTACTCTATTATGGAAATAGACTCAAACAAAATTTGACTTTTAGCAGAACAGAGGGAATTCTGAATAATTTGTCCCACTTTTTCGTTTAGATAGTTGTATGGCACACAGTACAAAAATATTGAAAAATGCTTAAAAACGATAAAAGATACCATATCTCAAAATTTGGATCATTGACCTCATGTAAATTTCATGCCAGCAGAATAAGGTAAATATAAGTAGTTTAACACTCTAAATGTTTTAGTGTTATCATCATTTAATTTTTTGTTGAATCAAAAATAGGTAGGGATTTGAAAACTGATAGAGGAAATTCGGACTGGAATATTTAAAAAAGAAATGTAAATGAAAACTAGCTTGTTTATTAAATTTAATGGTTTTCATTATGAATGTTGTATAATTATGAAATAAAAATCTTAATATGTGCTAATCAAAAAAATAAAATCATATTCATTGTAAATAAAATGATCATGTGCGCAATGAAATCAAAATGTGATGAGCGAGATACCTTAAAATGCATGTTAAAATGAAGCTCTTGAGATATTTGAGTGCATGGAAGCATCCTCAGGTAGTGTAGATTCAAGTTTCGTCAAATCATGGTCCCTGGGGGTAGGGTGGGGCCACAATTTGGGGATCAAGTTTTACATAAGAATATATAGAGAAAATCTTTAAAAATCTTCTTCTCAAAAACTATTAGGCCAGAAAAGCTCAAAATTAAAATGGAAGCATCCTCAGATAGTGTAGATTCAAGTTTGTTCAAATCATAGACCTCGGGGGTAGGGTGGGGCCACAATGGGGGGATCAAGTTTTACATAGGAATATATAGAGAAAATCTTTAAAAATCTTCTTCTCAAAAACTATTAGGCCAGAAAAGCTCAAATTTGAGTGGAAGCATCCTCAGATAGTGTAGATTTAAGTTTGTTCAAATCATAGTCCCTGGGGTAGGGTGGGGCCACAAGGGGAGGGGTCAAGTTTTACATAGGAATATAAAGAGAAAATCTTTAAAAATCTTCTTCTCAAAAACTATTTGGCCAGGAAAGCTCATATTTGAGTGGAAGCATCCTCAGGTAGTGTAGATTCAAGTTTCGTCAAATCATGGTCCCTGGGGGTAGGGTGGGGCCACAATTGGGGGATCAAGTTTTACATAAGAATATATAGAGAAAATCTTTAAAAATCTTCTTCTCAAAAACTATTTGGCCAGAAAAGCTCAAAATTAAAATGGAAGCATCCTCAGATAGTGTAAATTCAAGTTTGTTCAAATCATAGACCTCGGGGGTAGGGTGGGGCCACAATGGGGGGGATCAAGTTTTACATAGGAATATATAGAGAAAATCTTAAAAAATCTTCTTCTCAAAAACTATTAGGCCAGAAAAGCTCAAATTTGAGTGGAAGCATCCTCAGATAGTGTAGATTTAAGTTTGTTCAAATCATAGTCCCTGGGGTAGGGTGGGGCCACAAGGGGAGGGGTCAAGTTTTACATAGGAATATATAGAGAAAATCTTTAAAAATCTTCTTCTCAAATACTATTAGGCCAGGAAAGCTCATATTTGAGTGGAAGCATCCTCAGGTAGTGTAGATTCAAGTTTCGTCAAATCATGGTCCCTGGGGGTAGGGTGGGGCCACAATTGGGGGATAAATTTTATACAGCAATATATAGAGAAAATCTTTAAAAAAAAATTCTTTTAAAAACTATTAGGCCAGAAAAGCTCAAATTGGTGTGTAACCATCCTCAGATAATGTAGATTCAAGTTTGTTCAAATCATGGTCCCTGGGGTATGGCGGGGCCACAATGGGGGATAAATTTTTACATAGGAATATATAGAGAAAATCTTTAAAAATCTTGTTCTCAAAACTATTAGGCCAGGAAAACCCAAAATTTGAGGGGAAGCATCCCCAGATCATATTGATTCAAGTTTGTTTAAATAATAGTCCAGGGGTAGGGTGAGGCCACAATGGGGGATGAATTTTTACATAGGAACATATAGAGAAAATCTTTAAAAATCTTCTTCTCAAAAACTATTAGGCCAGAAAAGCTCAAATTTGAGTGGAAGCATCCTCAGATAGTGTAGATTTAAGTTTGTTCAAATCATAGTCCCTGGAGTAGGGTGGGGCCACAAGGGGAGGGGTCAAGTTTTACATAGGAATATAAAGAGAAAATCTTTAAAAATCTTTTTCTCAAAAACTATTAGGCCAGGAAAGCTCATATTTGAGTGGAAGCATCCTCAGGTAGTGTAGATTCAAGTTTCGTCAAATCATGGTCCCTGGGGGTAGGGTGGGGCCACAATTGGGGGATCAAGTTTTACATAAGAATATATAGAGAAAATCTTTAAAAATCTTCTTCTCAAAAACTATTAGGCCAGAAAAGCTCAAAATTAAAATGGAAGCATCCTCAGATAGTGTAGATTCAAGTTTGTTCAAATCATAGACCTCAGGGGTAGGGTTGGGCCACAATGGGGGGATCAAGTTTTACATAGGAATATATAGAGAAAATCTTTTAAAAATCTTCTTCTCAAAAACTATTAGGCCAGAAAAGCTCAAATTTGAGTGGAAGCATCTTCAGATAGTGTAGATTTAAGTTTGTTCAAATCATAGTCCCTGGGGTAGGGTGGGGCCACAAGGGGAGGGGTCAAGTTTTACATAGGAATATATAGAGAAAATCTTTAAAAATCTTCTTCTCAAAAACTATTAGGCCAGGAAAGCTCATATTTGAGTGGAAGCATCCTCAGGTAGTGTAGATTCAAGTTTGGTCAAATCATGGTCCCTGGGGGTAGGGTGGGGCCACAATTGGGGGATAAATTTTATACAGCAATAAATAGAGAAAATCTTTAAACAAATTCTTTTAAAAACTATTTGGCCAGAAAAGCTCAAATTGGTGTGTAACCATCCTCAGATAATGTAGATTCAAGTTTGTTCAAATCATGGTCCCTGGGGTATGGCGGGGCCACAATGGGGGATAAATTTTTATATATAGAGAAAATCTTTAAAAATCTTGTTCTCAAAACTATTAGGCCAGGAAAACCCAAATTTGAGGGGAAGCATCCCCAGATCATATTGATTCAAGTTTGTTTAAATAATAGTCCAGGGGTAGGGTGAGGCCACAATTTGGGGATCAAGTTTTACATAAGAATATATAGAGAAAATCTTTAAAAATCTTCTTCTCAAAAACTATTAGGCCAGAAAAGCTCAAAATTAAAATGGAAGCATCCTCAGATAGTGTAGATTCAAGTTTGTTCAAATCATAGTCCCTGGGGTAGGGTGGGGCCACAAGGGGAGGGGTCAAGTTTTACATAGGAATATATAGAGAAAATCTTTAAAAATCTTCTTCTCAAAAACTATTAGGCCAGGAAAGCTCATATTTGAGTGGAAGCATCCTCAGGTAGTGTAGATTCAAGTTTGGTCAAATCATGGTCCCTGGGGGTAGGGTAGAGCCACAATTGAGGGATACATTTTATACAGGAATATATAGAGAAAATCTTTTTAAAAAAATTCTTTTAAAAACTATTAGGCCGGAAAAGCTCAAATTGGTGTGTAACCATCCTCAGATAATGTAGATTCAAGTTTGTTCAAATCATGGTCCCTGGGGTATGGCGGGGCCACAATGGGGGATACATTTTTATATATAGAGAAAATCTTTAAAAATCTTGTTCTCAAAACTATTAGGCCAGGAAAACCCAAATTTGAGGGGAAGCATCCCCAGATCATATTGATTCAAGTTTGTTTAAATAATAGTCCAGGGGTAGGGTGAGGCCACAATGGGGGATGAATTTTTACATAGGAATATATAGAGAAAATCTTTAAAAATCTTCTTCTCAAAAACTATTTGGCCAGAAAAGCTCAAATTTGAGTTGAAGCATCCTCAGATAGTGTAAATTTAAGTTTGTTCAAATCATAGTCCCTGGGGTAGGGTGGGGCCACAAGGGGAGGGGTCAAGTTTTACATAGGAATATAAAGAGAAAATTAATCTTTAAAAATCTTCTTCTCAAAAACTATTAGGCCAGAAAAGCTCAAATTTGAGTGGAAGCATCCTCAGGTAGTGTAGATTCAAGTTTCGTCAAATCATGGTCCCTGGGGGTAGGGTGGGGCCACAATTGGGGGATCAAGTTTTACATAAGAATATATAGAGAAAATCTTTAAAAATCTTCTTCTCAAAAACTATTAGGCCAGAAAAGCTCAAAATTAAAATGGAAGCATCCTCAGATAGTGTAGATTCAAGTTTGTTCAAATCATAGACCTCAGGGGTAGGGTTGGGCCACAATGGGGGGATCAAGTTTTACATAGGAATATATAGAGAAAATCTTTTAAAAATCTTCTTCTCAAAAACTATTAGGCCAGAAAAGCTCAAATTTGAGTGGAAGCATCCTCAGATAGTGTAGATTTAAGTTTGTTCAAATCATAGTCCCTGGGGTAGGGTGGGGCCACAAGGGGAGGGGTCAAGTTTTACATAGGAATATATAGAGAAAATCTTTAAAAATCTTCTTCTCAAAAACTATTAGGCCAGGAAAGCTCATATTTGAGTGGAAGCATCCTCAGGTAGTGTAGATTCAAGTTTGGTCAAATCATGGTCCCTGGGGGTAGGGTGGGGCCACAATTGGGTGATAAATTTTATACAGGAATATATAGAGAAAATCTTTAAAAAAAAATCTTTTAAAAACTATTAGGCCAGAAAAGCTCAAATTGGTGTGTAACCATCCTCAGATAATGTAGATTCAAGTTTGTTCAAATCATGGTCCCTGGGGTATGGCGGGGCCACAATGGGGGATAAATTTTTATATATAGAGAAAATCTTTAAAAATCTTGTTCTCAAAACTATTAGGCCAGGAAAACCCAAATTTGAGGGGAAGCATCCCCAGATCATATTGATTCAAGTTTGTTTAAATAATAGTCCAGGGGTAGGGTGAGGCCACAATGGGGGATGAATTTTTACATAGGAATATATAGAGAAACTCTTTAAAAATCTTCTTTTTAAAGACTATTTGGCCAGAAAAGCTTAAACTTGTGTAGAGGCATCCTTGGGTAGTGTAAATTCAAGTTTGCAAAATCACAGTCCCTAGTGGTAGGGCAGGGCGTGATGGCGGTTTGAATTTCTAAATAGGAATATATAGAGAAAATCTTTAAAAATATTCTGGGAAAGTTTTCAGTCCAAAACTCAGTACTTAGTGTGAAAGCACAGGTTATGCAGATTAAAGTTTGATGAAATCATGATTCCCTAGAGAAAAGTGGGGCCACGAAATAGGGGGTAGGGGTATATAGGATAGAGAAAAATCTTCTTACAGGTACAACAACAAAAGGGGCTTGGTATTTACCCAAAAAAAAGAGGTGGATAAAAATTTGCAAATTTTCAATATTTTTTAGCAAGATCTACTGTACTTAGTTGTCAAGATATTTTTATATTGTTACAATGCTAATTTGATTAGAATTAAGGCAATTGTTGCTCAGGTGAGCGATATGGCCCCTGGGCCTCTTGTTTCAGTCTGTGATTAACATTAAATTACAGTTTTTAAATTTTTCCCTAGTACATGTATCTAATCTATATCTGTCAGGGCTATCTAATGAATGTCTATCACTCAGAGAGAGAGAAAAAGAGAGAGAGAGGGACATCAAAACCAAGGTATACATGTAATATATAAATAAAGGAGAGAGAGAGAGAGAGAGAGAGAGAGAGAGAGAGAGAGAGAGAGAGAGAGAGAGAGAGAGAGCTGTCTTTGACCTAACTTTAAAGTACAGTTTTACACACTTACATTCTATGCATTTTTGTTTGGTCAATGACATTGACTTTGGGGTAGAAAATGCAACATACTACATGTACACCTTTGGTGCGCCACCTTAATTTTCAATGAACTCACTATTAAATGTTGATGAAATCAGATCTTTTATGCAGAAAATTAGCAGAAAAATGAATAGTTATAGCAATGCTTAATATCTTGATGTAGGTGAATGAATGTGATAGATGTCAACGATCCGCAAATGCTGCACCATCAACAGCCCCTCCCCTGCAAGTCATACCAGTGACAACAGATGTGTGGAACAAAATTGGTATAGATGTTTTTAATTACAAAGAGTCTGCAAATGGTTACAAACATGTAATTACTGTTACAGATTACTTTTCAAAATGGGTGGAAGCAGTAGCTGTTAAAGACAAAACCGCAGATACCATTGCTGAGTTCCTAATCAAAATAATCTTGCAAAATGGTCCTCCATGTGTGCTGGTGTCAGACAATGGCTCTGAATTCAAAAACCAAACAATTCAAAGGCTTACTTCTACCTATGGAATTAATCACATTTTTACCACCCCATACCATCCCCAAGCCAATGGCCTTGATGAGAGAACAAATCAGACGTTGAAACAGAGCTTGAGGAAACTGGTACATGACAACCAAGATGAATGGCCAAAATATATTGACAATGTAGTTTCTGCAATCAACATGACCACTCAAAGTTCAACAGGCTATGCATCAATCTTCTTCAAAGAATTAAGGACACCAAGAATGGGGCTTCAAAATCAGCTGGAACCTTGCACTGATATTAGCATTTCAGAAATAACAGAAAATCGCATTCACTATTGTATTGAATGTCGAAACGAAATTTTCAAGGAAGCAGAGGATAACATCAAACAAGCCCAAGAAAAGCAGAAGACCAATTATAACAAACGTCATAATATAATTCGACACACCTTCAAGATTCATGATAAAGTTATTCTGCAGAACCTGCAACGGAGAACAAAAAAGGGGCACAAGGAGGAGGAGAAATGGTTAGGTCCATACACCATCACCAAAATCAATGCATCGAGGATATTTACAATGATCTCATCCACAGGCAAACAAATAAAACGCCATGGTTCACAGCTAAAGCCTTACATTTCAGCTGATGGATTTGAGACCCATGAGAGCAGTCCACCCTTACATACAGCACAGACAGTTGACACAGCACCTGTTGTTCCTTCCTTTTCACAGAGTCCAACACCGGACACCCACGAAAACTGCCAAGCACAGACAGTTAACACAGCACCTGATGTTTCTTCTTATTCACAGGGTCTAACACCTGAAATCCATGAAAACTACAGCAGATCAAGTCAATTAACTGTTTCATCTTGTTTGCAGGGTTCAGCCAAGCACATCTTGAATGAAATTGCTAATGACGCTGGCCACCATGTCATTATGGGAGACATGCACATCCATTTATTAATGATCTACCTGCTGGATCACAGTGTAGTTCAATGTCCTACACTTCTATCCTATATGCTTCTTCAACTAAAATTTGTTCTTGGTCTACAGATGATGTCAACCATGTTATGCTTCAAGGGCATATCCTACACACTATTCAATTAAATTTTTTACACAGGAACGTCCCAGATTTAGATCATCTGTCCAGCGATAAAGACGTGCTTAGTGTTAGAAGGGGGTATCGTGGTGAAAGCCTGTGTGGCATGTTTTAGTCTCTCAAGTTAAGCATCTGACGCAGACACGGATAGCTGACCGTGGTAAGTATTTATTTAGTTTGGTGTAGTTTATTTGTAAATTTTTGCCTTTTTATTAGTTTTACGCAGTCGTCCTATAAAGTAACCTTGGCCATTGTTCACTGTAGAGTTACCTGTGTGTTCACTGATGTGTGACTTTAGCGAGAGTGTTTAAATAGAATTCGTCTTTTTCTATAGTACAGTTTTTGATATTGTTGTATAAAGAAACGGTGATTTAAAGGGCTATTTTCTATACGTTATTTTATTTTACAATTTATTGTCGCTTTTTCCACTTAACTGCTTGGGCGGAAGTGCGTCACCGGAAGTTTCAGACGCCATATTGTTTAGGCCTATAAAAAAAAATTGTGTGTTTAGGGTAACACTGATGAAAAAATTAGGTTAGGTAGGTAGGGATTTTTTTTTATTTTATCATATTTTTTTCTGCATGAATCCTAAGAATGTTTGTTTGTGCCATATTTAAAAACGGATTTTTTAATAGAAATAATATAAAATTTAAAATGGGATAAAAACAGACATCTAAAAATGGTAGGATCGGGGCATTTTTGTAGGTCAGGTCGGGTTACCCTAAACACACATCTTTTTTTTTTAGGCCTTACTGTAAACAAATAACTTAGTTACCATATACTTACAATATTTTGAGATGTTACCTTTAATATAATACTATTTATACATTATCATAGTTTGATACTATCAGTGAGATACTTATATAATGTATTATACAATATTGTTTTTATTATGGTGTTATGGTGTCACTTGTACACTTATTGTAGTGTCATATTGTTGATGTTGAGAGAGAGAGAGAGAGAGAGAGAGAGAGAGAGAGAGAGAGAGAGAGAAAAAAACCCCATATACAACTGACTCGTTAATACAAATGTGAAGTATGGGGGTTCTAACCTGGGGAGCATTTTTTATTTATTTTTCTAATAAAAGCACATAATTTCCTAAAAGAACAGTGTTTTGTACTCGCCATTATAAATTTAAAACTAATAGCATTTTTTATTTTTATATTTATATTTGATAAGCATTGATTGCGTTCTAGCTGCAACGAGTTACAGCTAAGTATGCAGTAAAATTCATCTCCTATTTCGCACTTATTGCAATGAGCACAGAATCTTTCATGTCTAGGAATATTTGCCCAACGTCCACTTTCAATGGGTAGATGGTGATTACATGTTCGAAATCTACAAAAAGTAATTGCATCTTTTTTTGATAATGTATCAAAATAATGTTCAAATTTTAACTCTTCCTTATAAATTCTATAATTTAGAGCTTTTGGGGATGATTGTAGAATAGATTGCCAATTTTGTTTGAATTGGTCTATCAAAGTAAGTTTTATTTTTGCCTTTAGCCATTGTGAGTTATGTATAGTTTGATTAATCCATATATTAGATAAACCGCAGTTATTTAGAATATGTTTGATGTTTTCATACCAAGGGAATTTCCTCCCAATTTCGTGTTTCATACAAATTCCTAGATCATATATTAATTTTGCAATTTTTGTATCTTTTCCGGTAAGTATTCTTGACCAATAAGAAATAATGCGTGTTTTAATTTGAATTTCAAGTGGGTATCGACCAAGTTCACCATACGAGGGTTGTTCGGAAATTATTGAGACATTTTCTCTTATTCTTTTAGTAAAAAAGATAAACTCTTGAAATTTTACCAAAACGTAAATCAGGATAGAGTTTATCAATGTGAAAAGTTTCTTGTTCATGGCATTAATAGATCATTCCTAGAAAGCTGACCAACGTGCCTTCGTCCTGTAACCCGGCGCAACCGCAAACTTTTCTCGACGTCATTTTAACGCTTCTTATTGCTCCCATGTTTTAAACACCTTACAAACGAACTGAAATAAGAATTATTCTTTATTTCTCATCTTTTGTTTTAATTTCAAGATGTCATCATTTACATTTTCTCTCATTCTTGTTTTTTTTAGAGAGAAAATCGAGTTATTTTTACCCGAAAGTGTAATTACTGTGAATGTCTCCTGCAGAAATTTTTTACATATTTTAGAACTGTTGACAACAGTTAGTGTGTCAAAAGTTGTTAAAGCTATACACGCTATAATTTGCGTCAATTTTGAATGACAGTGAAAACGCATGTGTTTGTCAACTTATAAAAGTTATCCTTAATCTGTAAATTACAAGGGTGAATTCCATCTCGTTACAAAGATATAGATTTTTAATTGTTTATTTTCCTGCTAGGAAAATATACCTTTTCATGAATATTGATGAAGGAAGAGCAAACCGACCTCATTGCGCATGTCCGCGGAGAACTAGGTGGTCGTTATTGTTTGCCTAATTAAATATCCAACTTGATTTTTAATATGCTTAAAAGTTGTTAATTTGAAATACATACATGTATAATGAGTAAAATACGCTTGCCATTCACGATACCCTTACTTCTGCATTAACACTTATAGGATCTATAAATAGCACATAGGGGAAAACACAGGTCTACGTCATTTCTTTAAAGGAAGTATTCATATCTACTCACAGGCTTGTATTTTTTTCTTTTGTTTGTACTCGTATATCGGACAAATTTATGCTTTACTGAAAATATCCCTTCCTTTGTGAAACTATCACAATTATGAAGATGTTGACCCTTCACCAGTTTTGGTATGATAGGCTAAATTTAGCTGTCGATATCACGTGATAGATTGATATTCACGAGGAGGCATTACTTTCCTGGCAGGAAAATAAATATTTTTTATTGTTTAATATTTGATATATTTGTTACGTGATCGAATTGAGCATTATAATTAACAGAATAAAGGTAACTTTTATTAGTAATCAAACACATACATTTTCCCCTTTATTCAAAATTGACGCAAATTATAGCGTGTATAGCTTTAATTAATCCCTTTGGCCTAATTCTAGTTAAACAATCAGTGAAAAAAAATATGATGAACTGAAGTTCTATCCCTAATCTTGTCATCGTATAGATTTTTTACGCAATTGCGTGGCTTTAAAAGGTCTTCTGAGATTTCCACCAGTTTAATGGTTTTCGTTGCGCCGCCTTGACGTCAAAATTCAATGTAAAGTCGTTGTCAGATTTTTATTGTTTGGTAAGTATATGTGTACCATATCCGTATTTCAACTCGAACACCAGTGAAACTTAATCAACAGTTTGTCGCAAAGAATAGCAAAATGAACATATTTAATTTGATTTCTTTGTTCATTAAGTGTAATTCTACGGACACTTTTAAAGTAGATGTTTAAGTTGTTTAATCTCCGAGTTCATGGCTGCGCCGGGTACCCCGACCACCGACTTGTTTATCTACTATCGTAAACAAAATATTAAATATTCTTTAAATATTACTTTGTTTTATTATTTGTTGGTGTTTCTTCAGTGTCTATGCTAATTTTCACCAAAATTCGTCACTTAGAAAAGAAAATAATTGATTTGTCTCAATAATTTCCGAACAACCCTCGTATATCATGAAATCTGGAGTTGATTGTTTTAAAAGGAGTAGAAGTTTACAAAATTTGAGATGAATTCTTTCTATAATTGCAATATTTGAAAAGCCCCAGGCTTCACATCCATATAACAGTATAAGTTGGACAATTTTGTCAAATAAATCTAGTTGACACTGTACTAATAGGTTATGAAATCTCCCCCTTTTTAACACTTCATATAATGCTTTTGTAGCTTTTTCGGCTAATTTCTGTATTGCAATTTTAAAAGATCCTGTTCTGCTAAATACTATTCCCAAGTAGTTAAAATCATGGTAACAACTTCAATAAATTTATCGTTATATTTTATCTGCACGTTTTCTTTCTGCCTACCTTTGCATAATATTATTATTTTAGATTTATCGATATTCATTTTCAGGTTCCATTTTATGCATTAAGTATAAAAGCAATATATCTCTCTTTGCAATTCCTCGGGAGATTCAGCTAACAGTACAGTGTCGTCTGCATATAATATAGCAAATAATTTGAAAAAAAATATCTAACTTATATTTCTAACATGTCAGTAATAGTTGGTAAACCTTGCACAACAGACTCATTTAAAAAGTCATGTAAATCATTAAGTACATAGAGAATAGGAAGGCTGACATATTTTCACCTTGCCTCACTCCGTTTTCACAATGAAAAAAAGTAGAGGTTTCATTATTATAAACAATTCTTGACTTAATATATGACTGAACATATTGATAATAATATTAAACATTTTGCCACAAATATTATGGGATAATAATTTAAACCACAATGCTTTTCGCCATACGTTATCAAACGCTTTTTCGAAATCTACATCTACATTGAAATCTATGCAAATACATCTATTCATAACTTGTTTCTATGGACTAAGATCAGATTTAATCTAATTAAACACTGTGCAGTCCCCCCCGTTTTGAAATAAGACGTTTATAACTCAAAAATGTTACCTACATGTACATATCAATGTTTCCTTATATGAACCTACAGAATAGCGAAAACGTTCAATTCTGTATGAACTTTTTCGTGACGTCACAATGATCATAGCAAGCGCTTATCGCTTGTCTTATTGTAAACATAAAATCTCGATAATTTTTTTAAACAGTTCTGAACGATTTGTATTTTTCAAACGTAAATATAAGTAATAAACAGCAATGATAAAAAGTTCACCGGGATATGAAGTTGGTTGGCACGTGATCAAATCTACTGAGAAGCCCGAACTTTATAAATTGCCATTTATTTCTTTTAAAGTATACGTACGTATATGTATGTAGGAAACTGAAAAAAACTTATCATCCATGATAACATTTTTTTTTTCTTGGGGGTGATGAGAATTTATTAAGCATACAATCAACAACTTTTTATCATGCACATAAGAAAATTTACTCATTATTATTACAAATTTAAATAAATATAAACAATGGTATGCACAAAGACAGCTTTCAAGTACAATTCTATCATAAGCTGTCATACAGTTTGTTGTAAAAAACAAGAATTAACAATTTGACGACAAGTAATGAAAATATTCTTTATAGATGTCCAGATATTTCCTTCTACATCTGTTATCTGTTATTCATTCCCAGTAAATTTCTAGTCTAGAAAGAAGAAAAAAACATCAAATCAATATTAGATAAGAATTTGCATGCTCCAAGAAAATCTGACATCATATTCTATATTTTAACAGTAAGAGGAAGTGTATACTCATAACCTACACAATGCTTTTTTTAAATAATATGAAATGAAAATATGGTGGTTTGAAATCAATTTGGTCCAACAGCTGTGAATCTGAGAGAAACCTTACACTTTGAATACACAAGTGATTTTTTTTTTTTTTGGGGGGGGGGGGGGGGGGGTTCAGGGATTTTTTTTTGTATGGTATGGTACTATAACATGTCATTTATTAGTTTGTTGTTTGTCAGTACTTTCAATTTATATCTATAGTCTATTATGAAAACATCTCTCTCTCTCTCTCTCTCTCTCTCTCTCTCTCTCAAAATCATTACAAATTAAAGTCCATTCAAGTTCAATTCTGTATCAACAAATCTCTATCACAATCAATGGCCCTTTGGGACTATTTCCAATTTTCAGAGAACACCAGACAAATCTTCTAGCAATGTGTACACTGAACTATCCATTTTATATGTTTGGATGGCAAAATACATAAACTGTAACCATTCTGTATTTACTATGGGCCATGTGCATTAACATGGTAAACACATACATGTACTAGTAGTTCATGAAATAATTTAAGGAAATGGGGGTGCTTCACTTGTCATTTCTGTTAGGCTCAGTTGGTTTTGGAATTGTAGGAACTTGACTCACCATTACACAAAATCCTTTAGCACCTTCTGATAAAACTGTATTGGTTTCTTGAAGCTGAAACAGATTACTAATTCATATACTTGGATACAAGCCTATCAAACTCATAAATTAACTCTCTAAGGGTACATGTAATTAATTGACAAATAACGAAATTCACCTGGAGAAACATACATGTACATCTAATGCTTTGTAAGATACATTTTCATTGCATATTGTACATGTATAAACAAAAAAAAGGACATTACAAGGAGATGTCATGAACTTAACAATTTCCTGCACTGAAGTTATATACCAGTGTTTTCTAATAGCATATGCCAAACCTATATCCAAAACAAACTAGAACTGTCCTAATGGGACTAATACCCCTGCAAGGCTAATTTCAAATAAGACAAATAATTAAATTGAATAATAAAGGTTTGGAACACATACAAAAAAAAAATTCTAGAATTGTAAAAAAAAAATTAGTTAACAAAGAAAAATTAAAATCAAAATTGTCAGAATTTCACGGTAAATACATATCTATAACAGTAATACATTTACAAATTTATGTATCTGATGATATTTTTTTTTTTAATTTTAATTGATTTAAAGAAATACCAACAAAATGACAATAACCCCTCCCTTTGCAGTAAATGGAAATACCAGTAGCCTAGCAATGCTCTTCTGTTGATAAAACTTTCAATATCTTTCTAATAACAGTCTTGACAGATGCAATTAGTTGTTTCAAATTTTCCTCACTTTCTCTTATGGCACAATGGAACTCCATATCAGAAAATTGATCCCATAGGACTATGATTTTCTTTGATGAGCTTGTTAAATTTAATAAACTCCCAAAACATTACCATAATTACCATAATATGTAAAAATATGTAAAAAAAAATAATTTAATATTACAAACAATTTTAAAATTGCCAAAACACTACAATAATATCTGTAATTTTGAATTTCATTTAAATTAATGCTCAATAGGGTCACTTCATCAATTTACTTGACTAATAAATTTAAACAACTTCTTAAAATAGTTTAACTTCTTTATTAATAATGATATTTATTTCCTTATAATAATAGAAACTTTTGGTTTACATGAAACAGTTTTAAAAAAGTCCCAAAACCATCACCCATTTTACAGATTATCAATTTCCCCTAAACACATGCTCCATCTGAACCATGGCTCAGATAATGGCTCCCTTGGGACAAATGAATTCAGCCACACTTGTCTTTGATGTTCTCATTAGCTCCCAAGAATTTATCATTGACAAACAAAAAGTTTGCAATGTCAGTTGATGGAATACTTATAAAAAATAATTTTTTTTATTAATTAAGACATAAAGACAAAAAACCTCAATCTGGATGTTTTTATATAAATATATTTTACAGTGTTTTAATACTATTAATTAATTAATAAAATCTGTAAGGATTACCTCCCTTACTTTTCAACATTAGTGTACAATATATAGAATAAGGAAAATGAAAATTGTCATAAAATCATTAAATCTTGTCCGATCTTAAAAAAAATTGCAGGTGCACATCTTCAGATGGTGTTCAACATATGTACAAATTTTCAAACTGTTCCATGCAGTAATAAAAAATTCTATAGGGGGGACAAAGTTGTGTCTACAGACAGACGGACAGACGGACAGACAGACAGACGGACGGACAGACAGACGGACAGACGGACAAGGTGAAACCAATATACCCCCCTAAACTTCGTTTGCGGGAGTATAAATAAATCTTCATAATCCTAATTCTACCTACAACAATGTGGCCCTCTCTCTCTTTTTTTTTAATTTGACTTTTACAGCAGAAGTAGTACCCCCACCCCCCCCCCCCCAAAAAAAAATAAATTAAAAAATGGGAGGGGTGGAGGGAGCTTCATCGAATTAGCTAACCTGACTGTAACTGTACATGAACCTATAGGTAGTAGATGATAAAATTATTGGTTATTATTGTTTAATGAAAGTGTGTACTTCTAGTTGCGAAGTAATGCTTCACAAAAAATAGTTTTAGAATTCCCAGGAACACAAATTTTATGCTCCTTACATTTCTGGCTAGGTGCCCGGCACTGACCACATCCTCCAGCCGGTTCTCCAGGAAGTTCCAGGTGTCTGTGTAATCCTCGGACCGGTCCTGGATCAGGTAGATCTCTGTGCTCTTGTAGACGGCGGCCAGCGACCCTCTCTTGGTGTACCAATTAAACTGTCAATCAATTATATTGATAGTAAATAACTACATAATATGGATATAAGCATGTATTTTAAGTTTTTGTTATATTTGATTATGTCATATTACATTTAGCTGAATAGAACAACATGAAATGCCTATGCGAATTACATTAATTAACCCTCTCTAAAGATAAAACAAAAGTCAATATAAATTGTTCACCCTTCAATTCTTCACTGTACCAACATTGTTTTTATTTAATCAACATTTTTCTGTTAAATAGTCGACTATTTCGGCAGAAATCTGACATTAGTGATAAAACCAATATTGAGCTATTTACAACTTATTTATTTTCTTAGAAATGTCAAAGTCCCTTGTCTAGGTTAGAGACACAAAGTTTTTTAACCCCCCCCCCCCCCTAATAACTTACATCATTGGATTTGTCCCCAGCATAGAACCAGATATCATCCACAACTCGACTCAAGTTTGTCCAGGATTGTACCGCATTCTGGGGCAACGTCTGTATCGCCATGGCCTGTAAAATGTTTGTATATGCATGAAAACTCAAATTACATATAAGCCAACATATTGGTTGAAAGGATATTTATTTATGCCATTCATTAAAATTGACTGATCTGAAATACATACAAATAGGGCAGTGCTTTAGAATTTGATGGTCATGAGGTATTTTGCATGATTTATACATGCAGGTGATAAAAACCACTTTACTGTACATCTATGGTTAAATTCATTATTTCCTTTTAAATTCACCAAAAAAAAAATATAGCATTATCACAGGAATGAATTTGATAGCTACAGAATTTAAAATAGGAATTTATACAATACACAGGGTTGAGCAATTTACACTTTTTTAAACTGTATACTGTCCCAACACATTTTTTTATAAGTATAAACATATAGTAAATTCCTAATAATTTGGTTCTTTTTTGTCAAGTACAGAAATAAGAAGAGTAATCATAAATAACAATAAGTTATAAACATCATAAACATGACATCATGCTTTGGAATGAAGTGCTTTTTTTTTTATATTGATGATAAGGTACATATATACATGTACTCCTGATTCTAGCTCTTATCATTTGTCAATGGAATGCCTGTCATTTACCTGTGGCCATTTATCAATGTATGGTATGATCATTCTAAGGCGGGTTTCTATGGCGTCATGTATAAATGGACCTGTCTTGATTTTTCTGTAATAAAAAATTACAATAGAACAAAATCATACAAAAATATCACTCTGAATTCTATATATTTCATCAATCACATGGTACTGACATCAGCACTTGTACGTTAGAGGGCATTTTTTTTTTTTAACTGACAGCGTAATTTTTTTCATAACATCAGGTATTATAATATACCGGCATCAATTTTATATTATCATCTTTTATCTATACAAATCAAATCAAATTTTTTTTCTCCCTGTAAACAAATACAAACTTACTCATCTTTTTCTTTCAATTCTGTGACTTTCTGTTTCAAAAAAGATTCCAGCTCCTTATTACTCTCTTCATAAAAATAGAACACCAATTCTGCCCCACCCCTGGGGAACATTCCATGGACCATAGATGGCATTCCTAGAGACTCAGCACCTGGAACAGATTAATACATCTATTAACAATGCACTCTCTAAAAACATTGGATCATATTTCAAGGTAAAAATTATCACATAAACAATTACTAGAGTATGATTATCATTTAAGGTGGAATAACATACCTGGAAAAAGTCACTCCAATTAATAGTAAATTATTTGATTTTGAAAGATATAATGATAATTAAACCGTATACCCGTATATGTCAAATAAGCAAAAAATTTGCAGTTTGTGGATAAAAAAAAATGGAAACAAAAATAATTCAATTCAGTAAGTAACAACAAAAGTCCTTGCGGAATTCAAACTCGTGATGTACTGATCAAAAGCCGACATTTATCCACTCGGCTATGGAGTAAGTTTTATGTTTCTATCGATAAAATCCTTTTAATAAAACGAAATGCTGTTTCAATCAGAGGTCAGCCATTTTGTGATGATGTGCTATTCCACCTTAATATAACCACCCTTTGATATGTATATATATTCTTTTATAAAACTTTCATACTTCATGTACATGTATTGCGTAACCATGAATTTATTGCAAACAACAAACCAGCAACTATTGCTTTCTTTGTCCAGCCATATTGATGGACAAAAGGAAGGGAAGCCTTGAGGACAGCCTGCTTGGTCTGGTATTCCTCCTCTGTCTCCTCAGGCATCTCCTCTTCCTCAACCTCACTGACAAGGTCCTCAGAGTTATCTAACCTGAAAATATTCATATTAAAAAAATAATACAATACATATTAAACAGACATAAAAATATATTCTCCCACTGGTTTGTGAAAACTAAATACTAGCAAGTACTTATTCCGACCACATATGAGAAATGGAAAAAAAATCATTATCTCCATTAATTCAAATAATATTCCAGGTCCTAAATAACAACAAAATAATTGTTATATGAATTATCTTCTTGTTACACTGTATTTACTTAAAATTTACCAGTAGACACCTCCGCAGAGAAAAAGCATTCAGACTGCCCACTATAAAAATATCATTCACATTCATTCATAAATAGATCATAAGAGAGCTGTCACTTACTCATCGCTGTATTGAGCTCCTTGGCCCGTCCTCTGGGTGTTATACCCTCCATTACTGGTCTGTGAGGATGCTGACCCCCCGGGCCCACTAGAGGTGTCCTGGGGTGGATTTCTGTCCCCAGTACTTGTGCTCATGAAACGTCCACCATTTCTGTTACATCTGCTCAGAGCTATAAATAATTATAATAGAGTAATACGCAAGTTTATATACAACATTACTGGTACAACATGTACATCTGCTCATGATAGAGTAAATCAAATGTTACTAACATAAATCAAATCAATTACAGCAACATTTCTGTTCAACTTAATAGAGAAAAACATGTTGCTACTGTGGGGTTTTTTTTTTTTACCTACACATGGTATACGAAAAAAAAACAATTCTTGATCAGTTATTGTGGTGAATCTTTGATGCTAGTTGTGACATGAGAGGAGTTAAAGAAAACATATTTCTGTCCTAAAAGCATTGGAGAAGTATAACTCAACAATGTGTTCTTTTTTATCATCATTTAGCTATGATCAGATAAAACACACTGCAGTATACCAATACTTGAAAGAGAAAAAATCAGAGTTTTTAAAAATCTGTTATGACCAGTGGTAGCAAACACACATCACAGACAGTGAACAAGAACATACAATGTATATGTAATTTTTTAGTGGATTCAAAGAAACTGAAAACAAAGAAAAGACAAGCATATTTTTTATTGAACTGAAGTTTAGATATCTGCATGTACAGTAGTTGTTCTGTGTTTATAAGCATTGTATGATAAAAAAAAAAAAAGTAAACTTTTTGCTTTATTACATGTACATTTTCACACAACAATTAAAATTTTTTAATCATGTTAATATATGTCAATATTGCAATACCAGAATTTTAAAGTAAATTAAGCTATGTTTAATTTTATCACATATCAAAGAGTTCATTTACTATCAGCTTAATTGGCTTTCGCACTTCTTTTCTGAGCGTCTGCCAACTCGATGGTTCGACTGAGTATACTGTCCATCATGTCGAACGTGTTGAGTGCGGACTCGATGACCTGAATCTGCTGTTCCCTAGACACGGGCCCCAGTCTCTCTCCCCCAACATTCACACTGAACTCTGTATTCTCTGTGGGTAGAGGATTCCCTTTCCTCACATCTTCTAGGTCCAAGTTGTAATGACCTTTGGACAGAATTATGGCTTGTCGGAGAGGCTCAAAGAACTCTTTGTCCAGATTTGGATAGAGTTCCCAAAACCCGGTTCGATTTTCAGATGGGTTATCTCTGAGGACTAAATATCGAACAAAGTTCAACACTGAAAGAATCCTGTCTGAATTTTCCAACAAATCTGTTGTGACTCCATCTGGTATGACCGACACCAGTTTGAATACTCGAATGAGATTTTTCCCGAGGAAGATATTTTCTGGACCTTCTCCTTTCTTCAGTAGGGAATCGACTTGTTCTTTATACAAACTCAAGGTGTGGCCCACAACTCCAGAGTGTTTGCAAGTGTTGAACACAGTTTCGTACAGACGATGTCGGCCTTGAAGACTAAACATGTCAAAGAAATTTGAATAAATCGGAACACATGATTTGCGAATGTCTTTGTTCTGGCAATGCGTCATGGTGGAAATTAGTAGATTGAGAATGTCCTTGTAGAAATCATTATCCAGTTCGTAATGCGTAAAAGTCATGGGCAGTATGACAAACATGAGTTTCTCCAACAGGAGAACTCCTTTCAGTTTCACAATGGAGTGTTGATCCTCCAAGAATGACTTGATGAAGGGAAGATGAAATCTAAGCATGAACTTATGGTTGTAGACAGCAGGCATTTGATCAAGACCAAGGCCCTCTGCCAGGACTAGATATGACAAGCAAGCAAGGCTCTTCTCAGGAATTAGCTTATCCTCTTTCCAGTCTTTCACTTTATCATCCCCCTCTTCCTCCTCAAGTTCTTCATTTTCTTCATCTTCTCTGGATTCACTTTCCTCAAGTTTGGCCCGCATGTTCCTTTTCTTGGTTTCATCTTCAATCAAAGCAAAGAAGTTTGGACACAGCTGTGCAAGTTGATCAATCAGTCTTTCTGCACACACTCTACTGTAAGATTTCTCTTTTTCTTCTTGCTCCTTTGGTTTAAAGGTCATATCTAGATGATACAGTGGATGAGACAGAAGCTTCATCAAGTACTTGATCAGGAGTTGAACTTGTGGAGTAGACTTAGAGAAAGTGACTTTTGGATTTCTCATGGAAACTTCTTCCACAAAGGGACTAAGGAATTCCAGGTAGCACAAAACAACATCGGTTGCCCGCATTACCGAAGGGTCCATTTCTAGCAATTTTCTCTCCTCATGATCTAGATTGTGGTCCTTAGCTTGTGGAATGGCTTCAATATGAGCTGAGAGGGTCTCCAACGTGACATCCAATGAATGATGTCGTTTGTTTGGCAACTTCAACAAAATCTTCTGCACGTTTTCTAATATACACTTAAACTTCTGGTCATCTTTAAAGGAATCGGCCTGCTCCAAAACTGCCAACAGCAGCTCTTTGGGATTCCCATTTGCAATGACATAGTTCATGCACCTCTGGCAAGTCTCAAAGAAATATTCATGCTGTTCTAAGTTTTCTTCTGTCAGGTTCGCGGTCAGTTCTGACGCGATTTCCCAGAACACAGACTGGTCCTTCAGTTTGTGCTCCAGAATCACTGTTTTTAGTCCCTTGCTGTCCTTGAACTTTATGCACTCTTTGACCTGTTTCAGGGCAGTCTCTGCATCGGCAGCCTTCTCCATAACCTCCACATCCATTAAGTGATCCATGATGTTAATGAAGTGATGATTGTGAGAATAACTGAGGGGTTGTCTTTGTTTTAAATGCTACCTGGAAAAGAGAAAACAGTTTGCTGGATGTGATTTACTGATTTGACACAATCAAGGATTTAGCTATAAGATTGTTAAGTTTAAACATCAAGAGTGAAAAAAAAGTTTGCATGAAAGAGTCAACATAGTAACTAGTTTTTTTTTCCAGTCCTGTAAATTTGTTTTGAAAAAATTCATACCAGCAAACTATTTTCTCATGTTTTAACTCTTCTTATTCAGATTGTAAGGAAACAATGATTTCTAATTTCTTTATACCAGGTAGTTGTATAACACATCATAAAAGTATTATATCAGAACCGTTTAACACGAGCTTGCACTTTGGTTAGATGCGTCAAACAGAAACGTGATGTACATGTAGAAATATTTCAGTTATCCAGAATTTTCAGCTTTAGATAATGAACAAAAACGTTTTTAGTTACTCAAAATGAAAGACAAGGAAATTCTTAATCTTGTGGGCAAATTCATAAATGATAACATGCTATAGTACTCCTTTTAAGAGAAATATTGTCGGAATTAACATTGTCATTTTCTATTTCATTGCTGTCCACTTGATCAGCCATGGCTGTGTGAAATCAACAAGCTATATATCTGGCTTTTGAGCTAGATTGATCAATGTTATTTCACTTGAAACCATCGTCATTTTTTACTTGTTTTGACGCAAGAAAGGGAAAGTAACATCCTATCAAAAGTCCACGGTCGTGTTACTGGTTAAAATGGTTCTATGATGCAACAACCATTATTTCATTTATGAGGTTTATTGTCTAAGAAACTGAATGATTAATCAAACACTCTTCGATGTTGAAAAACAGAGGAAATAAAATATAAACTATAGAATTTATCCTGCTTTACAATTGAGACATTACGACAGATTTGAATACCGGTATACATGATGAGGAAATTCGAGATGTACCTATTACACAATGCTCAATGCAAATCAACAAATATACATCGAAATATAAATGCAATAGATATCTATTTATTGGGCCTATATGAAATGTGTTTTTTCTGATAAGAAATCGACATATTTAAAAATGGTTACCTGTTCTTGAAATAGAACGAAAAATCAAAGCGAATCTGTTTATGCAGGGCGCTGCCATTATTTGATTTCGAGTTGTCTCGGAAGCTTACCATCAATATGTGCATGGAACGCTCATTTGGAACAACTCTAATCTTTACATAGACTATATATACAGATAAGTTTTCCAGTTCCACAACGGCCGGTTAGCTCAGTCGGTTAGAGCGTCGTGCTAATAACGCGAATGTCGTGGGTTCGACCCCCACACTGGCCAATTATTTTTCCCATAACCATTCTATTTTTACACAACGTTGAACGTAACTCAAGTGTACACGAAAACATTACATCTATGTTTTTGTGTATTGTATTAAATCGATCAATTTTTACGGCCATTTGCACGTTTCAATCTTGCTAACCTTTTTGTATAATGTACATTGAATACTTTTTTCAACATGCAGGTTTTAGTGGACGTTTTCCAATTCTAAATCATTTTTGTCTTCTGTAACAAATAATTAAAAAAAAACGGCACTATCCGACAGCCGATCGAGTCCCTAGCTGTGGGGATATTTTTAAAATTATGTTATTGGTAATAACCATCTTCGCTAGCCAAGGGTTTTCGGTCCACTCTGCCCCTTATAAATGGTGGGGAGCAGAGTAGACCGAAAACCCTTGGCTAGCGAAGATGGGTAATAACTTTGTCTTCGACTTTCGGGGTTGTTTACAGTAAATACTGATGTTAGAGACATGAACACCAGCTTATGTTTTGTTTGCAATAAAATAGCAAGATATTTTGCACGTACACAGTGTACACGATTTATTACGATATATTAAACATGCCTTTCTTTTCATCACGATGTTAGAAAGTATCACACTTCTTTGATTGAATAAATTTGTTTCAATGTGACTCTGGCAACAGAACACACATGCATCCTCCTTTTAAAATCCTGTATTATCAAACACAGGCTTTAGTTATATTATAATTATATACGAATTATGCAAAATTATACCCTGAGGAAAAACAACTTCACAAACAACGGATTCAGATCTGAGATATTATCTCAGTTATTATATTACAATATAAGAGGAGAAATGTATGACATCATTTTGAATATGTACAGTCAAATTAAATCAAAAACTGTTTATAATAACGAATTTTCACCCTTTTTTCAATTTAAAAAATGGTGTTAGACAAGTTGAAAAATTTTCAGCTTTTTTTCAACATATACTTCAATGATTTACACGATTTTATAAACTCATCTCATGTTCAAAGCTTACCCACTATATCTGAACTGTTTGAAACAAAGCTGAATGTATTTTTTAAAACTATTTGCCATTTTGTACGCAGATCACAGATGACACTGTATTATTAGCAGAATCTTCTGATGACATCCAAAAACTTAATAACTTCTATATCTATTGCAGAAAATAAAATTTGAAAATGAATGAGAAATCGAAAATACTCTAGTATTTAGCAGTTGCAGACGTAAAGAAAATTTACAGACACGATATATGGCGATAGGTTAATTGAAATTGTGACAGATTTTAACCATTAAGGAGTTACTTTAACAGATCATGCAGGATCTTTTAAAGCCGCAATACAAAAACTATCCGAAAAAGGACAATTTATGAAGTTTAAAAAAAAGGAAGATTTTGAAATCACCACCTACCCCTTGAAAGTGGACGTTGGTGTATATATAGACCCCCGGGACTCAGGCACATGTGTTTCGAACGATGTTGGTTTGTCAACAAAGTCCGACAACTCCTTCAGTTCTTAACACATATAAACAGGAAAAAAAAAAGGAACAAGTTTTGTAAATCCGAAACTTAATCTATAGCTTCTTCATGATAAATTATATTCCTTATCTGAAATTTGAATTTGAATAAAAGTCTTTGATTTTAGATATATGAAATAAACAACATCACATTGTTGTTTTGACATTGTCCCTGGTATTAGCCCTCGGATGGTATCGGCCCGCGCCCTTCGGGCTTGGGCCGATACCAACCGCTCGGTAACTGCCTGATACCAGGGCCGAGATCAAAACAACAGTGTGATATTCTATATGTACGCGCCACAGCGAGTTGTGTGTTATCGCAAAGTCGTGTTGTGTAAAGTTTTAATAGCGAAAAGTCGTGTTATAATAACGCGTTATGCAGTGACTTGTAATAAATGTGCAAACTTGTGCGTTGTCATTTTAATATTGCGCTACCATGTTGTCACAGTGTGTTAGCGCATCATTCTTATAACGTCGCGCTAGCGCTTTAATAAAAACAGGCTGGTGCCTTGTGACTTTGCGCTAGTGTGTTGTCACTGCGCACTAGCGTGTTGTTCCTATATGTTGCGTCGGCGCGTTGTTAGAAACATGCTAGCGCGTTGTCACTTTGTGCTAGCGCAATGTCCCTTCGCTCTAGTGCGCTGTCTTTCACGACTGTTACACTTTTACAAATGGCTCTATCGGGACACCATATAGTCAAGAATAATGATAATCTAACAGAAAAAAAACCAATAGGTATTTTCGACCAAAAGTAGAAAAGCCGAATGTCGAAAAGCCCGTATATAATAAAGAAATAAAAAGATTCTTTAAGACCGGAAGTCAAAATGTCCTAATAATACGATATAAAGGGTCGACAAAGTTAATTCATTACACTGTTTTCTCTTTTAATTGCGTTAATTGTGGTTTATGTTTTGTGCCTTATTTGAATGTGACAAACTCATGTGTGGACGTTGGAATTAGAAAGTTTCAGACATATATAATTGTTACAAAAATTTTTAGGGTAAAAACGTCTCCTGGTATAAAAGAGCGAATTAATGAATGAGGAAATATTAGAATTTTTGCTATATATTAATTTCAATTGTTTTCCACTGAGATGCCGGTATGTGTATCAACAAAATGTGATAGAAATGGTAACTTTGACAGACGATAATTTAGGTACAATACATTGCCTTGGCTAATTGTGTACGGCCAGGGACGTATATACTAACGTTAGTATATACGTCCCTGGTACGGCCAGTGAAAATAGCATGGAATTTTTAGCAAATATATGCAATTTAACGCCTCTCTCTCTCTCCCCTGTACACTATGTATTATCAATACAATTTTGTTTGTTCTAAACAAGAATAAAAAGAACTAGAACTTTTTTTGTCTTCAACAAAAAGTAAGGGCTTTTCGACATCCCCTTTCCCTTTTTTGATTGTAAATGTCAGGTAAAATCGCATCTATTTTTTATTTAAAAATTCTTAACCGCCTAGGTATAATCAGTTGCCTATTAGAAATATAACCTTATAAATAATGCAATGTCAAAAAAAGATAACTTCAACACTTTAAAAGTAAATATACTCTTAATTTCTAAAAGAATATTTCCAAAAAACCATAAAAAAGTAAGCATTCCTTTCTCAAATAGAAACGTGGTATACCTAGAGTATTAATGTTCTACGTTCATTGAGCAAAGCGAGATAACTCTTTCTAAATCACTTTTTCAACTTTTAGAAAGTTGCAATATTCACACCCTTAATACTCCTATAAGAAGTCAAAAAATGGCCCTACGGACCATACTTTTTAAATTGTACTCTTTACTCAAAACTTAAAACCGAAAAGATTTTAAAAATCGGATGAAAAATAAAAAAGATACAGCTAAAGGGTTGTTTTTAGCTTTGACCCCTCTAGATCCCTTATCTTTCAAAAATTTTATCTCAAAATATTTTCAAGTCTGCAAATTAGGTCCCTCAATATGAATATTAAATATGGAAATATTTACTTGAAAACTGTTTGAGAAAAAGTGGCACGCATGAATTCAGTTTAACATTAAAACACCCATAGACGATTTTTGATCAACTTGTAAAACCGGAAGTTCTCAATGGTTTCAAACGAAACTTTAAATGTATGATTATTATGACAGTTTTAACATTTTCCATTCCTCATTTAAAACATTTGGTGGTTATTTCAATTTTCAGTTTTTTCATCCCCCCTTTTTTCATAGTTTGAAGTCTAATATCTCAAAAACAGCAAGAGATAGAAAAAAGTTGTTGCTTACGATTTTGTATATCATATTATGAAGTATCTAAATCCAAAACTTCTTAGTTAATTATCAAAAAATAAAAAAGATACAAAGGTCCTTTTAGTATTTTGTTTTTTGCATGTGTAAACCGGAAGTATATAGACCGGAAGTCCAAAAAAGGACATACGGGAGAACTTAACAATTGCTAAAAGAAGCTAACATTAAATTTTGATTTTTCCATTCCGTTTTCAAAAAATCCATGACGAAACTTTGTCGAGAAGAATAATAATAACTAGAACTTTTTTTGTCTTCAACAAAAAGTAAGGGCTTTTCGACAGCCCTATTATCCCTTTTTAATTAAATGTTCAAAAAAAAATTATTCTCTAAGTTTTTTCCAAGTGTTCTAAACGCCTTGATATCCCCAGTTGCTTGGATATGATCTTATGAGTAGTGCAATGTGAAAAGAAAGATAACTCCAGAATTTTACAGGTAGCTACACTTCTAATTTCCAGAGGAATATTTTCAAAAAATCATTGTGAAGTAAGTATTCATTCCTCGGACACAAAACTTGGTATGCCTATAGTATGTATGCTCTACATTCTTACAACAAAGCAAAAAAACTCTAACTAAAAAAAAATTTGAAATTTCAACAACTGATGATCTTTGGGCTTTCAAAACCCCTATAAGGAGTCAAAAAGTGGCCCCTCGGAGCATAATTTTAAGATTGTACTCTTTATTCTGAACAATAAACTGAAAAGATTTTGGAAATTAGATGAAAGGTAAAAAAGTTACAGCTAAAGGGCTGTTTTGAACGTTGGCCCCTGCAGATCCCTTATTCTTTCGAATTGTCTACCCAAAAACTTTTCCGGTCTGCGCATTGGTTGTGTCATTATTAAAAAAAAATGTTGTAATAATTACTTCAAAACTTTTTGAGAAAACGTGACACGCGTGATTTTAGTTTAACATTGAAACTCCCATAGACAATTTTTCATAGGCTCATAAAACCGGAAGTACTCAATATCTTTTATTTAAACTTGGAATATATGTTTAATAGTTCTATCTAAACAATGTTTTGGCGTCTTATAAAAATTTGAAGGGTTTTTGAAATTTTTTTGGCTTTACATCCCCCCTTTTCTCAAGTTCGAGCCTTAATATCTCAAAAATGGTAAGAGATAGAGGAATGCCCACGCTTACGATTTTGTACAACTGGACAAGATGCATCTAATTCTTAAATTTGAATGCTCTAACTCAAAAAATAATAAAGATATTATGTTTCAATGAATTTTTAGTATTTCCCTTCTCAAAACCGGAAGTGCCGGAACGGGAAGTCCAAAACCTTACATACGCGTGTCATATAAAGGTGCTATAAGATTATAGCATTCGTGTTTTAATATGTTTTTCCGTTTTCAAAAAATCGCTGACGAAACTTTGTCGAGTATAAGAATAATAACTAGAACTTTTTTTTGTCTTCAACAAAAAGTAAGGGCTTTTCGACAGCCCCATTATCCACTTTTAATTAAATGTTTAAATAAATATTCTCTAGTTTATTTCCAAGTGTTCTAAACGCCTTGGTATCCCAAGTTCCTTAGATAGCAACTTAGGAGTAGTGCAATGTGAAAAGAAAGATAACTCCAGAACTTTACAGGTAGCTACACTTTTAATTTCCAGAAAAATATTTTCAAAAAATCATATTGAAGTAAATATTTATTCCCTGGACACCAAATTTAGTATGCCTACAGTATTAATGCTCCTTATTCTTACAACAAAGCGAGACAACTCTTTCTAAAAAAAAAATTTGAAATTTGAACAAATTCTGATCTTTAGGTCCTTCAAACCCCTATAAGGACTCAAAAAGTGGCCCCTCGGACCATAATTTTAAAATTGTACTCTTTATTCTAAACAATAAACTGAAAAGATTTTTAAAATCGGATGAAATGTAAAAAAGTTACAGCTAAAAGGCTGTTTTGCACGTTGGCCCCTGCAGATCCCTAATTTTTTCGAGTTGTCTACCCAAAACTTTTTCAGGTCTGCGGATTGTGTGTGTCATTATAAAGATGAAATATTGTAGCAATTACTTGAAAACCTTTTGAGAAAACGAACCACGCGTGATTTTTGTTTAACATTGAAACTCCCATAGGCGATTTTCATTGACCTATAAAACCGGAAGTAGTCAATATATTTTAATGAAACTTAGAATACATGTTAATTCTATCTATGTTAATAATATTTAGGCGTTAAATAATTTTTTAAAGGTCATTTAAATTGTTTTGCTTTCTCATCCCCCCTTTTCTAAAGTTTAGGACTTTATACCTCAAAAACGGTAAGATATAGAAAGATGTTTACGCTGACAATTTTGTACAAAAAGACAAGATGCATCTAATTCTAAAATCTGAACATTCTAATTTAAAAACTAAACAAAGTATAGCATTTTAATCAATTTTTACATTTTTCCTTGTATAAACCGGAAGTACCGGAACCGGAAATTAAAAACCTTACATTCCATAGATTGATAGATTTGCTGTAAGACCGTCCAAAAATTGTATCAATATACCTTCCAGTTTTCAAAAAATCGCTGACAGAAATCTGTCGAGAAAAATAATAATAATAACTAGAACTTTTTTTGTCTTCAACAAAAAGTAAGGGCTTTTCGACAGCCCCAGTTTCCCTTTTTTATTTAAAGTGTCAAACAAAAAATATCTCTAATCTATTTGCAAATTTTCTAATCGCCTCGGTATAACCAGTTGCTTAGATAGGAATTTATGAGTACTGCAGTGTGAAAAGAAAGATAACTCCAGAATTTAACAAGTAGCTACACCTGTAATTTTTAGAAGAATATTTTCAAAAAATCATTCCAAAGTAAGTATTCATTCCTTGGACGCAAAACTTGGTATGCTAAGAGTATTTGTGCTCTACATTCTTAGAGCAAAGCGAGATAACTCTTCCAAGAAATAATTTTGAAATTTAAACAAGTTGTGATCTTTATGTCCTTCAAACCCCTAGAAGGAGTCAAAAAGTGGCCCCTCGGACCATAATTTTTAAATTGTACTCTTTATTCTAAACTATTAACCGAAAAGATTTTGAAAATCGGATGAATAATAAAAAAGATACAGCTAAAGGGCTGTTTTTAATACTGACCCCTACAGATCCCTTATTTTTCAGACGTTTTTTTCCAGGACCTTTTCCGGTCTGCGCATCAGGTCCCTTATTGCAAATATTAAATATAAAAATATTTGCATGATAACTGTTTGAGAGAACGTTACACGCGTGAATTCAATTTAACATAGAAACTCCCATAGACAATTTTAATCGGCTCATAAAACAGGAAGTACTCAATACTATTCAATGAAACTTGGAATATATGTTAATTACTTCTATCATAATAATATTCAGGTGTCAAATAAATTTTTTAAGGTCATTTGAATTTTTTTGTTTTTTCATCCCCCCTTTTCTAAAGTTTAGGACTTAATATCTCAAAAACTATAAGAGATAGAAAGTTGTCTACGCTTACAATTTTGTTTAACTATTTATGATAAAGGTAAATCTAAAATTTGAATGCTCTACATTAGAAAATAAAGAAAGAATTGAGTTTCAAACAATTTTTGCAATTTTCCTTGTAAAAACCGAAAATACCGGAACCGGAACTTGAAAACCTTGTATTTCATAGACTGATACATTTGCTGTAAGGCCAATTTATACTTGTATCAATATTCCTTCCAGTTTTCAAAAAATCGCTGACAGAAATTTGTCTTAAAATAATAATAATAAAAAAAGACAAAAACAATAGGTCTTTTCGACCGAAAGTCGAAAAGCCCTAATAATAATAAAAAAAGACAAAAACAATAGGTCTTTTCGACCGAAAGTCGAAAAGCCCTAATAAACAGAAGAATAACAATAGGTCTTTTCGACCGAAAGTCGAAAAGCCCTAACTAGAACTTTTTTTTGTCTTCAACAAAAAGTAAGGGCTTTTCGACAGCCCCATTATCCCCTTTTAATTAAATGTTCAAAAAAATATTCTCTAGTTTATTTCCAAGTGTTCTAAACGCCTTGGTATCCCAAGTTGCTTAGATAGCAACTTATGAGTAGTGCAATGTGAAAAGAAAGATAACTCCAGAACTTTACAGGTAGCTATATTTCTAATTTCCAGAAAAATATTTTCAAAAAATCATATTGAAGTAAGTATTCATTCCCCGGACACCAAATTTGGTATGCCTACAGTATTAATGCTCCTTATTCTTACATCAAAGCGAGACAACTCTTTCTAAAAAAAAAATTGCAATTTGAACAAGTTCTGATCTTTAGGTCCTTCAAACCCCTTTAAGGACTTAAAAAGTGGCCCCTCGGACCATAAATTGTAAATTGTACTCTTTATTCTAAACAATAAACTGAAAAGATTTTTAAAATCGGATGAAAGGTAAAAAAGTTACAGCTAAAAGGCTGTTTTGCACGTTGGCCCCTGCAGATCCCTAATTTTTTCCAGTTGTCTACCCAAAACTTTTTCAGGTCTGCAGATTGTGTGTGTCATTATAAAGATGAAATATTGTAGCAATTACTTGAAAACCTTTTGAGAAAACGAACCACGCGTGATTTTTGTTTAACATTGAAACTCCCGTAGGTGATTTTCATTGACCTATAAAACCGGAAGTAGTCAATATATTTTATTGAAACTTAGAATATATGTTAATTACATCTATGTTAATAATATTTAGGCGTTAAATAATTTTTTAAAGGTCATTTAAATTTTTTTGCTTTCTCATCCCCCCTTTTCTAAAGTTTAGGACTTTATATCTCAAAAACGGTAAGATATAGAAAGTTGTCTACGCTGACAACTTTGTACAGAAAGACAAGATGCATCTAATACTAAAAGTTGAACATTCTAATATAAAAACTAAACAAAGTATTGCGTTTTAATCAATTTTAACATTTTTCCTTGTAAAAACCGGAAGTACCGGAACCGGAAGTTAAAAACCTTACATTCCATAGATTGATAGATTTGCGGTAAGACCGTCACAAAACTGTATCAATATATCTTCCAGTTTTCAAAAAATTGCTGACAGAAATCTGTCGAGAAAAATAATAATAACTAGAACTTTTTTTTGTCTTCAACAAAAAGTAAGGGCTTTTCGACAGCCCCATTATCCCCTTTTGATAAAATGTTAAAAAAAAATATTCTCTAGTTTATTTCCAAGTGTTCTAAACGCCTTGGTATCCCAAGTTGCTTAGATAGCAACTTATGAGTAGTGCAATGTGAAAAGAAAGATAATTCCAGAACTTTACAGGTAGCTATATTTCTAATTTCCAGAAAAATATTTTCAAAAAATCATATTGAAGTAAGTATTCATTCCCCGGACACCAAATTTGGTGTGCCTACAGTACTCATGCTCCTTATTCTTACAACAAAGCGAGACAACTCTTTCTAAAAAAAAAATGAAATTTGAACAAGTTCTGATCTTTAGGTCCTTCAAACCCCTATAAGGACTCAAAAAGTGGCCCCTCGGACCATAATTTTAAAATTGTACTCTTTGTTTTAAACAATAAACTGAAAAGATTTTTATAATCGGATGAAAGGTAAAAAAGTTACAGCTAAAAGGCTGTTTTGCACGTTGGCCCCTGCAGATCCCTAATTTTTTGGAGTTGTCTACCCAAAACTTTTTCAGGTCTGCGAATTGTGTGTGTCATTATACAGATGAAATATTGTAGCAATTACTTGAAAACCTTTTGAGAAAACGAACCACGCGTGATTTTTGTTTAACATTGAAACTCCCATAGGCGATTTTCATTGACCTATAAAACCGGAAGTAGTCAATATATTTTTATGAAACTTAGAATATATGTTAATTACATCTATGTTAATAATATTTAGGCGTTAAATAATTTTTTATAGGTCATTCAAATATTTTTGCTTTCTCATCCCCCCTTTTCTAAAGTTTAGGACTTTATATCTCAAAAACGGTAAGATATAGAAAGATGTCTACGCTGACAATTTTGTACAGAAAGACAAGATGCATCTAATTCTAAAATTTGAACATTCTAATTAAAAAACTAAACAAAGTATTAAGTTTTAATCAATTTTTACATTTTTCCTTGTATAAACCGGAAGTACCGGAACCGGAAGTTAAAAACCTTACATTCCATAGATTAATAGATTTGCTATAAGACGGTCCCAAAACTGTATCAATATATCTTCCAGTTTTCAAAAAATCGCTGACAGAAATCTGTCGAGAAAAATAATAATAATAACTAGAACTTTTTTTGTCTTCAACAAAAAGTAAGGGCTTTTCGACAGCCCCATTATCCCTTTTTAATTAAATGTTCAAAAAAATTATTCTCTTAATTATGTCCAAGTGTTCTAAACGCCTTGGTATCCCCAAATGCTTAGATAGGAACTTATGAGTACTGCAATGTGAAAAGAAAGATAACTCCAGAACTTTACAGGTGGCTATATTTCTAATTTTCAGAAAAATATTTTCAAAAAATCATATTAAAGTAAGTATTCATTCCCCGGACACCAAATTTTATATGCCTACAGTATCAATGCTGTTTTTTCATACAGCAAAGCGAGATGACTCTTTCTAAAAAAAATTTGAAACTTAAAAAAGTTCTGATCTTTAAGTCTTTCAAACCCCTATAAGGAGTCAAAAAGTGGCCCCTCGGACCATAATGTTTAAATTGTACTCTTTAATCTGAACTATTAACTGAACAGATTTTGAAAATCGGATGAATAATAAAAAAGATACAGCTAAAGGGCTGTTTTTAATACTGACCCCTACAGATCCCTTATTTTTCAGAAGTTCTTTTCCAAGATCTTTTCCGGTCTGCGCATTAGGTCCCTTATTGCAAATATTGAATATAAAAATATTTGCTTGATAACTGTTTGAGAAAACGTTACACGCGTGAATTCAATTTAACATAGAAACTCCCGTTGACAATTTTCATCGACTCATAAAACCGGAAGTACTCAATACTATTCAATGAAACTTAGAATGTATGTTAATTACATCTATCTTAATAATATGCAGGCGTCAAATAATTTTTTAAAGGTCATTTGAATTTTTTTGTTTTTTCATCCCCCCTTTTCTAAAGTTTAGGACTTAATATCTCAAAAACAGTAAGAGATAGAAAGTTGTCTACGCTTACAATTTGAAACACCTATTTATGATAAAGGTAATTCTAAAATTTGAATGCTCTACATTAAAAAATAGACAAAGAATTGAGTTTCAAACAATTTTTGCAATTTTCCTTGTAAAAACCGGAAGTACCGGAGCCGGAAACTCAAAATAGGACATTTCATAGACTGATACATTTGCTGTAAGACCAATGTATACTTGTATCAATATTCCTTCCAGTTTTCAAAAAATCGCTGACAGAAATCTGTCGAGAAAAATAATAATAAAAAAAGACAAAAACAATAGGTCTTTTCGACCGAAAGTCGAAAAGCCCTAACTAGAACTTTTTTTGTCTTCAACAAAAAGTAAGGGCTTTTCGACAGCCCCATTATCCCTTTTCAATTAAATGTTAAAAAAAAATATTCTCTAATTTATTTCAAAGTGTTCTTTACGCCATGGTATCCCTAGTTGCTTAGATAGGAACTTATGAGTAGTGCAGTGTGAAAAGAAAGATAACTCCGGAATTTAACAAGTATCTACACTTGTAATTTTCAGAGGAATATTTTCAAAAAATCATATTGAAGTAAGTATTCCTTCCTCGGACACAAAACTTTGTATGCCTATAGTATTCATGCTCCACATTCTTACAGCAAAGCGAAATAACTCTTACTAAAAAACATTTTGAAATTTAAACAAATGATGATCTTTGGGCCTTCCTAATCCCTATAAGGACTCAAAAAGTGGCCCCTCGGACCATAATTTTAAGATTATACTCTTCATTTTGAACAATAAACTGAAAAGATTTTTAAAATCGGAAAAGAAATAAAAAAGTTACAGCTATAGGGCTGTTTTGTACGTTGGCCCTTGCAGATCCCTATTTTTTTTTAATTGTGTACCCAAAAACTTTTCCGGTCTGCGCATTGTGCGTACCATTATAAATCTGAAATATTGTAATGTTAACTTGTAAACTTTTTGAGAAAACGAACGACGCGTGATTTTAGTTTAACATTGAAACTCCCATAGACAATTTTTCATAAGCTCATAAAACCGGAAATACTCAATATATTTTATTCAAACTTGGTATATATCTTGAATACTTCTCTCTGAACAATGTCTCGGCATCTTATAAAATTCCTAAGGTTTTAAAAAAAAAAAATCTGTTTCATCCCCCCTTATCTCAAGTTTGAGCCCTAATATCTCAAAAACAGTAAGAGATAGAGAAATGGCTACGCTTATGATTTTGTACATCATGACAAGATACATCTAATTCTTAAACTTGAATGCTCTAACTATAAATACAATAAAGATATTGTGCATCAATGAATTTTTAGTATTTTCTTTGTCAAAACCGGAAGTGCCGGAACCGGAAGTCCAAAACCTTACATACGCGTGTCACTCAGAGATGCTGTAAGACTATTGTATAATTGTTTCAAAATTCTTTCGCGTTTTCAAAAAATCGCTGACGGAAATTCTGTCGAGCATAAGAATAATAATAAGAAACAGAAGAATAACAATAGGTCTTTTCGACCGAAAGTCGAAAAGCCCTAACTAGAACTTTTTTTGTCTTCAACAAAAAGTAAGGGCTTTTCGACAGCCCCAGTTTCCCTTTTTAATTTAAAGTGTCGAAAAAAAATATCTCTAATCTATTTCCAAATTTTCTAAACGCCTCGGTATAACCAGTTGCTTAGATAGGAGTTTATGAGTACTGCAGCGTGAAAAGAAAGATAACTCCAGAATTTAAAAAGTAGCTACACTTCTAATTTTCAGAAGAATATTTTCAAAAAAATCATTTCAAAGTAAGTATTCATTCCTGGGACGCAAAACTTGGTATGCCAAGAGTATTTATGCTCTACATTCTTGGAGCAAAGCGAGATAACTTTTCCAAAAAATAATTTTGAAATTTAAACAAGATGTGATTTTTGGGCCTACAAAAACCCTTTAAGGAGTCAAAAAGTGGCCCCTCGGACCATATTTTTTAAAATGTACTCTCTACTCTCAACTATAAGCCGAAAAGATTTTAAATATCGGATGAAAAATAAAAAAGTTACAGTTGAAAGGCTGTTTTGCACGATGGCCCCTGTAGACCCCTTATTTTTATAAATTGTGTACCCAAAACTTTTTCCGGTCTGCGGAGTTTGTGTCTCAATATACAGATAAATTATTGTAATATTTAAATGGAAACTTTTTGAGAAAACGAATGACGCGTGATTTTTGTTTAACATTGAAACTCCCATAGACGATTTCACCGACCTATAAAACCGGAAGTAGTCAACATATTTTTACAAAACTCGGAATGTATGTTAATAACTTCCATCTTAATAATATTCAGGCGTCATTTAACCTTTTAAATGTCATTTGAATTTTTTTGTTTTTTCATCCCCCCTTTTCTGAAGTTTAGGGCTTTATATCTCAAAAACGGTAAGATATAGAAAGTTGCCTACGCTTACAATTTTGTACAACTAGTTATGATAAATGTAATTCTAAAGTTTGAACGTTCTGGATTGAAAAATAATCAAAATATTGAGTTTCAATCAATTATTGCTATTTTCCTTGTAAAAACCGGAAGTACCGGAACCGGACATCTGAAACCTTACATTTCATAGAGTGGAAAATTTGATATAAGACCGTTGAAAAATTGTATCGATATATCTTCCAGTTTTCAAAAAATCGCTGACAGAAATCTGTCGAGAAAAATAATAATAATAATAATAATAACTAGAACTTTTTTTGTCTTCAACAAAAAGTAAGGGCTTTTCGACAGCCCCATTATCCCTTTTTAATTAAATGTTCCAAAAAAATTATTCTCTTATTTATTTCCAAGTGTTCTAAACGCCTTGGTATCCCCACTTGCTTTGATAGGAACTTATGAGTAGTGCAATGTGAAAAGAAAGATAACTCCAGAATTTTACAAGAAGGTACACTTTTAAGTTCCAGAGGAATATTTTCAAAAAATCATATTGAAGTAATTATTCATTCCTCGGACACAAAACTTGGTATGCCTATAGTATTTTTACTCTACATTCTTACAGCAAAGCGAGATAACTCTTACTATAAAACATTTTGAAATTTAAAAATGTGATGATCTTTGGGCCTTCCAAACCCCTATAAGGAGTCAAAAAGTGGCCCCTCGGACCATAATTTTAAGATTGTACTCTTTAATTTAAACAATAAACTGAAAAGATTTTTAAAATCAAAAGAGAATTTAAAAAGTTACAGCTAAAGTGCTGTTTTGTTTGTTGGCCCCTGCAGATCCCTAATTTTTTCGAATTGTCTACCCGAAAACTTTTCCGGTCTGCGCATTGTGTGTATCATTATACATCTGAAATATTGTAATGTTAACTTGTAAACTTTTTGAGAAAACGAACGACGCGTGATTTTAGTTTAACATTGAAACTCCCATAGACAATTTTTCATAGGCTCATAAAACCGGAAGTACTCAATATATTTTATTGAAACTTGGAATATATGTTAAATAGTTCTACTTAAACAATATTTAGGCGTCTTATAAAATATCTAGGGGTTTGTTAAAAAAAAATCTTTTTCATCCCCCCTTTTCTCAAGTTTGAGCCCTAATATCTCATAAACGGTAAGAGATAGAGAAATGCGTACGCTTATGATTTTGTACATCAAGAGAAGATGCATCTAATTCTTAAACTTGAATGCTCTAACTCAAAAAATACAAAAAAATAGTGTGCTTCAATGAATTTTTAGTATTAACCTTGTCAAAACCGGAAGTGCCGAACCAGGAAGTCCAAAACCTTACATACGCGTGTCATTTAAAAATGCTATAAGTCTATTGCATGGTTGTTTTAATATGTCTTTCCGTTTTCAAAATATCGCTGACGAAACTTTGTCGAGAAGAATAATAATAATAAAACATCAGAATAACAATAGGTCTTTTCGACCGAAAGTCGAAAAGCCCTAATAATAATAAAAAAACACAAAAACAATAGGTCTTTTCGACCGAAAGTCGAAAAGCCCTAACTAGAACTTTTTTTGTCTTCAACAAAAAGTAAGGGCTTTTCGACAGCCCCCTTATCCCTTTTTAATTAAATGTTCAAAAAAAAATTATCCTCTAATTTATTTTCAAAAGTTCTAAACGCCTTGGTATCCCCAGTTGCTTAGATAGGAACTTACGAGTAGTGCAATGTGAAAAGAAAGATAACTCCAGAATTTTACAGGTAGCTACACTTCTAATTTCCAGAGGAATATTTTCAAAAAATCATATCGAAGGAAGTATGCATTCCACGGACACAAAACTTGGTATGCCTATAGTATTTATTCTCTACATTCTTACAGCAAAGCGAGATAACTCTTACTTAAAAACATTTTGAAATTTTAACAGATGATGATCTTTGGGCCTTCCTTACCCCTATAAGGAGTCAAAAAGTGGCCCCTCGGACCATAATTTTAAGATAGAACTCTTCATTTTGAACAATAAACTGAAAAGGTTTTTAAAATCGGAAAAGAAATGAAAAAGTTACAGCTAAAGGGCTGTTTTGTACGTTGGCCCTTGCAGATCCCTATTTTTTTTTAATTGTGTACCCAAAAACTTTTCCGGTCTGCACATTGTGCGTATCATTATAAATCTGAAATATTGTAATGTTAACTTGTAAACTTTTTGAGAAAACGAACGACGCGTGATTTTAGTTTAACACTGAAACTTCCATAGACAATTTTTCAAAGGCTCATAAAACCGGAAGTACTGAATATATTTTATTCAAACTTGGTATATATCTTGAATACTTCTATCTGAACAGTGTCTCGGCATCTTATAAAATTTCTAAGGTTTTTTTTAAAAAAATTCTGTTTCATCCCCCCTTATCTCAAGTTTGAGCCCTTATATCTCAAAAACGGTAAGAGATAGAGAAATGGCTACGGTTATGATTTTGTACATCATGACAAGATACATCTAATTCTTAAACTTGAATGCTCTAACTATAAATATAATAAAGATATTGTGCATCAATGAATTTTTAAGTATTTTCCTTGTCAAAACCGGAAGTGCCGGAACCGGAAGTCCAAAACCTTACATACGCGTGTCACTCATAGATGCTGTAAGACTATTGTATAATTGTTTCAAAATTCTTTCCTGTTTTCAAAATATCGCTGACGGAAATTCTGTCGAGCATAAGAATAATAACTAGACCTATTTTTGTCTCCAACAAAAAGGAAGGGCTTTTCGACAGCCCTTAAAACCCCTTATTTAAATTTATCATATTTTCTCTCAGAATCTGTATATTCAAAATGAGGAAAATATCATGAGCATATACCCACACGATAACATTTAAGAAATTAAATGCCCAAAGAAAGACAACTTCAGAATTTTTTATCCAACTATATCGTTTGTTTCCTAAAATAAAAGTTCTAAAAATTCATATATAAGAAAGTACTCATTTAAGATTCAAGAGTTTTGGTATGCCAAAAGCTCTAAAGCTAATCATTCATTGAGCAAAGCGAGATAACTCTTGAATTTTAATTTTTTTAAATGTGATAAAGTTATCATTTTCAGACCCTTAAAACCCCTATAAGGAGTCAAAAAGTGCCCCCTTGGACCATATTTTTTAAATTGTACTCTTTATTCTGAACTATAAACCGAAAAGATTTTGAAAATCGGATAAACAATACAAAAGTTACAGCTAATGGGCCGTTTTTGATATTGACCCCTTTAGATCCCTTATCTTTTAGAACTTTTTTCCCAGGACCTTTTCCGGTCTGCGCACTAGGTCCCTTATTGCAAATACAAAATATAAAAATATTTGCTTGAAAACTGTTTGAGAAAACGTTACATGCGTGAATTCAATTTAACATAGGAACTCCCATAGACAATTTTCATCGGCTCATAAAACCGGAAGTACTCAATACTATTCAATGAAACTTGGAATATCTCTTAATTACATCTATTTAAACAATATCTATCCGTCTTAGAACATTCCTAAGCTTTTCTGAGTTTTTTATTTTTTCATACCCCCTTTTCTCAAGTTTGAGGCTTAAAATCTCAAAACTGATAAGAGATACAAACTCGCCGCCGGTTTACTTTTTAAACAACTTGACATGATTGATCTAACTGTAAAATTACAACGAATTTCCTTTAAAAATAAAAACAATAGATTGATTCATTTAATTTCTACTATTTTGCTTGTGTGAACCGGAAGTACCGGAACCGGAAATCCAAAACCTTACATACTGGTGACATTTAAAAATGCTATAAGACTATTGTATAGTTATTTCTGAAATCCTTTCCGTTTTCAAAAAATCGCTGACGGAAATTCTGTCGAGAAAAAGAATAATAATAATAATAATAACTAGAACTTTTTTTGTCTTCAACAAAAAGTAAGGGCTTTTCGACAGCCCTAGTTTCCTTTTTTTTTTAAATGTTTAAAAAATTTTGTCTGATCTATTTCCATATTTTCTGAACACCTTGGTATAACCAGTTGCTTAGATAGGAATTCATGGGTAGTGCAGTGTGAAAAGAAAGATAACTCCAGAACTTAACAAGTAGCTACACATAAAATTTCCAGAAGAATATTTTCAAAAAAATCATTTCAAAGTAACTATTCAGTCCTTGGACGCAAAACTTGGTATTCTAAGAGTATTTGTGCTCTATATTCTTAGAAAAAAGCGAGATAACTCTTCCAAAAAATAATTTTGAAATTTAAAAAAGTTGTGATCTTTAGGCCCTTCAAACCCCTATAGGGAGTCAAAAAGTGGCCCCTCGGACCATAATTTTTAAATTGTACTCTTGATTCTGAACTGTTAACCGAAAAGATTTTGAAAATTCAATAAATAATAAAAAAGATACAGCTAAAGAGCTGTTTTTGATACTGACCCCTACAGATTCCTTATTTTTCAAAAGTTCTTTTTCAGGACCTTTTCCGGTCTGCGCATTAGGTCCCTTATTGCAAATATCAAATACAAAAATATTTGCTTGATAACTGTTTGAGAAAACGTTACACGCGTGAATTCAATTTAACATAGAAACTCCCATAGACAATTTTCATCGGCTCATAAAACCGGAAGTACTCAATACTATTCAATGAAACTTAAAATATATCTAAATTACGTCTATCTAAACAATATCTATCCGTTTTGTAGCATTCCTAAGCTTTTTCTGAATTTTTTGTTTTGTCATCCCCCCTTTTCTCAAGTTTGAGGCCTAAAATCTCAAAACTGATAAGAGATAGAAACTCGCTTTCACTGAACTTTTTAAACAACTCAACAAGGTTAATCTAACTCTAAAATTACAACGAAATTCCTCTAAAAAATGAAAACAATATATTGATTCTTATTATTTTTTCTATTTTGCTTGTGTAAACCGGAAGTACCGGAACTGGAAGTCCAAAAAGGGACATACGCGTGCCATTTAGAAATGCTATTAGTCCATGCCATAATTGTTTCAATATTTCTTTCCGTTTTTAAAAAATCGCTGACGAAAGTTTGTCGAGAAATAAAAAATAATAATAAAACAGAAGAATAACAATAGGTCTTTTCGACCGAAAGTCGAAAAGCCCTAATAAAACATCAGAATAACAATAGGTCTTTTCGACCGAAAGTCGAAAAGCCCTAATAAGAAACAGAAGAATAACAATAGGTCTTTTCGACCGAAAGTCGAAAAGCCCTAATAACTAGACCTATTTTTGTCTCCAACAAAAAGGAAGGGCTTTTCGACAGCCCTTAAAACCCCTTATTCAAATTTATTATATTTTCTCTCTGAATCTGTATATTAAAAATTAGGAAAATATCATGAGCATATACCTACACGTTAACATTTAAGAAATTAAATGCCCAAAGAAAGACAACTTCAGAATTTTTTATCCAACTATATCGTTTGTTTCCTGAAATAAAAGTTCTAAAAATTCATATATAAGAAAGTACTCATTTAAGATTCAAATGTTTTGGTATGCCAAAAGCTCTAATGCTAATCATTCATTGAGCAAAGCGAGATAACTCTTGAATTTAAATTTCTTAAAATGTGATAAAGTTATAATTTTCAGGCCCTTTAAACCCCTATGAGGATTTAAAAAAGTGGCCCTTTGGACCTAATTTTTAAATTGTACCCTTTATTCTAAACTAATAACTGAAAAGAGTTTGAAAATTGGATAAGTAATAAAAAAGTTATAGCTAAAGGGCTGTTTTTAATACTGACCCCTTCAGGTCCCTTATTTTTCGGAATTTTTTTTCTAAAACCTTTCCCAGTCTGCGCATTTAGTCCCTCATTACAAGTACAAAATATAAAAATATTTGCTTAAAAACTGTTTGAGAAAACGTTACATGCGTGAATTCAATTTAACATAAAAACTCCCATAGACAATTTTCATCGGCTCATAAAACCGGAAGTACTGGACATTATTCAACGAAACTTGGACAATATCTTAATTACGTCTATTAACACAATATCTATCCTAATCATTTATTGAGCAAAGCGAGATAACTTTTGAAATTGAATTGCGATGAAGTTATCATTTTCAGACCCTTAAAACCCCTATAAGGAGTCAAAAAGTGCCCCCTCGGACCATATTTTTTACATTGTACTCTTTATTTTAAACTATAAACCGAAAAAAATTTGAAAATCGGATAAACAATAAAAAAGTAACAGCTAAAGAGCCGTTTTTAATATTGACCCCTACAGGTCCCTTATTTTTCGGAATTTTTTTCCCAAGACCTTTTCCGGTCTGTGCATTAGGTCCCTTATTGCAAATACAAAATATAAAAATATTTGCTTGAAAACTGTTTGAGAAAACGTTACATGCGTGAATTCAATTTAACATAGAAACTCCCATAGACAATTTTCATCGGCTCATAAAACCGGAAGTACTCAATACTATTCAATGAAACTTGGAATATATCTTAATTACATCTATTTAAACAATACATATCCGTCTTAGAACATTCTTAAGCTTTTCTGAGTTTTTTATTATTTCATCCCCCCTTTTCTTAAGTTTGAGGCCTAAAATCTCAAAACTGATAAGAGATAGAAACTCGCCGCCACTTTACTTTTTAAACAACTCGACATGGTTGATCTAACTCTAAAATTACAACGAATTTCCTTTAAAAATGAAAACAATATATTGATTCATTTAATTTCTACTATTTGGCTTGTGTAAACCGTAAGTACCGGAACCGGAAGTCCAAAACCTTACATACTGGTGACATTTAAAAATGCTATAAGACTACTGTATTGTTATTTCTTAAATCCTTTCCGTTTTCAAAAAATCGCTGACGGAAAATCTGTCGAGAAAAAGAAAAATAATAACTAGACCTATTTTTGTCTCCAACAAAAAGGAAGGGCTTTTCGACAGCCCTTAAAACCCCTTAATTAAATTTATCGTATTTTCTCTCATAGAATCTGTATATTAAAAATTAGTAAAATATCATGAGCATATACCCACACGTTAACATTTAAGAAATTAAATGCCCAAAGAAAGACAACTTCAGAATTTTTTATCCAACTATATCGTTTGTTTCCTGAAATAAAAGTTCTAAAAATTCATATATAAGAAAGTACTCATTTAAGATTCAAGAGATTTGGTATTCCAAAAGCTCTAATGCTAATCATTCATTGAGCAAAGCGAGATAACTCTTGAAATTTAATTTTTTTGAAATGTGATAAAGTTATCATTTTCAGGCCTTTAAAACCCCTAAAAGGAGTCAAAAAGTTGCCCATTGGACCATGATTTTTAAATTAAACTCTTTATTCTAAACTAATAACTGAAAAGAGTTTGAAAATTGGGTGAATAATAAAAAAGTTATAGCTAAAGGTCTGTTTTTAATACTGACCCCTTCAGGTCCCTTATTTTTTGGAATTTTTTTCCTCAGACCTTTTCCAGTCTGCGCATTTAGTCCCTCGTAACAAGTACAAAATATAAAAATATTTGCTTGAAAACTGTTTGAGAAAACGTTACATGCGTTAATTCAATTTAACATAGAAACTCCCTTAGACAAATTTCATCGGTCCATAAAAACGGAAGTACTCGATACCATCCAATGAAACTTTGAATATATCTTAATTACGTTTATTTAAACAATATCTATCCTAATCATTTATTGAGCAAAGAGAGATAACTCTTGAAATTGAATTGTGATAAAGTTATCAGTTTCAGACCCGTAAAACCCCTATAAGGAGTCAAAAAGTGCCCCCTCGGACCATATTTTTTAAATTGTACTCTTTATTCTGAACTATAAACAGAAAAGATTTTGAAAATCGGATAAACAAGGAAAAAGTTATAGCTAAAGGACCGTTTTTAATATTGACCCATTCAGATCCCTTATTTTTTGGAATTTTTTTCCCAGGACCTTTTCAGGTCTTCGCATTAGGTCTCTAATTGCAAATACAAAATATAAAAATATTTGCTTGAAAACTGTTTGAGAAAACGTTACATGCGTGAATTTAATATAACATTGAAACTCCCATAGACAATTTTCATCGGCTCATAAAACCGGAAGTACTCAATACTATTCAATGAAACTTGGAATATATCTTAATTACATGTATTTGAACAATATCTATCCGTCTTAGGACATTCCTAAGCTTTTCTGAGTTTTTTATTTTTTCATCCCCCCTTTTCTCAAGTTTGAGGCCTAAAATCTCAAAACTGATAAGAGATAGAAACTCGCCGCCGCTTTACTTTTTAAACAACTCGACATGGTTGATCTAACTCTAAAATTACAACGAATTTCCTTTAAAAATAAAAACAATATATTGATTCATTTAATTTCTACTATTTTGCTTGATTGAACCGGAAGTACCGGAACCGGAAGTCCAAAACCTTACATACTGGTGACATTTAAAAATGCTATAAGACTATTCCATAGTTATTTCTGAAATCTTTTCCGTTTTCAAAAAATCGCTGACGGAAAATCTGTCGAGAAAAAGAAAAATAATAATAACTAGAACTTTTTTTGTCTTCAACAAAAAGTAAGGGCTTTTCGACAGCCCCATTATCCCTTTTTAATTAAATGTTCAAAAAAAAAATTAGTCTCTAAGTTTTTTCCAAGTGTTCTAAACGCCTTGGTATCCCCAGTTACTTGGATATGATCTTATAAGTAGTGCGATGTGAAAAGAAAGATAACTCCAGAATTTTACAGGTAGCTACACTTCTAATTTCCAGAGGAATGTTTTCAAAAAATAATTTTGAAGTAAGTATTTATTCCTCGGAATCAAAACTTGGTATGCCTATAGTATGTATGCTCTACCTTCTTACAACAAAGCGAGGTAACTCTTACAAAAAAAAAAATTGAAATTTAAACATGTGATGATCTTTGGGCTTTCCAAACCCCTATAAGGAGTCAAAAAGTGGACCCTCGGAGCATAATTTTAAGATTGTACTCTTTATTCTGAACAATAAACTGAAAAGATTTTGGAAATTAGATGAAAGGTAAAAAAGTTACAGCTAAAGGGCTGTTTTGAACGTTGGCCCCTGCAGATCCCTTATTCTTTCGAATTGTCTACCCAAAAACTTTTCCGGTCTGCGCATTGGTTGTGTCATTATTAAAAAAAAATGTTGTAATAATTGCCCAAAAACCTTTTGAGAAAACGTGACACGCGTGATTTTAGTTTAACATTGAAACTCCCATAGACAATTTTTCTTAGGCTCATAAAACCGGAAGTACTGAATATTTTTTATTCAAACTTGGAATATATGTTAAATAGTTGTATCTGAACAATGTTTTGGCGTCTTATAAAAATTTGAAGGGTTTTTGAATTTTTTTGGGTTTTACATCCCCCTTTTCTCAAGTTCTAGCCTTAATATCTCAAAAATGGTAAGAGATAGAGGAATGCCTACGCTTACAATTTTGTACAGCTGGACAAGAGGCATCTAATTCTTAAATTTGAATGCTCTAACTCAAAAAATAATAAAGATATTACGTTTCAATGAATTTTTAGTATTTCCCTTGTCAAAACCGGAAGTGCCGGAACCGGAAGTCCAAAACCTTACATACGCGTGTCATATAAAGGTGCTATAAGATTATAGCATACTTGTTTTAATATGTTTTTCCGTTTTCAAAAAATCGCTGACGAAACTTTGTCGAGAATAAGAATAATAACTAGACCTATTTTTGTCTCCAACAAAAAGGAAGGGCTTTTCGACAGCCCTTAAAACCCCTTTTTTAAATTTATCATATTTTCTCTCAGAATCTGTATATTAAAAACTAGGAAAATATCATGAGCATATACCCACACGTTAACATTTAAGAAATTAAATGCCCAAAGAAAGACAACTTCAGAATTTTTTATCCAACTATATCGTTTGTTTTCTGAAATAAAAGTTCTAAAAATTCATATATAAGAAAGTACTCATTTAAGATTCAAAAGTTTTGGTATGCCAAAAGCGCTAATGCTAATCATTCATTGAGCAAAGCGAGATAACTCTTGAAATTTAATTTTTCTTAAATGTGATAAAGTTATCATTTTCAGGCCCTTAAAGCCCCTATAAGGAGTCAAAAAGTGGCCCTTTGGACCATGATTTTTAAATTGAACTCTTTATTCTTAACTAATAACTGAAAAGAGTTTGAAAATTGGATGAGTAATAAAAAAGTTATAGCTAAAGGGCTGTTTTTAATACTGACCCCTTCAGGTCCCTTACTTTTCGGAATTTTTTTCCTCAGACCTTTTCCGGTCTGCGCATTTAGTCCCACATTACAAGTACAAAATATAAAAATATTTGCTTAAAAACTGTTTGAGAAAACGTTACATGCGTGAATTCAGTTTAACATAGAAACTCCCATAAACAAATTTCATTGGCTCATAAAACCGGAAGTACTCGGTACTATTCAATGAAACTTTGAATATATCTTAATTACGTCTATTTAAACAATATCCATCCTAATCATTTATTGAGCAAAGCGAGATAACTTTTGAAATTTAATCTTTTTAAAATGTGATAAAGTTATCATTTTCAGACCCTTAAAACCCCTATAAGGAGTCAAAAAGTGCCCCCTCGGACCATATTTTTTAAATTGTACTCTTTATTCTGAACTATAAACCGAAAAGATTTTGAAAATCGGATAAACAATGAAAAAGTTACAGCAAAAAGGCCGTTTTTGATATTGACCCCTTCAGATCCCTTATTTTTTAGAATTTTTTTCCCTGAACCTTTTCCGGTCTGCGCATTAGGTCCCTTATTACAAATACAAAATATAAAAATATTTGCTTGAAAACTGTTTGAGAAAACGTTACATGCGTGAATTCAATTTAACATGGAAACTCCCATAGACAATTTTCATCGGCTCATAAAACTGGAAGTACTCAATACTTTTCAATGAAACTTGAAATATACCTTAATTACTTCAATTTGAACAAAATCTAAACCGTCTTGGAACATTCCTAAGCTTTCCTGAGTTTTTTTATTTTTTCATCCCCCCTTTTCTCAAGTTTGAGGCCTAAAATCTCAAAACTGATAAGAGATAGAAACTCGCCGCAACTTTACTTTTTAAACAACTCGACCTGGATGATCTAACTCTAAAATAACAACGAATTTCCTTTAAAAATAAAAACAATATATTGATTCATTTAATTTCTACTATTTTGCTTGTGTAAACCGGAATTACCGGAACCGGAAGTCCAAAACCTTACATACTGGTGACATTTAAAAATGCTATAAAACTATTGTATAGGTATTTCTGAAATCCTTTCCGTTTTCAAAAAATCGCTGACGGAAATTCTGTCGAGAAAAAGAAAAATAACAAGAACTTTTTTTGTCTTCAACAAAAAGTAAGGGCTTTTCGACAGCCCCATTATCACCTTTTAATTAAATGTTCAAAAAATTATTCTCTTAATTATTTCCAAGTGTTCTAAACGCCTTGGTATCCCCAGTTGCTTAGATAGGAACTTATGAGTAGTGCAATGTGAAAAGAAAGATAACTCCAGAACTTTACAGGTGGCTATATTTCTAATTTCCAGAAAAATATTTTCAAAAAATCATATTGAAGTAAGTATTCATTCCCCGGACACCAAATTTTATATGCCTACAGTATCAATGCTGTTTTTTCATACAGCAAAGCGAGATAACTCTTTCTAAAAAAAATTTTGAAACTTAAAAAAGTTCTGATCTTTAGGTCTTTCAAACCCCTATAAGGAGTCAAAAAGTGGCCCCTCGGACCATAATTTTTAAATTGCACTCTTTATTCTGAACTATTAACTGAAAAGATTTTGAAAATCGGATGAATAGTAAAAAAGATACAGCTAAAGAGCTGTTTTTAATACTGACCCCTACAGATCCCTTATTTTTCAGAAGTTCTTTTCCAAGATCTTTTCCGGTCTGCGCATTAGGTCCCTTATTGCAAATATTAAATATAAAAATATTTGCTTGATAACTGTTTGAGAAAACGTTACACGCGTGAATTCAATTTAACATAGAAACTCCCGTTGACAATTTTCATCGACTCATAAAACCGGAAGTACTCAATACTATTCAATGAAACTTTGAATGTATGTTAATTACATCTATTTTAATAATATGCAGACGTCAAATAACTTTTTAAAGGTCATTTGAATTTTTTTGTTTTTTCATCCCCCCTTTTCTAAAGTTTAGGACTTAATATCTCAAAAACAGTAAGAGATAGAAAGCTGTCTACGCTTACAATTCGGAACAACTATTTATGATAAAAGTAATTCTAAAATTTGAATGCTCTACATTAAAAAATAAACAAAGAATTGAGTTTCAAACAATTTTTGCAATTTTCCTTTTAAAAACCGGAAGTACCGGAACCGGAAACTCAAAATAGGACATTTCATAGACTGATACATTTGCTGTAAGACCAATGTATACTAGTATCAATATTCCTTCCAGTTTTCAAAAAATCGCTGACAGAAATCTGTCGAGGAAAATAATAATAAAAAAAGACAAAAACAATAGGTCTTTTCGACCGAAAGTCGAAAAGCCCTAACTAGAACTTTTTTTGTCTTCAACAAAAAGTAATGGCTTTTCGACAGCCCCATTATTCCTTTTTAATTAGATGTTCAAAAAAATTATTCTCTAATTTATTTCCAATTGTTCTAAACGCCTTGGTATCTCCAGTTGCTTAGATAGGAACTTATGAGTAGTGCAATGTGAAAAGAAAGATAACTCCAGAACTTTACAGGTAGCTACACTTCTAATTTCGAGAGGAATACTTTCAAAAAATCAAATTGAAGAAAGTATTCATTCCTGGGACACAAAACTTGGTATGCCTATAGTATATATGCTCTTCATTCTTACATCAAAGTGAGATAACTCTTACTAAAAACATTTTGAAATTTCAACAAGTGATGATATTTGGGCCCTCCAAACCCCTATAAGGAGTCAAAAAGTGGCCGCTCGGACCATAATTTTAAGATAAAACTCTTTATTTTAAACAATAAACTGAAAAGATTTTTAAAATCGGATGAAAGGTAAAAAAGTTACAGCTAAAGGGCTGTTTTGAACGTTGGCCCCTGCAGATCCCTTATTTTTTCGGATTCTCTACCGAAAAACTTTTCCGGTCTGCGCATTGGTAGTGTCATTACACAAAAGAAATATTGTAATTTTTACTTACACACTTTTTGAGAAAACGAATCACGCGTGATTTTAGTTTAACATTGAAACTCCCATAGACATTTTTTCATAGGCTCATAAAACCGGAAGTACTCAATATTTTGTATTCAAACTTGGAATATATGTTAAATAGTGCTATTTGAACAATGTTTAGGCGTCTTATAAAATTTCTATGGTTTTTAAAAAAAAAAATTCTTTTCCACCCCCCTTTTCTCAAGTTTGAGCCTTAATATCTCAAAAATGGTAAGAGATAGAGGAATGACTACGCTTACGATTTTGTACAACTGGACAAGATGCATCTAATTCTTAAATTTGAATGCTCTAACTTAAAACATAATAAAGATATTACGTTTAAATGAATTCTTGGTATTTTCCTTGTCAAAACCGGAAGTGTCAGAACCGGAAGTCTAAAACCTTACATACGCGTGTCATCAACAATTGCTATAAGACTATTGAATTATTGTTTAAATATTCCTTTCCGTTTTCAAAAAATCGCTGACGGAAATTCTGTCGAGAATATAGAATAATAATAATAAAACATCAGAATAACAATAGGTCTTTTCGACCGAAAGTCGAAAAGCCCTAATAAAACAGAACAAAAACAATAGGTCTTTTCGACCGAAAGTCGAAAAGCCCTAATAACTAGAACTTTTTTTGTCTTCAACAAAAAGTAAGGGCTTTTCGACAGCCCCAGTTTCCCTTTTTTATTTAAAGTGTCAAAAAAAAATATATCTATTCTATTTCCAAATTTTCTAAACGCCTCGGTATAACCAGTTGCTTAGATAGGAATTTATGAGTACTGCAGTGTGAAAAGAAAGATAACTCCAGAATTTAACAAGAAGCTACACCTGTAATTTTCAGAAGAATATTTTCAAAAAATCATTCCAAAGTAAGTATTCATTACTTGGACGCAAAACTTGGTATGCTAAGAGTATTTGTTCTCTACATTCTTAGAGCAAAGCGAGATAACTCTGCCAAGAAAAAATTTTGAAATTTAAACAAGTTGTGATCTTTAGGCCCTTCAAACCCCTATAAGGAGTCAAAAAGTGGCCCCTCGGACCATTATTTTTAAATTGTACTCTTAATTCTGAACTATTAACCGAAATGATTTTGAAAATCGGATGAATAATAAAAAAGATACAGCTAAAGGGCTGTTTTTAATACTGATCCCTACAGATCCCTTATTTTTCAGAAGTTCTTTTCCAGGACCTTTTCCGGTCTGCGCATTAGGTCCCTTATTGCAAATACAAAATATAAAAATATTTGCTTGATAACTGTTTGAGAAAACGTTACACGCGTGATTTCAATTTAACATAGAAACTCCCATAGACAATTTTCCTCGGCTCATAAAACCGGAAGTACTCAATACTTTTCAATGAAACTTTGACTATATATTAATTACTTCTATCCTATTTATATTCAGGCGTCAAATCATTTTTTAATGGTCATTTGAATTTTTTTTGTTTTTTCATCCCCCCTTTTCTAAAATTTAGGACTTAATATCTCAAAAACGGTAGGAGATAGAAAGTTGTCTACGCTTATAATTTTGTACAACTATTTATGATAAAGGTAATTCTTAAATTTGAGTGCTCTACATTAAAGAATAAACAAAGAATTGAGTTTCAAACATTTTTTGCAATTTTCCTTGTAAAAAGCGTAAGTACCGGAACCGGAAATCGAAAACCTTACATTTCATATATTGATATATTTGCTTTAAGACGAATGTGTACTTGTATCAGTATTTCTTCCAGTTTTCAAAAAATCGCTGACAGAAATTTGTCTTAAAATAATAATAATAACTAGACCTATTTTTGTCTCCAACAAAAAGGAAGGGCTTTTCGACAGCCCTTAAAACCCCTTATTCAAATTTATTATATTTTCTCTCTGAATCTGTATATTAAAAATTAAGAAAATATCATGAGCATATACCTACACGTTAACATTTAAGAAATTAAATGCCCAAAGAAAGACAACTTCAGAATTTTTTATCCAACTATAGCGTTTGTTTCCTGAAATAAAAGTTCTAAAAATTCATATATAAGAAAGTACTCATTTAAGATTCAAGAGTTTTGGTATGCCAAAAGCTCTAATGATAATCATTCATTGAGCAAAGCGAGATAACTCTTGAATTTTAATTTTTTTAAATGTAATAAAGTTATCATTTTCAGGCCCTCAAAACCCCTATAAGGAGTAAAAAAGTGGCCCTTTGGTCCTAATTTTTAAATTGTACTCTTTATTCTAAACTAATAACTGAAAAGAGTTTGAAAATTGGATGAGTAATAAAAAAGTTATTGCTAAAGGGCTGTTTTTAATACTGACCCCTTCAGGTCCCTTATTTTTCGGAATTTTTTTTCCTAAAACCTTTTCCAGTCTGCGCATTTAGTTCCTCATTACAAGTACAAAATATAAAAATATTTGCTTAAAAACTGTTTGAGAAAACGTTACATGCGTGAATTCAATTTAACATAGAAACTCCCATAGACAATTTTCATCGGCTCATAAAACCGGAAGTACTAGACACTATTTAACAAAACTTGGAATATATCTTAATTACGTCTATTAACACAATATCTATCCTAATCATTTATTGAGCAAAGCGAGATAACTCTTAAAATTGAATTGCGATGAAGTTATCATTTTCAGACCCTTAAAACCCCTATAAGGAGTCAAAAAGTGCCCCCTTGCACCATATTTTTTAAATTGTACTCTTTATTTTGAACTATAAACCGAAAAGATTTTGAAAATCGGATAAACAATAAAAAAGTTACAGCTAAAGAGCCGTTTTTAATATTGACCCCTTCAGGTCCCTTATTTTTCGGATTTTTTTTCCCAGGACCTTTTCCGGTCTGTGCATTAGGTCCCTAATTGCAAATACAAAATATGAAAATATTTGCTTGAAAACTGTTTGAGAAAACGTTACATGCGTGAATTCAATTTAACATAGAAACTCCCATAGACAATTTTCATCGGCTCATAAAACCGGAAGTACTCAATACTATTCAATGAAACTTGGAATATATCTTAATTACATATATTTAAACAATATATATTCGTCTTGGAACATTCCTAAGCGTTTTTGAGTTTTTTTATTTTTTCATCCCCCTTTTCTCAAGTTTGAGGCCTAAAATCTCAAAACTGATAAGAGATAGAAACTCGCCGTCGCTTTACTTTTTAAACAACTCGACATGGTTGATCTAACTGTAAAATTACAACGAATTTCCTTTAAAAATAAAAACAATATATTGATTCATTTAATTTCTACTATTTTGCTTGTGTAAACCGGAAGTACCGGAACCAGAAATCCAAAACCTTACATACTGGTGACATTCAGAAATGCTATAAGACTAATGTATTGTTTTTTCTGAAATCCTTTCCGTTTTCAAAAAACCGCTGACGGAAAATCTGTCGAGAAAAAGAATAATAATAATAATAATAACTAGAACTTTTTTTGTCTTCAACAAAAAGTAAGGGCTTTTCGACAGCCCCATTATCACTTTTTAATTAAATGTTCAAAAAATTATTCTCTTAATTATTTCCAAGTGTTCTAAACGCCTTGGTATCCCCAGTTGCTTAGATAGGAACTTATGAGTAGTGCAATGTGAAAAGAAAGATAACTCCAGAACTTTACAGGTGGCTATATTTCTAATTTCCAGAAAAATATTTTCAAAAAATCATATTGAAGTAAGTATTCATTCCCCGGACACCAAATTTTATATGCCTACAGTATCAATGCTGTTTTTTCATACAGCAAAGCGAGATAACTCTTTCTAAAAAAAATTTAAAACTTAAAAAAGTTCTGATCTTTAGGTCTTTCAAACCCCTATAAGGAGTCAAAAAGTGGCCCCTCGGACCATAATTTTTAAATTGCACTCTTTATTCTGAACTTTTAACTGAAAAGATTTTGAAAATCGGATGAATAGTAAAAAAGATACAGCTAAAGAGCTGTTTTTAATACTGACCCCTACAGATCCCTTATTTTTCAGAAGTTCTTTTCCAAGATCTTTTCCGGTCTGCGCATTAGGTCCCTTATTGCAAATATTAAATATAAAAATATTTGCTTGATAACTGTTTGAGAAAACGTTACACGCGTGAATTCAATTTAACATAGAAACTCCCGTTGACAATTTTCATCGACTCATAAAACCGGAAGTACTCAATACTATTCAATGAAACTTTGAATGTATGTTAATTACATCTATCTTAATAATATGCAGACGTCAAATAACTTTTTAAAGGTCATTTGAATTTTTTTGTTTTTTCATCCCCCCTTTTCTAAAGTTTAGGACTTAATATCTCAAAAACAGTAAGAGATAGAAAGTTGTCTACGCTTACAATTCGGAACAACTATTTATGATAAAAGTAATTCTAAAATTTGAATGCTCTACATTAAAAAATAAACAAAGAATTGAGTTTCAAACAATTTTTGCAATTTTCCTTTTAAAAACCGGAAGTACCGGAACCGGAAACTCAAAATAGGACATTTCATAGACTGATACATTTGCTGTAAGACTAATGTATACTAGTATCAATATTCCGTCCAGTTTTCAAAAAATCGCTGACAGAAATCTGTCGAGGAAAATAATAATAAAAAAAGACAAAAACAATAGGTCTTTTCGACCGAAAGTCGAAAAGCCCTAACTAGAACTTTTTTTGTCTTCAACAAAAAGTAAGGGCTTTTCGACAGCCCCAGTTTCCCTTTTTTATTTAAAGTGTCGAAAAAAATATCTCTATTCTATTTCCAAATTTTCTAAACGCCTCGGTATAACCAGTTGCTTAGAGAGGAATTGATGAGTACTGCAGTGTGAAAAGAAAGATAACTCCAGAATTTAACAAGAAGCTACACCTGTAATATTCAGAAGAATATTTTCAAAAAATCATTCCAAAGTAAGTATTCATTCATTGCACGAAAAACTTGGTATGCTAAGAGTATTTGTTCTCTACATTCTTAGAGCAAAGCGAGATAACTCTTCCAAGAAAAAAAATTGAAATTTAAACAAGTTGTGATCTTTAGGCCCTTCAGACCCCTATAAGGAGTCAAAAAGTGGCCCCTCGGACCATAATTTTTAAATTGTACTCTTTATTCTGAACTATTAACCGAAATGATTTTGAAAATCGGATGAATAATAAAAAAGATACAGCTAAAGGGCTGTTTTTAATACTAATCCCTACAGATCCCTTATTTTTCAGAAGTTCTTTTCCAGGACCTTTTCCGGTCTGCGCATTAGGTCCCTTATTGCAAATACAAAATATAAAAATATTTGCTTGATAACTGTTTGAGAAAACGTTACACGCGTGATTTCAATTTAACATAGAAACTCCCATAGACAATTTTCATCGGCTCATAAAACCGGAAGTACTCAATACTTTTCAATGAAACTTTGACTATATATTAATTACTTCTATCCTATTTATATTCAGGCGTCAAATAATTTTTTAATGGTCATTTGAATGTTTTATGTTTTTTCATCCCCCCTTTTCTAAAATTAAGGACTTAATATCTCAAAAACGGTAGGAGATAGAAAGTTGTCTACGCTTACAATTTTGTACAACTATTTATGATAAAGGTAATTCTAAAATTTGAGTGCTCTACATTAAAGAATAAACAAAGAATTGAGTTTCAAACATTTTTTGCAATTTTCCTTGTAAAAACCGTAAGTACCGGAACCGGAAATCGAAAACCTTACATTTCATATATTGATATATTTGCTTTAAGACCAATGTGTACTTGTATCAGTATTTCTTCCAGTTTTCAAAAAATCGCTGACAGAAATTTGTCTTAAAATAATAATAATAACTAGAACTTTTTTTGTCTTCAACAAAAAGTAAGGGCTTTTCGACAGCCCCAGTTTCCCTTTTTTATTTAAAGTGTCAAACAAAAAATATCTCTAATTTATTTGCAAATTTTCTAATCGCCTCGGTATAACCAGTTGCTTAGATAGTTATTTATGAGTACTGCAGTGTGAAAAGAAAGATAACTCCAGAATTTAACAAGTAGCTACACCTGTAATTTTTAGAAGAATATTTTCAAAAAATCATTCCAAAGTAAGTATTCATTCCTTGGACGCAAAACTTGGTATGCTAAGAGTATTTGTGCTCTACATTCTTAGAGCAAAGCGAGATAACTCTTCCAAGAAATAATTTTGAAATTTAAACAAGTTGTGATCTTTATGTCCTTCAAACCCCTAAAAGGAGTCAAAAAGTTGCCCCTCGGACCATAATTTTTAAATTGTACTCTTTATTCTGAACTATTAACCGAACAGATTTTGAAAATCGGATGAATAATAAAAAAGAAACAGCTAAAGGGCTGTTTTTAATACTGACCCCGACAGATCCCTTATTTTTCAGACGTTTTTTTCCAGGACCTTTTCCGGTCTGCGCATCAGGTCCCTTATTGCAAATATTAAATATAAAAGTATTTGCATGATAACTGTTTGAGAGAACGTTACACGCGTGAATTCAATTTAACATAGAAACTCCCATAGACAATTTTCATCGGCTCATAAAACCGGTAGTACTCAATACTTTTCAATGAAACTTGGAATATATCTTAATTACTTCTATCATAATAATATTCAGGCGTCACGTAAATTTTTTAAGGTCATTTGAATTTTTTTGTTTTTTCATCCCCCCTTTTCTAAAGTTTAGGACTTAATATCTCAAAAACAGTAAGAGATAGAAAGTTGTCTACGCTTACAATTTTGTTCAACTATTTATGATAAAGGTAAATCTAAAATTTGAATGCTTTACATTAAAAAATAAACAAAGAATTGAGTTTCAAACAATTTTTGCAATTTTCCTTGTAAAAACCGGAAGTACCGGAACCGGAACTTCAAAACCTTGTATTTCATAGACTGATACATTTGCTGTAAGACCAATTTATACTTGTATCAATATTCCTTCCAGTTTTCAAAAAATCGCTGACAGAAATTTGTCTTAAAATAATAATAATAAAAAAAGACAAAAACAATAGGTCTTTTCGACCGAAAGTCGAAAAGCCCTAACTAGAACTTTTTTTGTCTTCAACCAAAAAGTAAGGGCTTTTCGACAGCCCCATTATCCCTTTTTAATTAAATGTTCAAAAAAATTATTCTCTTAATTATTTCCAAGTGTTCTAAACGCCTTGGTATCCCCAGTTGCTTAGATAGGAAGTTATGTGTAGTGCAATGTGAAAAGAAAGATAACTCCAGAACTTTACAGCTGGCTATATTTCTAATTTCCAGAACAATATTTTCAAAAAATCATATTGAAGTAAGTATTCATTCCCCGGACACCAAATTTTATATGCCTACAGTATCAATGCTGTTTTTTCATACAGCAAAGCGAGATAACTCTTTCTAAAAAAAATTTTGAAACTTAAAAAAGTTCTGATCTTTAGGTCTTTCAAACCCCTATAAGGAGTCAAAAAGTGGCCCCTCGGACCATAATTGTTAAATTGTACTCTTTAATCTGAACTATTAACTGAAAAGATTTTGAAAATCGGATGAATAATAAAAAAGATACAGCTAAAGGGCTGTTTTTAATACTGACCCCTACAGATCCCTTATTTTTCAGAAGTTCTTTTCCAAGATCTTTTCCGGTCTGCGCATTAGGTCCCTTATTGCAAATATTGAATATAAAAATATTTGCTTGATAACTGTTTGAGAAAACGTTACACGCGTGAATTCAATTTAACATAGAAACTCCCGTTGACAATTTTCATCGACTCATAAAACCGGAAGTACTCAATACTATTCAACGAAACTTTCAATGTATGTTAATTACATCTATCTTAATAATATGCAGGCGTCAAATAATTTTTTAAAGGTCATTTGAATTTTTTTTTTTTTTCATCCCCCCTTTTCTAAAGTTTAGGACTTAATATCTCAAAAACAGTAAGAGATAGAAAGTTGTCTACGCTTACAATTTGGAACAACTATTTATGATAAAGGTAATTCTAAAATTTGAATGCTCTACATTAAAAAATAAACAAAGAATTGAGTTTCAAACAATTTTTGCAATTTTCCTTGTAAAAACCGGAAGTACCGGAACCGGAAACTCAAAATAGGACATTTCATACACTGATACATTTGCTGTAAGACCAATGTATACTTGTATCAATATTCCTTCCAGTTTTCAAAAAATCGCTGACAGAAATCTGTCGAGAAAAATAATAATAAAACTAGACCTATTTTTGTCTCCAACAAAAAGGAAGGGCTTTTCGACAGCCCTTAAAACCCCTTATTTAAATTTATCATATTTTCTCTCAGAATCTGTATATTTAAAATTAGGAAAATATCATGAGCATAAACCCACACGTTAACATTTAAGAAATTAAATGCCCAAAGAAAGACAACTTCAGAATTTTTTATCCAACTATATCGTTTGTTTCCTGAAATAAAAGTTCTAAAAATTCATATATAAGAAAGTACTCATTTAAGATTCAAGAGTTTTGGTATGCCAAAAGCTCTAATGCTAATCATTCATTGAGCAAAGCGAGATAACTCTTGAAATTAAATTTTTTTTAAACGTGATAAAGTTATCATTTTCAGGCCCTTAATACCCCTATAAGGAGTAAAAAGTGGCCCTTTGGACCATGATTTTTAAATTGTACTTTTTATTCTAAACTAATAACTGAAAAGAGTTTGAAAATTTGGTGAGTAATAAAAAAGTTACAGCTAAAGGGCTGTTTTTAATACTGACCCCTTCATGTCCCTTATTTTTCGGAATTTTTTTCCTCAGATCTTTTCCGGTCTGCGCATTTAGTCCCTCATTACAAGTACAAAATATAAAAATATTTGCATAAAAACCGATTGAGAAAACGTTACATGCGTGAATTCAATTTAACATAGAAACTCCCATAGACAATTTTCATCGGCTCATAAAACCGGAAGTACTCAATACTATTCAATCAAACTTAGAATATATCTTAATTACGTCTATTTAAACAATATATAGCATAATCATTTATTGAAAACAGCGAGATAACTCTTGAAATTGAATTGCGATAAAGTTATCATTATCAGACCCTTAAAACCCCTATAAGGAGTCCAAAAGTGCCCCCTCGGACCATATTTTTTAAATTGTACTCTTTATTCTGAACTATAAACCGAAAAGATTTTGAAAATCGGAAAAACAATAAAAAAGTTACAGCTAAAGAGCCGTTTTTAATATTGACCCCTTCAGGTCCCTTATTTTTCGGAATTTTTTTCCCAAGACCTTTTCCGGTCTGTGCATCAGGTCCCTAATTGCAAATACAAAATATAAAAATATTTGCTTTAAAACTGTTTGAGAAAACGTTACATGCGTGAATTCAATTTAACATAGAAACTCCCTTAGACAATTTTCATCGGCTCATAAAACCGGAAGTGCTCAATACTATTCAATGAAACTTAGAATATATCTTAATTACATATATTTAAACAATATATATCCGTCTTAAAACATTCCTAAGCTTTTCTGAGTTTTTTATTTTTTCATCCCCCTTTTCTCAAGTTTGAGGCCTAAAATCTCAAAATTGATAAGAGATAGAAAGTCGCCGCCGCTTTACTTTTTAAACAACTCAACATGGTTGATCTAACTCTAAAATTACAACGAATTTCCTTTAAGAATAAAAACAATATATTGATTCATTTAATTTCTACTATTTTGCTTGTGTGAACCGGAAGTACCGGAACCGGAAGTCCAAAACATTACATACTGGTGACATTTAAAAATGCTATAAGACTATTGTATAGTTATTTCTGAAATCCTTTCCGTTTTCAAAAAATCGCTGACGGAAATTCTGTCGAGAAAAAGAATAATAATAATAACTAGAACTTTTTTTGTCTTCAACAAAAAGTAAGGGCTTTTCGACAGCCCCATTATCCCTTTTTAATTAAATGTTCAAAAAAATTATTCTCTTAATTATGTCCAAGTGTTCTAAACGCCTTGGTATCCCCAAATGCTTAGATAGGAACTTATGAGTAGTGCAATGTGAAAAGAAAGATAACTCCAGAACTTTACAGGTGGCTATATTTCTAATTTTCAGAAAAATATTTTCAAAAAATCATATTAAAGTAAGTATTCATTCCCCGGACACCAAATTTTATATGCCTACAGTATCAATGCTGTTTTTTCATACAGCAAAGCGAGATGACTCTTTCTAAAAAAAATTTGAAACTTAAAAAAGTCTGATCTTTAGGTCTTTCAAACCCCTATAAGGAGTCAAAAAGTGGCCCCTCGGACCATAATGTTTAAATTGTACTCTTTAATCTGAACTATTAACTGAACAGATTTTGAAAATCGGATGAATAATAAAAAAGATACAGCTAAAGGGCTGTTTTTAATACTGACCCCTACAGATCCCTTATTTTTCAGAAGTTCTTTTCCAAGATCTTTTCCGGTCTGTGCATTAGGTCCCTTATTGCAAATATTGAATATAAAAATATTTGCTTGATAACTGTTTGAGAAAACGTTACACGCGTGAATTCAATTTAACATAGAAACTCCCGTTGACAATTTTCATCGACTCATAAAACCGGAAGTACTCAATACTATTCAATGAAACTTAGAATGTATGTTAATTACATCTATCTTAATAATATGCAGGCGTCAAATAATTTTTTAAAGGTCATTTGAATTTTTTTGTTTTTTCATCCCCCCTTTTCTAAAGTTTAGGACTTAATATCTCAAAAACAGTAAGAGATAGAAAGTTGTCTACGCTTACAATTTGAAACACCTATTTATGATAAAGGTAATTCTAAAATTTGAATGCTCTACATTAAAAAATAGACAAAGAATTGAGTTTCAAACAATTTTTGCAATTTTCCTTGTAAAAACCGGAAGTACCGGAGCCGGAAACTCAAAATAGGACATTTCATAGACTGATACATTTGCTGTAAGACCAATGTATACTTGTATCAATATTCCTTCCAGTTTTCAAAAAATCGCTGACAGAAATCTGTCGAGAAAAATAATAATAAAAAAAGACAAAAACAATAGGTCTTTTCGACCGAAAGTCGAAAAGCCCTAACTAGAACTTTTTTTGTCTTCAACCAAAAAGTAAGGGCTTTTCGACAGCCCCATTATCCCTTTTTAATTAAATGTTCAAAAAAATTATTCTCTTAATTATTTCCAAGTGTTCTAAACGCCTTGGTATCCCCAGTTGCTTAGATAGGAAGTTATGTGTAGTGCAATGTGAAAAGAAAGATAACTCCAGAACTTTACAGCTGGCTATATTTCTAATTTCCAGAACAATATTTTCAAAAAATCATATTGAAGTAAGTATTCATTCCCCGGACACCAAATTTTATATGCCTACAGTATCAATGCTGTTTTTTCATACAGCAAAGCGAGATAACTCTTTCCAAAAAAAATTTTGAAACTTAAAAAAGTTCTGATCTTTAGGTCTTTCAAACCCCTATAAGGAGTCAAAAAGTGGCCCCTCGGACCATAATTGTTAAATTGTACTCTTTAATCTGAACTATTAACTGAAAAGATTTTGAAAATCGGATGAATAATAAAAAAGATACAGCTAAAGGGCTGTTTTTAATACTGACCCCTACAGATCCCTTATTTTTCAGAAGTTCTTTTCCAAGATCTTTTCCGGTCTGCGCATTAGGTCCCTTATTGCAAATATTGAATATAAAAATATTTGCTTGATAACTGTTTGAGAAAACGTTACACGCGTGAATTCAATTTAACATAGAAACTCCCGTTGACAATTTTCATCGACTCATAAAACCGGAAGTACTCAATACTATTCAACGAAACTTTCAATGTATGTTAATTACATCTATCTTAATAATATGCAGGCGTCAAATAATTTTTTAAAGGTCATTTGAATTTTTTTTTTTTTTCATCCCCCCTTTTCTAAAGTTTAGGACTTAATATCTCAAAAACAGTAAGAGATAGAAAGTTGTCTACGCTTACAATTTGGAACAACTATTTATGATAAAGGTAATTCTAAAATTTGAATGCTCTACATTAAAAAATAAACAAAGAATTGAGTTTCAAACAATTTTTGCAATTTTCCTTGTAAAAACCGGAAGTACCGGAACCGGAAACTCAAAATAGGACATTTCATACACTGATACATTTGCTGTAAGACCAATGTATACTTGTATCAATATTCCTTCCAGTTTTCAAAAAATCGCTGACAGAAATCTGTCGAGAAAAATAATAATAAAAAAAGACAAAAACAATAGGTCTTTTCGACCGAAAGTCGAAAAGCCCTAAAAAGACAAAAACAATAGGTCTTTTCGACCGAAAGTCGAAAAGCCCTAATAAAACAGAACAAAAACAATAGGTCTTTTCGACCGAAAGTCGAAAAGCCCTAATAATAATAATAAAACATCAGAATAACAATAGGTCTTTTCGACCGAAAGTCGAAAAGCCCTAATAACTAGAACTTTTTTTGTTTTCAACAAAAAGTAAGGGCTTTTCGACATCCCCATTATCCCTTTTTAATTAAATGTTAAAAAAAATTATTCTCTAACTTATTTCCAAGTGCTCTAAACGCCTTGGTATCTCCAGTTGCTTAGATATAAACTTATGAGTAGTGCAATGTCAAAAGAAAGATAACTCCAGAACTTTACAGGTAGCTACACTTCTTATTTCCAAAGGAATATTTTCAAAAAATCATATTGAAGTAAGTATTCCTTCCTCGGACACAAAACTTAGTATGCCTAAAGTATAAATGCTCTACATTCTTACAGCAAAGCGAGATAACTCTTCTTAAAAAAAATTTTGAGATCTAAACAAGTAATGATATTTGGGCCTTCCAAACCCCTATAAGGAGTCAAAAAGTGGCCCCTCGGACCATAATTTAAAGATTGTACTCTTAATTCTAAACAACAAACTGAAAAGATTTTGAAAATCCAAAGAGAAATAAAAAAGTTACAGCTAAAGGGCTGTTTTGTACGTTGGCCCCTGCAGATCCCTAATTTTCTTGAATTGTCTACCCAAAAACTTTTCCGGTCTGCGCATTGTGCGTACCATTATAAATCTGAAATATTGTAATGTTAACTTGTAAACTTTTTGAGAAAACGAACGACGCGTGATTTTAGTTTAACATTGAAACTCCCATTGACAATTTTTCATAGGCTCATAAAACCGGAAGTACTCAATATATTTTATCCAAACTTGGTATATATCTTGAATACTTGAATGTCTTGAATGTCTCGGCATCTTATAAAATTCCTAAGGTTTTTAAAAAAAAAATTCTGTTTCATCCCCCCTTATCTCAAGTTTGAGCCCTAATATCTCAAACACGGTAAGAGATAGAGAAATGGCTACGCTTATGATTTTGTACATCATGACAAGATACATCTAATTCTTAAACTTGAATGCTCTAACTATAAATATAATAAAGATATTGTGCATCAATGAATTTTTAGTATTTTCCTTGTCAAAACCGGAAGTGCCGGAACCGGAAGTCCAAAACCTTACATACGCGTGTCACTCAGAGATGCTGTAAGACTATTGTATAATTGTTTCGAAATTCTTTCGCGTTTTCAAAAAATCGCTGACGGAAATTCTGTCGAGCATAAGAATAATAATAAGAAACAGAAGAATAACAATAGGTCTTTTCGACCGAAAGTCGAAAAGCCCTAATAAAACATCAGAATAACAATAGGTCTTTTCGACCGAAAGTCGAAAAGCCCTAAAAACAGAAGAATAACAATAGGTCTTTTCGACCGAAAGTCGAAAAGCCCTAATAAAACATCAGAATAACAATAGGTCTTTTCGACCGAAAGTCGAAAAGCCCTAATAAAAAAAGACAAAAACAATAGGTCTTTTCGACCGAAAGTCGAAAAGCCCTAATAACTAGACCTATTTTTGTCTCCAACAAAAAGGAAGGGCTTTTCGACAGCCCTTAAAACCCCTTATTTAAATTTATCATATTTTCTCTCAGAATCTGTATATTAAAAATTAGGAAAATATCATGAGCATATACCCACACGTTAACATTTAAGAAATTAAATGCCCAAAGAAAGACAACTTCAGAATTTTTTATCCAACTATATCGTTTGTTTCCTGAAATAAAAGTTCTAAAAATTCTTATATAAGAAAGTACGCATTTAAGATTCAAGAGTTTTGGTATGCCAAAAGCTCTAATGCTAATCATTCATTGAGAAAAGCGAGATAACTCTTGAATTTTAATTTTTTTAAAATGTGATAAAGTTATCATTTTCAGGCCCTTAAAACCCCTATAAGGAGTCAAAATTGGCCCTTTGGACCATAATTTTTAAATTGAACTCCTTATTTTAAACTAATAACTGAAAAGAGTTTGAAAATTGGGTGAATAATAAAAAAGTTATAGCTAAAGGGCTGTTTTTAATATTGACCCCTTCAGGTCCCTTATTTTTCGGAATTTTTTTCCTCAGACCTTTTCCAGTCTGCGCATTAGGTCCCTCATTACAAGTACAAAATATAAAAAATTTTGCTTAAAAACTGTTCGAGAAAACGTTACATGCGTGAATTCAATTTAACATAGAAACTCCCATAGACAATTGTCATCGGCTCATAAAACCGGAAGTACTCGACACTTTTCAATGAAACTTGAAATATATCTTAATTACGTCTATTAACACAATATCTATCCTAATCATTTATTGAGCAAAGCGAGATCACTCTTGAAATTGAAATGTGATAAAGTTATCATTTTCAGGCCCATAAAACCCCTATAAGGAGTCAAAAAGTGGCCCCTCGGACCATATTTTTTAAATTGTACTCTTTATTCTGAACTATAAACCGAAAAGATTTTGAAAATCGGATAAACAATAAAAAAGTTACAGCTAAAGAGCCGTTTTTAATATTGACCCCTTGAGCTCCCTTATTTTTCGGAATTTTTTTCCCAAGACCTTTTCCGGTCTGCGCATTAGGTCCCTTATTGCAAATACAAAATATAAAAATATTTGCTTGAAAACTGTTTGAGAAAACGTTACATGCGTGAATTCAATTTAACATAGAAACTCCCATAGTCAATTTTCATCGGCTCATAAAACCGGAAGTACTCAATACTTTTCAATGAAACTTAGAATTTATCTTAATTACGTCTACTTGAACAATATATATCCGTCTTAAAACATTCCTAAGCTTTTCTGAGTTTTTTATTTTTTCATCCCCCCTTTTCTCAAGTTTGAGGCCTAAAATCTCAAAACTGATAAGAGATAGAAACTCGCCGCCCGTTTACTTTTTAAACAACTCGACATGGTTGATCTAACTGTAAAATTACAACGAATTTCCTTAAAAAAATAAAAACAATATATTGATTCATTTAATTTCTACTATTTTGCTTGTGTAAACCGGAAGTACCGGAACCAGAAGTCCAAAACCTTACATACTGGTGACATATTAAAATGCTATAAGACTATTGCATAGTTAATTCTGAAATCCTTTCCGTTTTCAAAAAATCGCTGACGGAAAATCTGTCGAGAAAAAGAAAAATAATAACTAGAACTGTTTTTGTCTTCAACAAAAAGTAAGGGCTTTTTGACAGTCCCAGTTTCCCTTTTTTATTTAAAGTGTCCAAAAAAATATCTCTAATCTATTTCCAAATTTTCCAAACGCCTCGGTATAACCAGTTGCTTAGATAGGAATTTATTAGTACTGCAGTGTGAAAAGAAAGATAACTCCAGAATTGAACAAGAAGCTACACCTGTAATTTTCAGAAGAATATTTTCAAAAAGTCATTCCAAAGTAAGTATTCATTCATTGCACGAAAAACTTGGTATGCTAAGAGTATTTGTGCTCTACATTCTTAGAGCAAAGCGAGATAACTCTTCCAAAAAATAATTTTGAAATTTAAACAAGTTGTGATCTTTAGGCCCTTCAAACCCCTATAAGGAGTCCAAAAGTGGCCCCTCGGACCATATTTTTTAAATTGTACTCTTTAATCTGAACTATTAACTGAACAGATTTTGAAAATCGGATGAATAATAAAAAAGATACAGCTAAAGGGCTGATTTTAATACTGACCCCTACAGATCCCTTATTTTTCAGAAGTTCTTTTCCAGAACCTTTTCCGGTCTGCGCATTAGGTTCCTTATTGCAAATATTAAATATAAAAATATTTGCTTGATAACTGTTTGAGAAAACGTTACACGCGTGATTTCAATTTAACATAGAAACTCCCATAGACAATTTTCATCGACTCATAAAACCGGAAGTACTCAATACTATTCAATGAAACTTAGAATGTATGTTAATTAAATCTATCTTAATAATATGCAGGCGTCAAATAATTTTTTAAAGGTCATTTGAATTTTTTTGTTTTTTCATCCCCCCTTTTCTAAAGTTTAGGACTTAATATCTCAAAAACAGTAAGAGATAGAAAGTTGTCTACGCTTACAATTTTAAACAACTATTTATGATAAAGTTAATTCTAAAATTTGAATGCTCTACATTAAAAAATAAACAAAGAATTGAGTTTCAAACAATTTTTGCAATTTTCCTTGTAAAAACCGGAAGTACCGGAACCGGAAACTCAAAATAGGACATTTCATAGACTGATACATTTGCTGTAAGACCAATGTATACTTGTATCAATATTCCTTCCAGTTTTCAAAAAATCGCTGACAGAAATCTGTCGAGAAAAATAATAATAAAACTAGAACTTTTTTTGTCTTCAACAAAAAGTAAGGGCTTTTCGACAGCCCCAGTTTCCCTTTTTAATTTAAAGTGTGGAAAAAAAAAATATCTCTAATCTATTTCCAAATTTTCTAAACGCCTCGGTATAACCAGTTGCTTAGATAGGAGTTTATGAGTACTGCAGTGTGAAAAGAAAGAAACTCCAGAATTTAAAAAGTAGCTACACTTCTAATTTTCAGAAGAATATTTTCAAAAAAATCATTCCAAAGTAAGTATTCATTCCTGGGACGCAAAACTTGGTATGCCAAGAGTGTTTATGCTCTACATTCTTGGAGCAAAGCGAGATAACTCTTCCAAAAAATAATTTTGAAATTTAAACAAGATGTGATCTTTGGGCCTACAAAACCGCTTTAAGGAGTCAAAAAGTGGCCCCTCGGACCATATTTTTTAAATTGTACTCTTTACTCTCAACTATAAGCCGAAAAGATTTTAAATATCGGATGAAAAATAAAAAAGTTACAGTTGAAAGGCTGTTTTGCACGATGGCCCCTGTAGACCCCTTATTTTTAAGAATTGTGTACCCAAAACTTTTTCCGGTCTGCGAAGTGTGTGTCTCAATATACAGATAAAATATTGTAATATTTAAATGGAAACTTTTTGAGAAAACGAATGACGCGTGATTTTAGTTTAACATTGAAACTCCCATAGACGATTTCACCGACCTATAAAACCGGAAGTAGTCAACATATTTTTACAAAACTCGGAATGTATGTTAATAACTTCAATCTTAATAATATTCAGGCGTCATTTAACCTTTTAAATGTCATTTGAATTTTTTTGTTTTTTCATCCCCCCTTTTCTGAAGTTTAGGGCTTTATATCTCAAAAACGGTAAGATATAGAAAGTTGCCTACGCTTACAATTTTGTATAACTAGTTATGATAAATGTAATTCTAAAGTTTGAACGTTCTGGATTAAAAAATAAACAAAATATTGAGTTTCAATCAATTATTGCTATTTTCCTTGTAAAAACCGGAAGTACCGGAACCGGAAATCTGAAACTTTACATTTCATAGAGTGGAAAATTTGCTATAAGACCGTTGAAAAATTGTATCGATATATCTTCCAGTTTTCAAAAAATCGCTGACAGAAATCTGTCGAGAAAAATAATAATAATAATAATAATAATAATAATAAAAAAACACAAAAACAATAGGTCTTTTCGACCGAAAGTCGAAAAGCCCTAAAAAGACAAAAACAATAGGTCTTTTCGACCGAAAGTCGAAAAGCCCTAATAATAATAATAAAAAAAGACAAAAACAATAGGTCTTTTCGACCGAAAGTCGAAAAGCCCTAACTAGAACTTTTTTTGTCTTCAACAAAAAGTAAGGGCTTTTCGACAGCCCCATTATCCCTTTTTAATTAAATGTTCAAAAAAAATTATTCTCTAATTAATTTCGAATGTGTTCTAAACGCCTTGGTATTCCCGGTTGCTTAGATAAGAACTTATGAGAAGTGCAATGTGAAAAGAAAGATAACTCCAGAATTTTACAAGAAGCTACACTTCTAATTTCCAGAGGAATATTTTCAAAAAATCATATTGAAGTAAGTATTCCTTCCTCGGACACAAAACTTGGTATGCCTATAGTATTTATGCTCTACATTCTTACAGCAAAGCGAGATAACTCATACTAAAAAACATTTTGAAATTTAAAAATGTGATGATCTTTGGGCCTTCCAAACCCCTATAAGGAGTCATAAAGTGGCCCCTCGGACCATAATTTTAAGATTGTTCTCTTTATTCCTAACAATAAACTGAAAAGATTTTTAAAATCAAAAGAGAAATAAAAAAGTTACAGCTAAAGGGCTGTTTTGTACGTTGACCCCCGCAGATCCCTAATTTCCTCGAATTGTCTACCCAAAAACTTTTCCGGTCTGCGCATTGTGTGTATCATTATACATCTGAAATATTGTAATATTTAAATGGAAACTTTTTGAGAAAACGAACGACGCGTGATTTTAGTTTAACGTTGAAACTCCCATAGACAATTTTTCATAGGCTCATAAAACCGGAAGTACTCAATATATTTTATTGAAACTTGGACTATATGTTAAATAGTTCTACCTGAACAATATTTAGGCGTTTTATAAAATATCTAGGGGTTTGTTAAAAAAAAATCTTTTTTATCCCCCCTTTTCTCAAGTTTGAGCCCTAATATCTCAAAAACGGTAAGAGATAGAGAAATGCGTACGCTTATGATTTTGTACATCAAGACAAGATGCATCTAATTCTTAAATTTGAATGCTCTAACTCAAAAAATAAAAAAAAATAGTGTGCTTCAATGAATTTTTAGTATTTTTCTTGTCAAAACCGGAAGTGCCAGAACCGGAATTCCAAAACCTTACATACGCGTGTCATTTAAAAATGCTATAAGTCTATTGCATGGTTGTTTTAATATGTCTTTCCGTTTTCAAAAAATCGCTGACGAAACTTTGTCGAGAAGAATAATAATAACTAGAACTTTTTTTGTCTTCAACAAAAAGTAAGGGCTTTTCGACAGCCCCATTATCCCTTTTCAATTAAATGTTCAAAAAAAATTATTCTCTTATTTATTTCAAAGTGTTCTTAACGCCTTGGTATCCCTAGTTGCTTAGATAGGAACTTATGAGTAGTGCAGTGTGAAAAGAAAGATAACTCCACAATTTAACAAGTATATACACTTGTAATTTTCAGAGGAATATTTTCAAAAAATCATATTGAAGTAAGTATTCCTTCCTCGGACACAAAACTTGGTATGCCTATAGTATTCATGCTCCACATTCTTACAGCAAAGCGAGATAACTCTTACTAAAAAACATTTTGAAATTTAAACAAATGATGATCTTTGGGCCTTCCTAATCCCTATAAGGACTCAAAAAGTGGCCCCTCGGACCATAATTTTAAGATTATACTCTTCATTTTGAACAATAAACTGAAAAGATTTTTAAAATCGGAAAAGAAATAAAAAAGTTACAGCTAAAGGGCTGTTTTGTACGTTGGTCCTTGCAGATCCCTATTTTTTTTGATATGTGTTCCCAAAAACTTTTCCGGTCTGCGCATTGTGCGTACCATTATAAATCTGAAATATTGTAATGTTAACTTGTAAACTTTTTGAGAAAACGAACGACGCGTGATTTTCGTTTAACATTGAAACTCCCATAGACAATTTTTCATAGGCTCATAAAACCGGAAGTACTCAATATATTTTATTCAAACTTGGTATATATCTTGAATACTTCTATCTAAACCATGTCTCGGCATCTTATAAAATTCCAAAGGTTTTTAAAAAAAAAATTCTGCTTCATCCCCCCTTATCTCAAGTTTGAGCCCTAATATCTCAAAAACGGTAAGAGATAGAGAAATGGTTACGCTAATGATTTTGTACATCATGACAAGATACATCTAATTCTTAAACTTGAATGCTCTAACTATAAATATAATAAAGATATTGTGCTTCAATGAATTTTTAGTATTTTCCTTGTCAAAACCGGAAGTGCCGGAACCGGAAGTCCAAAACCTTACATACGTGTGTCACTTAGAGATGCTGTAAGATTATTGTATAATTGTTTCAAAATTCTTTCGCGTTTTCAAAAAATCACTGACGGAAATTCTGTCGAGCATAAGAATAATAATAAGAAACAGAAGAATAACAATAGGTCTTTTCGACCGAAAGTCGAAAAGCCCTAATAATAATAATAAAAAAAGACAAAAACAATAGGTCTTTTCGACCGAAAGTCGAAAAGCCCTAATAAAACAGAACGAAAACAATAGGTCTTTTCGACCGAAAGTCGAAAAGCCCTAATAACTAGAACTTGTTTTGTCTTCAACAAAAAGTAAGGGCTTTTCGACTGCCCTAGTTTCCTTCTTTTTTTTAAATGTCTAAAACATTTTGTCTAATCTATTTCCAAATTTTCTGAACACCGTGGTATAACCAGTTGCTTAAATAAGAATTCATGGGTAGTGCAGAGTGAAAAGAAAGAACACTCTAGAACTTAACAAGTAGCTACACATCTAATTTCTAGAAGAATATTTTCAAAAAAATAATTTTAAAGTAAGTATTCATTCCTTGGACGAAAAACTTGGTATGCTAGGAGTATTTGTGCTATACATTCTTAGAGCAAAGCGAGATAACTCTTCCAAAAAATGATTTTGAAATTTAAACAAGTTATGATCTTTAGGCCCTTCAAACCCCTATAAGGAGTCAAAAAGTGGCCCCTCGGACCATAATTTTTATATTGTACTCTTTATTCTGAACTATTAACCGAAAAGATTTTGAAAATCGGATGAAAAATAAAAAATATACAGCTAAAGGGCTGTTTTCAACTTTGACCCCGCTAGATCCCTTATTTTTCAAAATTTTAATCCCAAAACCTTTTCCAGTCTCCATATTTAATCCTTCTTTATAAAAATTAAATATGAAAATATTTACTTGAAAACTGTTTGAGAAAACGTGGCACGCGTGAATTCGGTTTAACATTAAAACACCCATAGACGATTTTTAATTAACTTATAAAACCGGAAGTTCTCAATGGTGTCAAACGAAACTTTAAATATATGATAATTATGACAGTTTTAACATTTCCCATTCCTCATTTAACAAATGTGGTGGTTATTTCAATTTTTACTTTTTTCATCCCCCCCTTTTTTCATAGTTTGAAGTCTTATATCTCGAAAACAGCAAGAGATAGAAAAAAGTTGTCGCTTACAATTTTGTATATCAAACTATGAATTATATAAATCCAAAATTTCAAAGTTTATAATTAAAAAATAAAATAGATACAAAGGTCCTTTTAATATAATGTTTTTTACATGTGTTAACCGGAAGTATATAGACCGGAAGTCCAAAAAGGGACATACGGGAGAACTAAACAATTGCTAAAAGAATCTAATATTAATTTTTTATTTTTCGGTTCCGTTTTCAAAAAATCCATGACGAAACTTTGTCGAGAAGAATAATAATAACTAGAACTTTTTTTGTCTTCAACAAAAAGTAAGGGCTTTTCGACAGCCCCATTATCCCTTTTTAATTAAATGTTCAAAAAAAATTAGTCTCTAAGTTTTTTCCAAGTGTTCTAAACGCCTTGGTATCCCTAGTTGCTTGGATATGATCTTATAAGTAGTGCAATGTGAAAAGAAAGATAACTCCAGAATTTTACAGGTAGCTACACTTCTAATATCCAGAGGAATATTTTCAAAAAATCATTTTGAAGTAAGTATTTATTCCTCGGACACAAAACTTGGTATGCCTATAGTATGTATGCTCTTCCTTCTTACAACAAAGCGATATAACTCTTACTAAAAAAAATTTCGAAATTTAAACATGTGATGATCTTTGGGCTTTCCAAACCCCTATAAGGACTCAAAAAGTGGCCCCTCGGAGCATAATTTTAAGATTGTACTCTTTATTCTGAACAATAAACTGAAAAGATTTTGGAAATTAGATGAAAGGTAAAAAAGTTACAGCTAAAGGGCTGTTTTTAACGTTGGCCCCTGCAGATCCCTTATTCTTTCGAATTGTCTACCCAAAAACTTTTCCGGTCTGCGCATTGATTGTGTCATTATTAGAAAAAAATGTTGTAATAATTACCCAAAAACTTTTTGAGAAAACGTGACACGCGTGATTTTAGTTTAACATTGAAACTCCCATAGACAATTTTTCATAGGCTCATAAAACCGGAAGTACTGAATATTTTTTATTCAAACTTGGAATATATGTTAAATAGTTGTATCTGAACAATGTTTTGGCGTCTTATAAAATTTGAAGGTTATTTGAATTTTTTGGGTTTTACATCCCCCCTTTTCTCAAGTTCGAGCCTTAATATCTCAAAAATGGTAAGAGATAGAGGAATGCCTACGCTTACAATTTTGTACAGCTGGACAAGATGCATCTAATTCTTAAATTTGAATGCTCTAACTCAAAAAATAATAAAGATATTATGTTTCAATGAATTTTTAGTATTTTCCTTGTCAAAACCGGAGGTGCCGGAACCGGAAGTCCAAAACCTTACATACGCGTGTCATATAAAGGTGCTATAAGATTATAGCATACTTGTTTTAATATGTTTTTCCGTTTTCAAAAAACCGCTGACGAAACTTTGTCGAGAATAAGAATAATAACTAGAACTTTTTTTGTCTTCAACAAAAAGTAAGGGCTTTTCGACAGCCCCATTAGCCCTTTTTAATTAAATGTTCCAAAAAAAATTATTCTCTAATTTATTTCCAGGTGTTCTAAACACCTTGGTATCTCCAGTTGCTTAGATAGGAACTTATGAGTAGTGCAATGTGAAAAGAAAGATAACTCCAGAACTTTACAGGTAGCTACACTTCTAATTTCCAGAGGAATATTTTCAAAAAATCATATTGAAGAAAGTATTCATTCCTGGGACACAAAACTTGGTATGCCTATAGTACTTATGCTCTAAATTCTTACAGCAAAGCGAGATAACTCTTACTAAAAAAAGTTTTGAAATTTCAACAAGTGATGATCTTTGGGCCCTCCAAACCCCTATAAGAAGTCAAAAAGTGGCCCCTCGGACCATAATTTTAAGATAGAACTCTTTATTCTAAACAATAAACCGAAAAGATTTTTAAATTCGGATAAAAGGTAAAAAAGTAACAGCTAAAGGGCTGTTTTGCACGTTGGCCCCTGCAGATCCCTTATTTTCTCGAATTGTCTACCCAAAAACTTTTCCGGTCTGTGCATTGGTAGTGTTATTACACAAAAGAAATATTGTAATGTTAACTAGTAAACTTTTTGAGAAAACGAACGACGCGTGATTTTAGTTTAACATTAAAACTCCCATAGACAATTTTTCCTAGACTCATAAAACTGTAGGTACTCAATAAATTTTATTGAAACTTGGAATATATCTTGAATACTTCTATTTGAACAATGTCTAGGCGTTTTATTAAATTTCTATGGTTTTTTGAATTTTTTTTCTTTTTCATCCCCCCTTTTCTCAAGTTCGAACCCTAATATCTCGAAAACGGCAAGAGACAGAAAAATGGCTACGCTTATGATTTTGTACATCTTTACAAGATGCATCTAATTTTAAAGTTTGAATGCTCTAACTTAAAAAATAATAAAGATATTGTGCTTCAATGGATTTTTAGTATTTTCCTTGTCAAAACCGGAAGTGCCGGAGCCGGAAGTCCAAAACCTTACATACGCGTGTCATCAACAATTTTTATAAGACTATTGAATAATTGTTTAAATATTCCTTTCCGTTTTCAAAAAATCGCTGACGAAACTTTGTCGAGAATAAGAATAACTAGAACTTTTTTTGTCTTCAACAAAAAGTAAGGGCTTTTCGACAGCCCCATTATCCCTTTTTAATTAAATGTTCAAAAAAATTATTCTCTAATTTATTTCCAACTGTTCTAAACGCCTTAGTAACACCAGTTGCTTAGATAGGAACTTATGAGTAGAGCAATGTGAAAAGAAAGATAACTCCAGAACTTTACAGGTAGCTGCACTTCTAATATCCAGAGGAATATTTTCAAAAAATCATATTGAAGTAAGTATTCGTTCCTCGGACACAAAACTTGGTATGCCTACAGTATTTATGATCTACAGTCTTACAGCAAAGCGAGATAACTCTTACTAATTTTTTTTTTTGAAATTTAAACAAAAGATGATCTTTAGGCCTTCCAAACCCCTATAAGGAGTCAAAAAGTGGCCCCTCGGACCATAATTTTAAGATTGAGCTTTTTATTCCAAATAATAAACTGAAATGATTTTGGAAATCAGAAGAGAAATAAAAAAGTTACAGCTAAAGGGCTGTTTTGTACGTTAGCCCCTGTAGATCCCTAATTTCTTCAAATTGTGTACCCAAAAACTTTTCCGGTCTGCGCATTGTGTGTATCATTTTACACCTTAAATATTTTAATATTTACTTGAAAACTTTTTGAGAAAACGAACGACGCGTGATTTTAGTTTAACATTGAAACTCCCATAGACAATTTTTCATAGGCTCATAAAACCGGAAGTACTCAACATTTTTTATTCAAACTTTGAATACCTCTTGAATACTTCTATCTAAACAATGTCTAGGCGTCTTATATAATTTCTAAGGTTTTTTGATTTTTTTTTCTTTTTCATCCCCCCTTTTCTCAAGTTTGAGCCCTAATATCTCAAAAACGGTAAGAGATAGAGAAATGGCTACGCTTATGATTTTGTACATCATGACAAGATACATCTAATTCTTAAACTTGAATGCTCAAACTATAAAAATAATAAAGATATTGTGCATCAATGAATTTTTAGCATTTTCATTGTCAAAACCGGAAGTGCCGGAACCGGAAGTCCAAAACCTTACATACGCGTATCACTCAGAGATGCGGTAAGACTATTGTATAATTCTTTCAAAATTCTTTCGCGTTTTCAAAAAATCGCTGACGGAAATTCTGTCGAGCATAAGAATAATAATAAGAAACAGAAGAATAACAATAGGTCTTTTCGACCGAAAGTCGAAAAGCCCTAATAATAAACAGAAGAATAACAATATGTCTTTTCGACCGAAAGTCGAAAAGCCCTAATAAAACAGAACGAAAACAATAGGTCTTTTCGACCGAAAGTCGAAAAGCCCTAACTATAACTGAAATTAAAAGTGGTGAAAATAAGTTTAATTAACTACATTCGACATCACATCCACTTTAAATTGGGTATTTTAAAAGTTGACATTAAAAGCAAGCTACAGAGGTAGCCGACATGCAATATAGAAATTTAACAACACAATAAATCTAATGCACAGTGGTGTTCAATGTCTATTTCAATCCAAAAAATCTGAACACTCTTTTCCTCAGTCCACCCTTTTTCTTTTTCTTTGAATGAGTCTAAAAAAGAAAGAACCCAGTCATGTATAAATACATGGATGAAAACCTTCATGGATAAACAAATTATATAAAACGAATTTCCGTAAGATTAATGATTACTGATACGCGGTAACTACCTCCATTTTGTCCATTTCCTCGTCGTCATTTTCATCATCAACAACAGCGGCCTTGGCATCGAGGGATTCTTGGGGTGGTGCAAGTTTAGATAATGCAACGGGGCTAGATAAGTCTGGATAACTCGGGCCCTGCGAAGGCAGAATTTTTCATATTTTAATATACATTCCAGGTATGTACATTTGTAATTTCCATGCACATAAAGAAACACAGTTAAACGAATGCATGTGTAATGAAGAAGCACAGAACTCATTTCTCTTGCTCTTTTTCATATATATATTGAGATGCGTTTCAAGTGTATTTTAATCAATTTGTGACCAAATTAAAGTACAGTTTTGAGACAATTTTCAAAGCAGACTGAATTAATGAAAAAGACATTTGAAAGCTTAAGGGAAACATATAGCGGGAACAATAACTCTGCATAAAGAACTTTTTATTTGACGTCAGTTTGTAACTTTGTACCTGGCGTAGATGGTCATCATCGGTTTGCTTGAAACTGATGATGTTGAAGAAGAACAGCTTTCTCGGGACGAACTCCTCGTACGCCTCCTCCTCCAACAGTTTCAACTTTTTCCTTTGAGAGTTAGTTTGCTATTAATAATAAAATCGAAAATTTGTCTTTCATATTCCATGAATAAAATTTTCTTCATGATAGCGTACGTATGCAAATTGGTCAATATTATATAATTTGCTATAATATTAGTTATGCTGCATGGCCATGCATTTTCATATCATACATGTATTCTTACCAGTAGCTCGGCAAACACTAACTGCATCCTTTTCATCATCTTTTGTGTTTGTGTTTCCCGTTGAGCGTGAATTGCCTAGGGAAAAGAACAATATAAATAAAGATGCAACTGTGTTTGATTTTATGTGTTTATTGCTATAATCAGATATATATGTACATTAGCTTACCATAAGTTCTGCACAAACTTGACGCATTTTCTCCTTGATCTGCATAGTCCTTTGCTGAGCATGAAAGGTCTGAAGAAAGAAAGATGAAATAAAAATTACGACCTAACAACTGATAATATGAAAACATATACTTGTATTTCAAAACATGCAACGTATAAACTATTTGATTCAGTACCGTTGACTTTACTCGTACATTTATTTAAATGCGCTCACCGTTAGCTCTGCAAAAACTCTAGCCATCAGTTTCTTCGACGTCTTTATCTTTTGCTGAGAATGAAACATCTATTGGAAAAAAAGTAACAAAATTAACACTTAAAAATGTTTAAAAAGCATACATCATATTTTGATTGGAAGCATTTAGTATAGTATAGTTTATTAGCTCAAAACCACATGGTTTATAGGTATTTTATAAATACAAGTAAATATATAATATACGTGAACAAATTTTCTGCAGTACACAGACATATCTGTCATTATGAGATATTACCACAAATGTACAATTTAAAAATAATTACATAAAAAAAGAAAAGAAAAATGTACATATATATATAAGGAATAAGGAATCATTCTTTGAGTATTATGAGGTGATAATTTTGGTCGGGGCGTGATCAAATCCAATAAAGCCCGAAGGGCTTTATGATAGAAATTATCACCTCATAATATTCAAAGAATGATTCCTTATTACTTATATTTATATAATTTTAAGCCATCGTGCGATTAAATATTTAAATATGAATAAGCAAACCCCGCTGGCGCCTCAATTAGGCGTCATTTGTATTATGGGTTATAAAGTACAAAATCGATTCGTAGTGTTATCACAGGCAAAGACACTGAAAAATGTAAATAGATGTATCTTATAACATTGGGAGGATAATATACACATTAACTAAAGCAAATCATTTCTATACCCTGTGGCTATAAATTATAATTGATACTTGATCAAAATTTTCGAAAATATATGTATTTCATAAAATATAAATACGCTTACCATTATCTCTGTTAAAACTGTACGCATTTGCTTCTTGGTCTTTTCAGCCTTTCGTTGTTCATGAAATGTCTGTTTAGAAATTAAAATAAAACATTAACTGGTTTCATATGTATTAAGGCATTATAAAAACACTGTTTTGGCATTGATTGATTGATTAAATGTAATACAAAAATGATTTGTCAATTATATTTTATATTTAACTGCAGACTTTGCTTACCTTTAGCTCTGCGAAAACTCCACGCATTTGTCTTCTGTTAATTATCATTTTCTGTTCATCATGGAATGTCTGTAAAAATTAAAATCAATTTGTCTAGATACACGTGTGTGTATGTTCATTTCTTATAATCCCAATCTTGATTTTATTAATATTTTGTGTGTACAATAACTTACCATAAGCTCTTGAAGAACTTCATCCATTCTCTCTTTATTTTTGTGGATGTTTTGTTGAACGTGAAATGTCTGTAAAATCGAAATAAAATCAAGACTTTCTAAGATTATATCATACTTTATTAATAGATCTATTAACAAATGAATTGAATTTTAAAATTTACGACAAATATAAATAATATACCATAAGCTCTTCAAAAACTCCGATCATTTGTGCTTTGATTTTTTGGGTCTGCGACTTGGATTGATACTTCTGAAAAATTTATATGAATATGACAACAATGCTTTATACCTGCAGATTATGATATTTTAAAATATTTACAATAGTGAAAAAGTTCTTACCAATAGTTCCTCCATTTCAACCACTCTCCTTTCTTTATTCTTCAGCAATTTCACTTGCATTGGTTGGTCCTGAAAATATGCAATATGAAGCTAGATTATTAATTTTGTTTATAATTTATTTCATTCCTTCAGAGATCAATAGTAATAAACAGTATGATTAATTAAGATGAAACAATGTACATCTAAATAATATGAATAAACATGAAGTTTTATAATTAATTCCATTTTAATAATTTGTCAATTATTTTTAAAAATTCAATTCCCGTACTTCAATTCAATTCCCGTACTTGCACAAATAGATCTAAAACAATTGTTTTATAGTTGTGCTAATTATAGTTAAATTATAAAGATGTGTAATACCATTGGGGCTTTTCTTTGGAGAGGCAATTTAGTAAATCTTGCGACCCAAGATGGCATGGATACCTGATAAATCAAATTAAATAAAATTTTCATTCATTAATCTGCACATTCAAAATTCTACATGGCATTAATTAAGGTTTATGAGTTGGTGTTAGATATCTCAAAGCGTTCTTTATAATAACACAGTGTTAATATGAATAATTCTGAAAATGAAATGTTTACCAAAAAATCCCTCTGGACCTGCCCTCTGTTTCTCCTTTCGATTTGAGTTTGATTCTGCAGAAATAAAAAAATTGAACTTACTAGTATCCATAAGTATTACCACTACAGGAACGTAGAATACGAGACGAATATGTTGTCATGTTGTAAACTTTGTATTTACTGCCATCCGGTAAATTCAAAATTTACAACATGACAATGTCACGCAATACGTTGAGAGACAAATACCAAATCACTGTTAGCGGGATGCATGCATTTGTTCAGAGATATAAAAAAAATCAAAACTTCGATTATCAAGGTGAAACTTAAAATTAGAAAACAATTCATCAATCGCTTAATGTATCGGATTGTTAAAAGCGTAATTTAATTTAGACTTTAACCAAGTACACTTTATCTGGAGTTATTTACAGTAAAATAATCATACTTACATTCTTCACCATCCTTCCTTTCGGTTGTGGCAACAACAATGATTATGACGTCATAGATAACGATCGTCATTGTGACGTATTTATGACGTAATAGAAAACGACTCTCTCTCTCTCTCTCTCTTGCCCATAGGTATGTGGCATACCGTATTGTTATACTTTCATGTTAAATACTGAAATCTGATTGGTTAAGACGCAGTTCATAATTCTTTCTATTACCCTCAGCGTTAGCAACGCACGTAGCAACGGGTAACATTAAAAATTGTTACATGCGCGAAAATTATGCGCGTACGGTTCGCTGTAGAATTCACGTTATTCCTATATAATTTAATTATAGTTGTAACGCGCTTTCTGATTGGCTAAAAAATTATTTTATATCGTATAAAGAATGTTGCCTACGTCATAGTAAGAATAACGTCAAAAACGTATCAATACGCCTGACGTTACGTTTGAATTTTGTACAGTTTTACGTCATTTTAAAGGTCAAATGACCGTTTTTATCTACAATGAAGAGTAAAAAAATTAAATTATAAGCAATGAATTCAATATTTATTAGTTTTATACGATATAAAATGGTTTGAAACAGTTTACGCTTTTTTATAAACCGCTTCGCGGTTTATAAAGCGTAAACTGTCCCAAACCATTTTATATCGTATAAAACAAAAAAATATTGAATTCATTCCTTAAATAAAAGCAGTAAAATTTTCTTAAAATTAAGACATTCAGTATAACAAAATAAATAGTGCCTGTTTGGGAGGATAACAGTTGAAATTGACACCCCTCGAAAACCATTGTCAACCTCCGCTTCGCGTCGGTTGACAATGGTTTTCTCGGGGTGTCAATTTCAACTGTTACCCTCCCAAACAGGCACTATTTATATAATACCGTACTCGTGTATATAACATTTGTCGCAGGCCCCTAAAACCAGCCTCAATAGCGGTGCTGCAGTTTTAATTAATGTTCAATGCATTACTTACGGAATATTAAGAAACAATTTCAATTACATTGTAAAAAGGCAAAACTCTAGCGCAGTTGCATAATATGTTACTTTGTCAACTTAATCGTCTGTTAATTGGAAAATGAATACGGATTTTGTAATTTTAATTTCAAAAATATTCAAAATTTAAATTTCAATACGATAATAACATGATGTTCTTTCAGGTAAAATGTGAAAAAGAGCCATTGCAAAAAATAAACTGTTTTTTAAATCAGTTTCGACATATAGCCCGCCATGCATCGCGGTAGCCCAACTTTGAAAACACGCCGTCAAAATTGCGACTGTATTTTGTGCAGTGTTGTGTTAGCAGGACAGCGTGTCGTATAAATTTGTGTTAGCGCGACCGTTTGTTGTGCAGAGTTGTGTTATAGCGAACATGTGTTGTGCGTAGTTGTGTTATAGCGAACATGTGTTGTGCAGAGTTGTGTTATAGCGAACATGTGTTGTGCATGGTTGTGTTAAGGCTATTACGTGTTTTGAAGACTTGTGTTTGCGCTATCGTGTGTTGTGCAGAGTTGAACTAGCGCAATCGTGTGCTATGCAGGTTTTTTTTAGCATATGCCATTTGTACTTTCTGTTCTTCATATTTATTAAAATATGAGACTACCTTTCTTTATACTTGTATTTTCACGTATGCCATTGTCATTTAATTATAGAAAAACTTAAATGTTTACGTTTCTTATAGAGACTGTCTCTTTATACCATTGTAAAGTGGTTTTACGATTGAAATAAACGAAACTGAGACAACAAGACTTGCACAACTGCTGTTGTTATAGGAATATTACTCATTGGCTTGACGTTGTCATTGATGAAAAAGGAAGTCACACTCTCTTTAGATTAGTTGTGTTTATATAAAAAAATAAATGCTCAATTTATAAAAAAAATCATGAATGTTTGGGAAATTTGTTGAGTAAAAAGAAGATGGGTGGATAAGGCGTCTAAAATGCCCATACGCGGTCGGACAGGCTACTGAAAAATTAAAGTATCAATAAATCTGATGGGTTTTTTTTTAAATCATTTAAAACAATATATATTTAACGAATCATTGATTTTTAACCTAAAGGTATGTTCAATACTTGGAATATGTTGACTCAAACAGGCGTATACGTATCAAAACCTGCAAATACTGTCATTTTTTAGAACTTCAAGGCATTTTCTTTTATAGAGTGGGTCTGTGCTCCATGTTTTTCTCATAGTCTAATTAAGGTCTATTGGAAAACAAACCGATTTCAATCAACGAAAACGTGGAGAGATGACCCACTATACTCAAAAAATATCATTTTGTATCCCAACAATTGAACGTTTTGAAAAAATAATACAAGTCCGGTAGTTCGTGGCCTTAGTCACACATAATATTTAAAAAGCCCACTTTGTTGTGTCTGAAATGGCTCAGTGGTTAGAGTACCTGGCATAAGCTAACCTTATATATCGAGGGTTTTTATGTTACGGGTTCGATACCACCAAAATTTCCGACAATATTTTTTTTCTTATTTTTTGTTAATTTATATATTAAAAACTGACTATAGTTCGAAATTTTGCTTTTGCAAAGTTGTATTATAATATATTTGAATATATTTAATTGGGGAAAAATAAATTCAAAATTGTATTTCACTACTAAACCGAATGGGCATTTGCGCCATCTTATTCCCCCATCTTCAAATTTAGATCAGACATATTTATGAAAATGTATTAATTTTTTCTTTAATATATGAATTTAATTAAAAGGTATTCAAAAGAGAAAATGGTATCATTTATAACGAGACACCCTGTAAATACACGTCCATGTGGAACTTGGTGATTTGTCGTTTTTTACAGACTTTAAAATCGATCGACACAAAGAAGGTGCAATATGCTATGTTGGAAACTGCTTGAGCTATATTAAAAAAATCGCTGCAACCCCTCTCCCCAAAAACAAATCTTTAATCTAATCAGAAGATCGAGGATTTTTGTTCAATGCATGAGAAAAAGACAAACTATTTTTAGACAACAATAATATGTAATTTAACTCCTCTCAGAGCCTCTACATATAAACCTTTTCTATAAAACAAATCCAAGAGGCATACAGGCTATGACAGTCACTTAAGTATCAAGGCCCTTAGACTGACCAGTCAGAGGTTCTCATTTTTGCATTTTAAGCTTCATGTTGGAGTTCGAACCCTTAATCCGAAACTCCTCTGTCTGTTACCTCTGTCTTTTACTCTTTGATTTTAGAAAACTTTTATTTCCAGTCATATAAAAAGGGGGTGGGGGTTTGTTCCTAAAACAGAACACATTTTTAAAATTTGATATCGTCAGGCGACAATTTACCTTGTCGTTTTCTAAATGATGTTCAAAATATAAAATTGTTAATGGACAACAAATGGCAATAAGTTACCCGACTGACTCAAGTGACCTAAAATATTTACATGTTCACTATACAGATTTTTGTAAAATTGGCTGTTTTGCTTATTTGCCCCTGCCCATGGGGCCCTGGGGTGGTATGGTTATAAATTTCACAATTTATATTCCTCTTATCAAAAAATGGTAACAATTGGCCTTGTAGCTTTCAAGTAGAAGTTAACAATGTAATATTGTTAACAGATAGCACACGATACTTAACGATGGGTAAAGACTAATAGCAATAGGTCTGAGGGACTCAGATTACCTAAAAAGTGGCACACAGCTTATAAATTGTCATTTCACCTCGGGCCAAAAATAACAACAACAAAGTAGATATTGTTAGGAAATAAATATTTATTATTAAACATGATTTTTCTGTCACTTGTACCTTTACAAAAAAAAACATCATGGAACATGTACATTGTAAATGTTTGTATCATATATAATTCATGAATACGATAAGAAAACATGTCACTGTTTAACATTATCCCAACAGCGTGTTGTTGTCACAATACAGTACATAGATGGGACTTTCTTGAAGAAAAAAACAACAAACAACTTGTTTTTTTTATTTATAACACCACAACAATCAAAACCTCTGAACAACAAGAAACTCCATTCAAACAAGTGTTTTGGTATGTACAGTTATAAATAGTAACAGCAGTACAAATGCTGGCACGTCACATGACCTACTTTTTCTGTACAATGCTAATGAATGACTTCCTAACAACAATACAGCACCTTGTTATATTTGTGTTTCAATCAAGACAAATGTAGAAATATGTATTTAAAAAATTTATGATTGTTGATTAAAACTCAAGTTTTAAATAGATATAAAATGATAGGTGACTAGTAAAACTCTGAGTCTGCCTTCATGTACTTATCTCAGATTTAAAAAAAAAAGAATAAGAGAAAATACATGTAAAATGTGTATATATACTATATACATGAAAATGCATATTCATGCATGTAAGAGAAAGAATTGTTTAATGAATTATGTACAATATAAATACATACAGGAGAACTGTATTTTTTCTATGACCTGAACATAAAGAGATCAAGTGGTCTCATAGTTTTAAAAAGAAATGAAATGTAATGAGTGAAGAAATAGCTTACTGGTTAAGACTTCATGGCTTATACATATATGCATATTCCATGCAACTGTTGTATCTGATTTTCTTCCATGTGTAAAACCTTTTAATTAATGAATGGATGCCACTTACAGTTATAATGGCATGCACGGACTCCACATATATATCTCACATACAATCAAGTTAAATCTATATGATAGTTAATGACAATGTTAATTAACAGTCAGATTTTTTCACAGTGTTAATTACTAATCCCTTGATTTAATCTGGATAAACAGCCTGTGTACATCATGAAAAAGCAACCAATTATTGCCACACCATAAACCTATGCCCCTCCTAGGGACCGAAAAATCGGCAAGCGTAAGGCAAAGGGAAACTTCCAAAGCAACTGGTTTGCCAACAACCAAAATAGCTTGTAATTTAAAAAAAAAATAGCACTGTAAGAAGGTAAGCTATTCTTGTAAGGAAATAAATGCAATAAGCTTGAGGATTTTAAAGCATTAAGTAAAAATCATACAAAACGGGATGAAAAACCATAACCAATTAAAAAAAACAACATGCTTTTCCAATTCATCTTGAATATTTGGTCAATATAATACCCAAAGCAGAAAGATATCAAAAGTCTTGATTCTGTTTATACAAAATAAATATTAAATAAGTTTAATTTTTAATATTCTTTCTTGTGAAATTCAACCATTTAAGAGAAATTCTTGCCTCTTTGCTTCCAAAATCACCCTCCTTTGATTCAAACCATAGGAGATACTACCCCTCAGAAAGGCATAGCTTTCAGTCTGTTTTTAATTTTCACATATTCTATATTATATATATAACAGATCGAGAGATATGTACATGTACAATGTTCTTTTTGTGTTTGATAATACAGATAAAAAGTTGGAACTTCTCAATATTGATATTTTCTATTATCCAGTATTTACAGAATAAATCTCAAAAGTTAAGCCGTGTCTGCTGATACATTCTTGGGTGGTCGCACCTTGAAATAAACAAAACAATTTATCATCAAAATACGTTTCTCTTATACCCTGGAAATCATTGCAATGAAAAATTAAAATCTATTTGGAAATCATCAAATGTTTTTACCATATTTTGCAATTATAATTTTTCATATAATAGATGGTGCAGCTTTTTGGAACGTGAAGCTATACAATTTACATACATGTAATCTGTATTACACAACAACAAAACCATGCCACATGCTTGAACTAGACAACAATGGTACACATAAAATCTGAATAAAAGTATTCCAAATTTAATCTCTAATTGATAACTCATTTATCATTTAAGCTACACCAATGCTTGACATTGACTTATTTATACAATTAAGTTCTATGATTTTGATGCAGTACGTTGTTCGATAGGAACCAATATTGCACTTTTCCAATTTGGCCTGACCGGTGAATTAATAAATCATATTTCCTTAAAAGTATATTTGAACTGCAAGTGTTCAATTTTTCAAACAAGATGTAATATATTTAGCACCTTATCTGAATTGCTGCCTTGTGGTTTGTTTTTATTAAATATCTAAAATTAGAGCTAAATTTCCATGGTACAGGTACTAAGCTTTTTCCAAACTAAAAATATTGTTTCTAAGAGACAGATATATCACCGAAAACTTAGTGTTATGTTTGGCAATTTCTTTTTAGGTATATGACAATATGGTACAGTATTTACAAATCAGATCAAAAATAATTCTGATAATCAAATAAATTAGTAATACATGATTTTATACATGAATTAAATTAAAAGAAAAAAAATTCCTTCCATCAAAATAAACTTGTTGACAAGCTTCTAAGTGATCACAGCATTCAGCTTCATTAAAACGTTTAAATTGAATTCTTGGCATCATGTAGAATATTTTTCAAAGTCTTAAGAATGTTTTTTTTTAGATGGTTGATTCTACACTTGATGTAGACAGATCTTGAACACTGCTGCTCCGACTACATATACTGGCGGAGTCGTCATCCTGTCCGCTCTGAGAGCTAGAATAATTAGCCGCTTCTTGTAGCCGTTTGATCATGTTATACTGAAAAGTCACAGAAAAAAAAAACATACCAGCAAGTCAGATAACTCTACATGTATAAACAAAAACAAAACACAACATTCCATCGTCAACAGACCATTTATACTCTAATAAATATCATAATGATTATTTAAAACACAAATTATTAGTCCATTTAAAAAATTATCCTTCTTGTCAAATACCCGGTAGACATAAGAATGATTCAGAACAATTTTTCTTTCCAAGAGTAAAGTGTATATAATAATTTGCATTGCCTATTCTCATCTACTCTATAAATGTTTCAGGATCAAGAGGTCTAAAATACATATTTTATAATAAAAGTATAGCAAAAAGTAAGCCTTTAAATGATTCACTAAGTGGAAATATCAGGATTAATATCTAGGCAAATAAATGGTCTGCTGAACAAAAACAAAATGCACACAAAACTTTATGCACAATGCACGCCACTGAATACGATGCAAGCAAACAAAAGTACACTGTGCTACGAAAAATCTCATTTGCCTCAGATTCAAGCCTTTTGTCATCTTTCTACGTTCGAAATCAAACATCAAATCGCACATTTTGTACCTCACTTCGAAAAAAAAAAAAAAAAGAAAAAGATTAAGTGATAAGGCCCTATGTATTTTCACAGAATTTATGAAGTGATATTCTAAGGTATAAGAAGCCAATACACTATTTTAAAATACTTCATTTTCAAAAATATCAATATCTAGCAATTTTTGCAGGAAATTATCTACATTTTTTCTATGCAAAAAACAGTTTTCATTTACTGATTACTATTATATAGGCCTTAGAAGTTAATCTTTTATGACTTGCATATGACAAAAGCTTGGATCTGACACAGCTAGAATGGACTTGATCAAATGTCATGCAGCTGCTCAAACTTTTGATCTCACTTATTTTTTCTTCCTCAATGCACTTAATTGAATGATGAGGTGTACATTTTTTTTATTGTGAAAATCCAAATAAAATACTTTCCATTTCGATTTGCTGAAGTGCAGATGTTGTGAATAAAAATGGGATTTTAAAAAAAAAAAAAAAGTTGGAGGGAATAACTGTGGGTTTGTGGAAACAATATGGCGTCATAACAAAACGTTTCGGTGTACGTTACGTGAATTCTACCATCAGCTCATAAAAGAAAAAAAATTAAAACGAAAAACAAAGAACTACAACATCGAAACAGTGATTGACAATTCGGTGGTTTTTACACGTGACTAACCAAAGGATCTGTTGAAGGTTCCATATGGTTGGTCGAGTCAGAAGACTTGGATTTTAGGGCGACCCCACTGGATGTGGAGATGACCCCCTGGGTATCGTAACCTACATCCTCAGGGCGGATCTTCAGCAGGGAGGGGTCCTCGTCCTTGGCCGTTGCCCAGGGATACGACTCCAAGACCCAGTCTGTGGGGTCTTCCCAAGGGGCTCTCTTGCCGTAGACCTACAGAGGTAACACAATAGAGAAATGTTGTTCGACAGTTTATCATTCCGATCTAAACATGCAAAAAACACGTTAGTACAAAAATGTTGTTTACTAGTTCTTTTAGTGAAATATCAATAGAAGATATATCTCCAGTATAATACTCTGTAGAGGTTAACTTTCATATGTTCACAGTATATATATCAGGATTAGTGTCTTGCAACAAACCTGCAGTCCTTCTCTGACAGCCTCCAAAAGATAGGGAACAATGGAATAGTTCCACAAGTCAGTGAACCAAACCTTAGAGCCAGATATCTCCATGGGGCATGACAAGAACAATCGTGGACCTATTGAGAAACAACAGTCAGTTTTACATTGGTTCTTCAATTACTCCAAAAAAAAAATCACTAAAAATTGATCTTTTCATAACTTGATGAAAAAGCATATTGATCGCCATGAACATACTAGGGCTGTTACAAAATGTTAATTAAGTAAAATTTGTGTCTCTTCTGCTAAATTAAAGACGATCTTACCAATAGTGACATCAGAAGAACTGTGTGTCTCCAGGAACTTGTTGAGGTGGAGCCAGACCTTGGGCACCCAATCAATGATCTTGTTTAGGTCGTTGTTACGGATACCAGTCCTGACCTCTGCCTCCACCAGCTTCCGTCGTAGATACCTTCCCAGAAATCCTTTCACCGGCTCCATGTGGTTGGCACAGAGAACCCACCGGAAGTTGTGGTGGAGCTGAAGGTTTGTGGTGGAACATGTGGCTTGGTTCATGGTTCCAATGATGTAGGGACTGGAAACAAAAATTAGACCAATGACATTATTATCACATTTCTTGTAATTTCTGGCCAGTATTTCCAACTTAAAGGTTCTCTTACAGCAATGGCCATTAGATAAAAAGGATAACTAATGGCATTAGTTGCAATAATTTTTTCTCTTTAGCATTAACAATAAATTTCCTTTTATTTTTTGAAAAGTATTTACTAGAAAAAAGATTCAAAAATATCACAGACAAATCACAAAATTTCTCCATAGCAAAATAAACGTATGGTAGATGACACCCTGATCTTACCATTTCTGGTACTTGACGCTGAGGAAGCCGTTGAACACCTCGCCTAGGGACCCCACATGGTGGAGGTTGTCCAGAATGATGACGCTGGGGAGTTCCCCCACCCCTGTGTTCTCACACTGCTCAGCGATGTTAGCCAGGTACTGTCGGAGTTCCTTGGCTGACTTGTGGTCTACATTAAAGGTCGCCACCGAGCCTGCTGTCAGCTCCTTACCAGATCTGTGTATTAAAAAATATACATATAAGTGAAGTGTTTGTTATTGTGAGAGATTGCAGAATACATGCTGAATTTATTAAACTGTCAGTTGCCTGTGTATTTTTGTTAGTTTAAAAGGTTTGGTTCTATCCATCTTCAATAATGGTTGCTGTACGATTCATAGTGTGCTTTGCATGACTGATATTTCTTATACTTTGTAAATTAACTTTAATATTCATATTTTGTTGTGTATTAAAAAATACATATGGCTTGAAGATAACTGATTACCTTAGAACCAGGTGTTCAGCTAGTTTCTGAGCCAGGTAGGTTTTCCCGGTTCCACTTGGTCCACACAGAATGATCCTCCTGTGTTCCAGAAGCAGCGACACATATCGCTGGACAATGGACTTCGGGATCAGTGTCTCAAACGCGAGGGAATCCACACTGTTCTGTCTTGTACCTGTAAATCATTTTTTTCTTTATTTTAGAAAATGCAGTAGAGAAATGCAAAGAACAAGTCCAAGATCAAATGAACCTATTTTTTTTACCACAAAGAAAAAATCTTTAAATTCTTTACTTAAGGTTTATGTTCAAGCTAGAATTGAAATGTTTCAAAAGATTTTTGTTTACAATAGAATTTTGAAAATTTTTAAGCAATATTTTTACCTTTCAAACAGATTCCAATTTGCATAGTATCACCGACAAGGTAACCAATGGGAAGTAACTCTGGCAGCTCTGCATCCTTCGTTCGGATGATTTCCGCAATGTGATATGAAAACACGCTCTCAGCACTTAGCCCTAGATTCGTCACTGGATCAACTCGTAACACATATTCCTGATCAAGATTGTAATCCATATTAACTTTTGAAGCAGTGATCTTAATTTAACACAAAACAGAGTTTCAAAGAAATATTGATTCCTAGTCTGAATTGGACTTGTAAAACTGAATATCTATTTTTCGGTTCCTTTCTTTAACAGTAACGCTTAAAACTTATCTTAACAAAATTGAGTAAAAATAATTTATACAGCAACGTTTATTGAAGCAAAATCTAAATATTTTTTTTTACAGTTATCTATAAATGAACACTTTATTAGAGGTTGAAATCTCTTGTTAAATAATCACCTTTAATATTTTTCGAACGATATTATCTAGTATGTCCCACTTTGTTTTTCCACTGACGGAAAGAGAACCTATTAATACTTCAGCAGGTCTCTACAAAATAATGAAATAAAGAAAAAAAAATTAAATTCCAGGAATTTGCACAACCTTGTGAAACATATGTCGAAATTAATGAACCTCAATTACAGAAAACATCCGATGCCAAATGGAGAACCTGGAATTACAAACAAATTACCGAGCAATCTGTATTTGTGATTGTGGAAGAGCTATAATTATATCTTATCTCGGTAAGCCCTTCATGAAGAAACTAGAAAACAGGTGTTTATTTCTTGATAATGTACTACACAGGAAATAGGTTTATCTCTAAGCATTGTAATTCACATCTGATATTGACATTATGAGCTGCCATTTTTTCCCCTTCAACATCCAAAATATACCCTTCCTGTTTTATATTTCTCACGAATCAGCTAATATTTAATCTACGCATACATTTGCAGGTGAGATTTGTGCAGTACAAAAGAAACTCCATATTACCAGTTAATCTATTGACAGTTGAATATTGGGATCTTTTTTATTAACAAATATCCAACACATTGAGTGCAGTTTAAGTACAAGCACAGTGTGAGAAATGTGGTGGAGATATAGAAAGACAAATATACAAGATTATTCATTCTTGCCTACAAACCATGTAATATCTACATAATCTGGTTGCTTTTTCTCAGAACATTGGTTCTTACAGCATACATGGCCATGGAATTCAAAGTATTTTGATATCCTCAAATTTTCAAAATCATTACCTTTAATTCACCGATTTGAAAATGAACATTTTTTGGGGATGCGCAACAGACACAAAGATGAAGTTTTTGGATGAGGGAAAAACCAAGATTAACAGGTCCCGCTTTTTAATTGATCAATAGCCAAAATCATAATTTAATCTATTTCAGTAGTTACATATTAGTATAAAATGATCTATTTCTACCTCCACTCCTTCTCTAAGTGGGTCTGGGTTTGAACCAAGGTAAACTGTCATGGTCACTCGTTTGCCATCTCTGTCAGGGGTTTCTGATAATAACATTTCTGAAATTGAGAATATTACAAAATTAATTTTTTTTTCTCAATTGTTTTTGCAATTGATCTGCACTAATAAAATAATGTGTCTGCTATATATATAGTGCCAGACAGTCTTTGATACTGGGTATATTCATCTCCAATATCAATTTGTGTTGAAAAAAAAGGGTTATCAATAATATGTCTTATACGTACTCTTCTTTCACACCATTTCCTATCACATTGTGAAATTCTACACTGTTGAATTTTGAAAGAAGGTGGAACTTTCTTACCTAAACTAGGCTGTTCTGTAATACTGAGCGACCGCTCTAATGATTCACTACTGGTACGATTATGAGCTATGGAATTCTGGGATGAATTTAATGGACGAACATGCATCATTCTTTGAAGTCTATCATTGTCTGCTTTCAAGGCACTCATTTCATTCTGAAAAAATAAATACCATTTATTCATTTTATACAGCATGAACTATAATTCAATATATCCCCTTTGCCAATGAATAGTAATTCAGAGTTGCTTCCCTTGAAAGAGCTTTTTTAAAAATTCTATTTTTAAAAGATTTTAAAATATTTGTGAAAAGAAGAGCATACTTATAAATCATCATCCACAAAAGATATTTTATCTCCACTTTTCCTTACAGTGAGACTTGAAAATTGTTCATTCTTGGTGGTTGAGTGGAACTCAATATTACCCCCCCCCTTCCCAACCTTCCATCAAACACTGTGTATACAGCGAGTGTATTAAAAGCAAGCTTGTAAAAATAAATTTCATAATTTTTGTTGTAGGGTGTGGCTCACTACAGTAACAGTCCCCCCTCCACAACACTATCTAAGTGGGTGTACCTTCATTTTATTCATGGTTTCGCGGAGCTGCTCCAGCTGATGCGCGGAGGACAGAGCCTCCAGTCTGATGTCTGTCAGCTTCATGTCCTTATCACGGAGCTGTTTCTTTAACTCCAGCACTGAAGAGGCATCCTCCGCTTCATACAAACTGTCAAAAGAAATTATAATTCTACAAATTCTATTCACTCCATGTGCTAGCTTCCTCTTCTTTTTCATTCATTCCTGTTTTCAATGATTGCTTTGTTAGCCTGCATTAAAAGCTTCCCATTCTCATAACAGTTTTGAGCGTTATTACTTTAAGCATGCAACATTTGCAGGTGCTTTGCATCTTCAAGCTGCTCAACTTACACATGACAATCATTTAGAGGCCATTGCACCCTCAGAGTTCAGATACCGTTTGACAAGGAGTATTCTACTTACGCGCTGGAGGAGTGAGAGCCTTTGATAAGGCCCTGTCCGTTTGGCATGTGGATCTGGAGTAGGGGAGAATTAGGAGCAGAGAAGTTTGGCCTCGAATTGCCCATATCCAACTCGCAATCCGACATGGATCCACTTTTATTCTTCTTCCTGGAGAAAGCCTTGCTGAAGGAACTTCTTAGCTGTTGAAAAAGAAAAGTATTTTTAAATTTTAAATTTGTTGCAGATAAAATATATTCCGAAGCATGACAAGCTGTTACTTCAAAAATCACAAAAATGAGAAATGAAAAATGTTGCAGACATATTTCATTAAACATTTAAAATACATGTGGTGCCTTATCAAGCCCGTGTCCTTCTTAAAGACTGCATGCATTGAATTTGTCAATAATATTCTCCATAGGACTGAAAGTGCAACAGCTGAATGCTGTCTGGACATAAATAATCTTGATAGCATTGCATGTGCAATAAGAATGTCGTCTTGACATGAACAATTTCAAAAGTACCATAAGTGCAGTATCTGAATGCCGCTTCCACATATTAAATGATCTCAATAGTTATTTAAGTATAATATCTGAAAGTCCTTGGATATAGACAATCTTAAGAGTATTAAAGTGCAATATCTAAATGTTGAATGTTTTCTCCACATAATCTCAATAGTATTGTACAAGTGCAATACATGTATTTGAATGTCGCATTAACTTGAATACCTGCATGGTAATTTCAATAGCATAGAAAGTGCATTATCTTAAAGTTGTCTAAACATAAATTAATCTTGATAGCACTGTAACTGTATTATCTAAATGTCACCTTGAATTAAGTTAACATGTAGTGGACACTTACCCATCCCTTTTTCTTTTTGCGGCGACCTGCTTCCCCGTCCGTGGCGGCAGACTGTTGGCTCGCGGTGCTACAGGCGCTGGAGAGACTGTTGATGCTCGACACACTGTCGGTGGAAAGCTGTCGTGTTATCCTGCCCTCTGGTGACAGAAAAAGAAAAACCCGACGTCATTACCCCTCCGTCTAATCTCCCCGAGACTGACTTTTGTATTATTTTAAACATGCATTGGAAACAAAACAGGATTATGGAAGTTGGCAGACGCACAGAAAAAAGTACAGCAATCATTCAGGGCTAAGAATGAGATAATTATTTTTGAAAGATTATTGGCATATGGCGAGCAATTGTAAAACGATGTCTGCCAAGGAAGAGTTGTAAAATTCTTGAATACCAGAGACAATCAACAGATCTTAACTTAGAGGACACTTTGGTTTTCTGAAGCACTTAATTCTTAGGTGAAATTTTTCTGCACAATCTCTTATTTATTGTAAATATACAAATTTTTTATATAACTGGTGTGTGTAATTTAAAGGATCTGTTTCATGTCACTGGTTTGCATCTGCATGCATGGAGTTCAGTATTTATGAAAATTTATACATCCCAAGTGTAATACAGATAAAAACATTTGAAACATGATAATTCAACTTGGTAAATATCATAGCTAGATATTTTAAGATTCTTTAAAAATACTACAGTTGTGAGTTCTAATCCTTTTTCTAACATATTAAACAAAAAAGAAGAAGAAAGATACTGGTAATTGAATCAGAGATCATTTAAATCCTAATTATTACAAATACATGTGGATAACAAATTTATGAGTTATATATGAAAATTATATTTTTCAATAAAACAGTACAATTTAAATATGAGGTAATATATATAAAAAGAAAAAGATGAGTAAAATAACTTAATGAGAAAAATAGATCACCATGCAAAAGATGAGTACAACATTCAATAAATTTAAGGAAATAAAAAAGAAAACAGTGTGCCCACTCCACCACCCTGCTTAATACCAGGGAGAAAAAAAAAACTTTTTAAAAAGATAATGATATATAACTTAATGATGATTACTCCAATGAAAAAAAAGGTCAATATCCCTGCACCTGAAGTTTATATGACTATATTATATATTCCAGAACTCCTGTAAATAGGCCAAAAGGAAATCTAAGCTAAAACTTGGGAGAGCTGTGTTACCAATGATTCTGGGAAGAGTATTAAAGTCTTTCATTCCTCTCAGTGATGAAGAGCGTTTTTTCAATGCTAAACAATGGGTAAAACGCAAGTTTACATAAATGTGATCCAACTTGCAAACACTTTCAGTAGGATAAATTATTACTTCCTAATTTCTCTTAGAATATATCAGTGATCATTCAACTAGATTTTTTTTCAAACTTGAAAAACAATGTGCAAAAAAAAAAAAGTTTTTGATTATTTGAAACTGCAACTGACTATAACAAATGTGACAACAGTGATTATAAAATAAGTTAAAAAACACTCAAAAGTGATGTTGGTGATTTCGAAGCTAAGCTAGTATTCGTTTTTACCCGTGGGCATCGGAAGGGTATTGAACCCGGGCCGGTTGCCGTGGTGAGGAGATTGGTGATGGATTTGGTGGAGCGGACTAGAGATGTAATCGTTTGTATTGACCATACCCGGTGAGGTGTGACGACGCCCCGCCCCGGGGCTGAGAATCGTGGGGTCAGGTATACTCAGACCACTCTGTCTTTTCAGCGCCTCAATAGTTGCCCTTAGCTCATTCAACTCTGAATCCTGGAAAAAGAAATAAGCACTATTTAATACACAGATATAAAAAAAAAACCTAAATACAAAATGGAACATACTTCTTTGCATCTCAGCATCTAAATAAAAAAGTTGGCTTGATTTAAACAAATTGCAAAAGAATCAGGAAAACACTCCCAAACCACATGTTATAACAGGAAAACGTAAAAATAGAAAGCATATTTATAAACAGAGGATGTAATTACCTTAATCAGAACAAATTAGGTACACACACAGATCGAGTTAAGAATCCAGAAAAATAAGTTAACTAAATACACAACAAATAAAAGAATCCAACATGGGGAGGCTAAATCGTCCTGTTGTAAGGTCTTCCCCCCTTTGCAGAGAAATGGCAAGACACAATTGCCATTCGGTATGGTGCATTTAGCTGTTTAGAAAATGATTTCCATCTGCCATGAGGCAAAACAGATGCAAAGATTATGAAATGTTTTATATTTCAGCAGGGCGCAAGTGAAACCCAAATAAACTGCAACCAAATACACCTATATGAAACAACATATAAGCCCCACAAACAAAATGCTAAAATAAACAAAACAGTAATGGAACTCGGGCGAATCGGAGAAGGCAGCGGATCCAAACTAAATATTTTCACTGCACATCTCCTTTGTTTATCTGCAAAATGGCATTTTCCTCATGCATCTATCAATACTAAAAGATAAAATGTTTGTGAATGTTTCAAAACCTTCACTTGTTACGCAATGCTGTCATGTTTAATCTTGATATATTCTTGATCTTCAGAGACGAATGACAAAGAAATCGAGTTTCAAGTTGTTACCAGGACATTTGACCTTGTTCTTGTTCCTTGGATGAAATTAAGTTTACATTGATTTGTTTCTACCTTAATTTCTTCCCTGTTCAGTTGTTAAAAAAGATCATATAAAAATCCTTTGATGTTCTTCTGTCGTAAAATTACAACTTCTATTTGTGGGTGTATATATACCGTATAAATACATATATGATTGCACTACTTGCCTGACAGTCTCATATTTGCTACAGTTCATTAGTGTTGTATTTATTACTGCCAATTTTATTGCTCTTGGGGTGAAATATATTGTGCTTAACTTGCAAAACCACTAACATCTATTAGCATGATTAGTTGATGGTAATTACATTTGACTAAAAATTTCATAACCACAATATTGATTTACAAATAAATCATATTTGCATATCAAATGTATTTTTTTTTAGTTGTAAATACCTAGCTATCATTAGAAAGAAAAAAACATTTTTTCTTGATGACACAATTTTTTCTCCAGTGACACAAAAAAAGGGATAAAAACTGTGACTCAATCGTATGAAAGAAAAGAAGATAATGATGGAGAGCCCTCATCTTTGATCAATATCGTCCTATAACAAAAGGGTCAATTTCCCAATAAGGCTGTCTTTTCTAGGTTTTTACTGATCCCATTTGACAAAAGAATTCAATGATAATGCATCAGTTTGCTTTAATTGGCCAATGTCACTGAAGTTCTACCACTACTAAATATCACTGTATGGCAAAAAGAACAGGCAAACACAACACCATAGGGAATTGTCAGCATGCAGAAAAATACATGTACTACAACACACCACACTTAATAATTTAAAACAAAACCAAAGACATGCACAATCATTATAGTACTTTACAGGGGAATAAAAACATTGACACAAAACAAGCATTTCTTGGTAAATCTTCAAAACTCTAACATATTAAACCGGGCGAACACTGTTAATATCTGGGTACATCATTGAAAATTAAGTTCTAATTCTGTCTAATAAGTCTTTCAGATGGTATATTGGTGCATTATTTGAATTTTATCCCCTTCCAATGTGTCTGCAGACATATAATGATGATAGCTATAAGGATATAATTCAAAATAAATATAATTATGTGAAACCAACCACAGAAGAAAGAAAACGTCTATATTAACTGTTAAATGCTACGTATAATACAGGATAGACTGAATAATGAAACAGAAGAAAAATGGATGCACTTGACACATACCTTTTCTTGTTTGGAGCGAAGACGTACTTTATCGCTAGCCTATATTGAACACGATATATGCAGCATGAGACGTTAGCCAATCAGAAAGTCAGCAAAAAAGGAGAAGAAAAAAAAAATTTGAAAGAAAACAAACATCATAATCGCATTGTCAGCTGAAAGAAGCCAGCATTTGTCATGACTGAATGCATTACGTTCATGCAATAAAATTGGTTAATTGACTCAAAGGAAAAAAGTTCCATTTAATGACAGTTAATGGCAAAAAACAATAGTAAAAAAAAGCATTGTTAAGAGTCCTCTCTTGAGATTAGGGAACTTTTCCGGTTACGCTTAAACTACCCCCCCCCCCCCCCCCTTCCAATCCCCTCCCCCTTTGCTTAACCTCTCACCCCACCCCTTTACTTCTTTCCATCTCCCCTCCCTAAAATTTCTTCCAGACTGTGATGGCGGGTTAAGATTATTATCCTCTGTCTAATGATGACGTTAGGAAAAGCGTGCCATATCTCCATATTTCCTCTAGACCTTTATCTCCATCTCTGATAAAGTGCTATGATTCATATCCAATATTACACAAAAATCTCCCCCCATAGATTGGCAAATGTAGCCCCCTTGAAGATATCTTTGCTTACTTCTGCTTTGACAGTTGATCTGATATAACTCACTGAATATGCCACATCATGTATATGGACGTTACATAAGATGTCTGTGTATCCCTGTGTTCTATACATTATTAATACAACATCAAAAACGCAATGTACAGTATAGCCCTGTTCATCCTCCAGTATTTGAATTACCAAAACCCTTGCAAGTCTGTACTTTTCAAAGCATTGGTATAACTTATACTACCAAAGATTCTCATTCTCTTTCAAAGAAGTGTTACTTTATCTATATTAATCTTGAGGTCAGAAATTAAAAGAAAAAAGAACAAATTGATCAAGGCACTGTAAAAAAATGTCTGATTAAATAACTGCATTTAAAAAAAAAATAGACGAGCGGGGGAGGGGGGTTAGGGATGTTAAATTAATTCAAAATAACCACTTCAATTTAAACAACACTTTAATCAAGATGCATACATTCATTTGCAATTAACTATGGTCAATATGGGGAAAAAAAAAAAAAGCAGTTCAAAGGGAGACAAATCTACACTGTCCAAAAAAAACAAGGTACCGGTAAGTCTAAACCAATAAAAACAACAGCACATCGCAATGCTTCTCAATTCACTGATGATAAAAGAGATTATAATTTTTTCTTTTGAAAACAGCAAAATATAATCATTCGTAAAAGGAGAAGGATGTTAAAACCCATGGCATTTCACAACAAGAAATTGTAAGATTCTGGAGTATTGATATGTGATCAAAAAGAGCAAAGCACGTACCTTTTGTTCAGCAGTTGAGGTCAGATGCTGTAGCCGGGCAGTCATGTTGGATAGGCTCTGTTCGAATGCTGCCACTACATGGGCCTATAGGAAAAAATAGAAGAAAGGAGAAAAATAAGAAAAGACATTATAGCAATAAAAACATCAATATACTCCATATGAATATTGTTCATTCCATGAACTGCTCTTTTGAGAATTGGCCTTAAAAAAATGGAATCTTCTGTTACGATATCAGTTTCAATTTATTACGACACCAATCCAGCCTGTTGGATGAAAAAGATCAATTTTACAAGTGACCTCATACATGCTGTTAAACCCAGATACAATGATTACATTGTCTTAAAATAAATGTTTGGTGTAAACTTAATTTCTGAGCATTTTAATATCCATTCAATTTTTAATATCATATTAGACAACAATGCTTGAATTAATCCTTTTTGATGAAAAGCACAAAAACTAATTTCCGTTGGATAATTAAGTTAATGGATATAATTCCTCTGCATATATTCCATTACTTTTCAAAAACACCGACACATTTTTAAACAACGATGTCAAAATTATTTGAATAATGCAGGAATCCTAAAATCCCAAGACGTGTGGAGCCATCACATTGATTCTATATCCACATCATTTATTTGTTCAGAAAGAAAAAACCTACTGAAAAACAAAAAAGCATTTGATGGGTTTACGCCCCATCTGTCTTGAAATTAACAAGCTCAGGTGAAACTGAATTTGATGAACCTTATGTCAAAGCTGAAAATTAAGGGCTAATTCAAACAGATTCGGTGATGCCGCTCTTGTAGAAAGTAATTTGACAAGATCTGTTGTTTAAACTGGCACTCAATGAAACACCAAAGTCTACCACACAAATGCATTCTGACATTGACGATTTGGAGGAGGTCACAAACACATTTCTTTTTCAAAGAAAAAACAACAACAAAAACACACTGAACAGATCTAGTAATTTCTCAGTATTACGCGAAAATACAAAAAGACAAAGTTGTTTGCAGCACAGAGAGAGAGAGAGAGAGAGAGAGAGAGAGAGAGAGAGAGAGAGAGAGAGAGAGAGACTCTTATCATCCCATACTGAACTGTTTAACTAAATTTGATTAAGAATAATTTTTGGTAATAAATAAATAAAGATTGCTAACAAACCTCCTAGATGATGTATTGCAATTTATGGAAGTTTTTAATTGATTAATTATAAATCATTGGAACTTCAAACAGGACTCATTAAAATAGTGACCATGAACTTCTATTGAACTTAATGACAAAAATATGAAAGTTTTTAATTAGTTAATTATAAATCATTGGAACTTCAAGAGGACTCATGGAAATAGTGACCATGAACTTCTATTGAACTTAATGACAAAAATATGTCCTTGGTTCTTATCAAGATATCCATCACAAAATGTTAGATGCAAATGCATTATTGCCTCCGGATCAGATAAATATTTAAGGACTCCAGGAATTTCTATTCAAATACTACTGAACCATACAGTACGTAGCTCCTTAGCAAAAAGGGGATAATATTCATTGCGCTTTTACTGTTCATTTTGTGTGAAATCAATACACACAATGACCTGAAAAACAATGTGAATAATTGGCAAATGCATAGATAATCAGGGTAATCAAAAATCAATTCTTTTATCTGATATGATTCCTGTTGTTTTTCACTTGTTCTATGTTGATTTAGGGAGTCCAATAATGTCCATGGGGGGAACGTTTAACACATCTCCTCAATTTTCACTTCCTTTGATCATGGATGGAAGTTTATCTTGATTAAATGCTAACTACTACAACTTAATTTAATGAAGTACATCAAAATGTGGGCAGAACAATTTTACCCCCATTAAAAGCCTGCAGTCTGCAACATTGAAATCGTACATAATATCAAATGACAGCCTTATATCCTTTTCAAGCAATACCATTATGACAAAAATGCAACATTTACTGATGTTTTATCAAATTTTCTGCTGATTTATTCTAAAAATACATAGCAACAGTATCAAGAATAGCGACCAAGAGGCGGAGCTTTCGATTTTCTTTAAAAAAAAAATTGACTTCAGTCTTTTTGTCACTACCGATTCCTTCCTGTAATTGCCATAGTAACAAGAGATGATACACTGGAGGCATGCTCAGACGCTACCCAAAAAGTAACGTCTCCTGCTGTGCAGTTTATCAACAATCTCTGAGCAAAATGATGCTTTTTTACACAAATTTATGAATATTAAAGCACACAATGAAGCAGACGTCAGGCATTGCAGCAGTGATCTATGCAAGGCTACGATCGTCATAGGAACAGATATCTGCCAGGGTGAGCACATCAAACCATAACACAGTAGGGGGACCATGGATGTGCCAAAAATGCAGTGTTTTTTTCTCTCTTCTTCTTCCTGAACATCTTATCTACAAGAGATTCCTGCAACTATCAGACCTCAAAAATTTATCTGAATTTTTCAACTACTGAGAGATCCCAGAATTTTACAGAGTAGTCTGACAAGACAATTTGAGAGATTAAAACATTTACCCTAGCTGAGTCTAAGGTTCATAAACATTATACATTTTATACACTAGTTGTATACTCAAGAGTTCTTGAACTGAGTTGCCATCTTCATGTTACAGTGCTGCTAAATAATGTACAGTATTTCACACATTTGATGCTGTGGAATATTGCTTATGTGTATTCCTAGTTCATAAAAAAACCCTAAGTCATCCACTGTGAAGTTTATCCTAGAATGCAATCATACCCAAGAAACTAGATACACTTCCATTCATGCATGAAGAATTTTTATCCTGTGTCAGTTTCAAATTACACTACAGCAATTTCCAAAGTGAAACTTTTTTTTACAGAATACTTATATAATTAGTATGAATGGCTCAGTGGAGGGGGTGTGAAATTGAAAGTATTTTTATGTCCAGGATGAGGGTGTACAATTGAATTTTGATCTTTCTCTATTAGATTAAAATAAAGGAAAAAGCTTACATAAGTTTCTCTTGATATGCAAAGCAGCTCATATGCAACTGAGGAATGTTGGAAATTATTGATAATTATTGACTGCCCGTGGTATGATATCCCCCAAAGCACCTGTGCTGGTCCAATATTTTTACTAATTTGGAAGCCATATATCTGCAACTGCCTCAACATCAATGGATGTACAGGAAGTGCAGATAGAAGTGTTTTGCATTATTTGCAACTAAAACCCTTGTAATTCAGAGAAATATATGCAGAGATAAGTCTCCATTTAATCTAGGGATTCAGGCAATTCTCAACATTTTCATTTGAAGTCCTTGAGATGAAAAGGCCAAAATAACCATGCCAAATCGATCACCAAAATACTTCTTCCTCTGAATATTTTTAAAATAATTAAATGGTAAATTTTTATTTTTGTGAAAAAGATCTACGGGTATATGATTCTAACAAGAGTGATTTATCTACGGGAAAATACCCGGGCGCCCCCCCCCCCCCCCTTAAAAAAATGAAAAATAACCAATTACATAATTCACAAACAAAATTCTCCTCATGACTCAGAAAAAACCCACGAAGAATACGAAGATTAATTAAAATAAGAAATAAATCGGTAAACATCATCTGTCCTCTCAATTCTAGCTCATTTACTGCACAGAATCAATTCCCCGGACTAATTCACCTGCCAGTACAGAGTGTTCTCAAGGCAGGTGTAAGTTCAGTTCATCCTGACTCTAACCAAGCCTACTGCAATCAGCTTCCGACATGTCAAAAAGCAAACAATAGCGAAAATTTGTAGCAGAAGTACATTGTAATCAAGGTTCTATGTTAATTAACAACATGCTGAAATTCATGATTGACAAAAATTTACAGGATC